>PYAF01000779.1:1606775-1665701 GCA_007407185.1 Glycine tomentella
AATATGCAAGTTTAGTTCTCTTGATCAATTTTAAACTTGTTGACTATGTATTTTTTTAATAAATTAAATTTATTAACAATTAAATAATTAAAAAAAAATATTTATCATGCTTATAATAAGCAAACAATTATTAGTCAAGGTTTACCTATTGAATTTGGTCACAATGACTAAAATAACTGATTTTTTTAAAAATAAGAGGTAAAATATCTCAATTAAAAAATTAAGCACTAAAATTATGAAAATTTTAAAAGTAATGAATAAAATGTATCAATTAAAAAATAAAAAGACTACTTTTTTAAAAAAAATAGAATAATAAAAAAAATTAACCTAAAATGAAATTATAATAAGGTTACCTATCCAAAGGAGTACAGATATCATGGGAAAAATTTGTCCGTTTTCTGTCATTACAAAATGTACGTCTCATCCGAACAAAAGCAGTAGTTTGAAACTTTGAATAGGCTACATACTATTGACTTTATACAGTTGTCATATATCAACTATATTTGAACTTATTTTTGCATGATCTATATAAAAAATATTTGTTGAAAGGTATTAATCTTCTAAATAAATTTAAATATATCAAAAGGTTAATTAATTGTTTTTCTTTGTAAGTATTCTGAGATAGAAAATACTTTGTGTTTAATTTCTATGGAGTAAATTTATTTAAATTAACTAAAGTCCAGATAGTAAACACTCCTAATATTTCATATGATAAAATTGTTTAAATAATTTTATTCTATTTTGTCACGGACTCTATTTTTATACAATTTGTTTTATAATTATGAGATAAAGAAAGAAATAGAATTAATTATGTAATAATAAGTGATATGATGATTTTTTTAAAATGTTGTAATTTTTTGAGAAATTCCTTAGTTTATGTATATGATTTTTTTTAATTAAGAGATATTAATTTATTAAATAGATTCAAGCATTTCAAAAACTCAGCAGTCCTTGACTCTTACACTAAATTTACTTAAAAAATTATTTTGAGTAAATGATCAATTCAATCCCAATCTTTGTATTTCTCTTTTATTTTATTCTTTAAAATTTAAAAATTCAAATAATCCTTTCTTCTCATTGTAGTTCCTTAATTTAAATATTATTATAACTTTATAAGTTTTCATACTGGTACCAAAATGAGAAAAAAATTAATTTTGGATACTTATTTAATTTTTCTTATTTCAGGACTAAAATAACAATAATATATAAGTTTACGAAATAAATTGGCCATACCCAAATATATTTCTAATAAGCGTTTTGTTAATTAATATTTTTTAATATTGATTAAGAAATTTAAATAATATTTATGATTAAAACTAAAAATCACAGAAAAAAATCATAAACACCATAATTTATATATTTCAATAAAAAATTAATTTATTAATCAATATTCTAACAGCATTCCACTAATATTTATCTTTTAAAAAATATATGCATGTTTTGCAGAAGAAGAGTTTGACACCCTGAAATACTGTTGGGTAAAGCAGCAGCTCGCACCGAAAACTACGTTGAATGATACCAGCTGCCGCATACACAACAATTTACGATGCATGCGATTACATTTTAAAGACAAACACACCGATTCACAAGTCAAAAAAATGGTACTATTAACTATTAAGTACTTTTTAATTTTTTGTGACGCACTACTTTTAAAAATGAAAAATGATCAATGTATATTTTGATAGCCAGAAAGAGAGAGAAGTGAAAAAAATATTAAAAACAATTGTAGACAAACAAATCTATTTGACAGGAGACTGATAAAATAATTTTCTAAAAAAAAAATCCTATTTCTGATTGATTGTGTAAATGAGTGTTTATTTCATGGTATAATTTTATATTCCCTAAAATGTGATTAATAGAAACATTATGTCTAGGAATCTTATTATCATAAATATGTTGGGTTGGTATTTAGTGATTGCAAAAAAAGTAAAATTTATTTAATTAAAAGAAGTAAAAAAGAAATCTAGTAGAAATTAAATACGCAGTTACTTACTGTAGCTAAAAAAAACTTCCTTGTTTTCATTTGAATATGAGATATTCATTCCTACTCATGAGAATGACGAAATTGACTTGAAAATGTAACTTTTCTCGGAATACAATATACAAATATGAGTATATGTCATTCTCATGTTTATGGGAATAGGAGAACATAACGAGAAACAAACATCTAACTAAATTATGGTTATACAGTAGTAGTGATTAGTTATAAAAATTAAACTCAATTATCAAAATAAAAAATATTAGTTTCAAGTGGTACTTAATTCTATTTTTTTAAAATAAAATTATGAGTTTGAATAGATAAAAAATTAGAAAAGAATATATATTAAAAGTGATTTGTCAGATTTTCTAATAAAAATTAATCATTAATAAAATTAATAAATATTTCACATTACACACCAATAACATAAGAAAAAAATTATAAAAAAACTCATTGAATTGTTTATTTATATAAAGTAACAAATAATTTATGACAGTATGTATAATTTAATAGCAGAAGAGCGAAGGCTGGCGAGAATATATAGTATTGGTGTGCATGACTGCATTATTCTGCGGCCGTCAGCCATTGGTTACATTAGCACATGATCTGATAATGAATATATATATCAAATAAGTGTATGAAGAATAAATTAAAGAACAAGAAAGGAACGTACGCGTGTCGTGAATCAAGAAAGAAAGCGTTTCACTGTGTCCTTTCCACTTTGGCAACGCCCCAACGACTATGTAGCAGCCACCATGCATGCTTAAATTAAGTTACTCACTCATATTCAAACTGTATATCACTTGTGTCGTCTTAATTAATTTGGCCTCACTTTAAAATTAATTTTAGTTTTTATATGAGATCATGAATATCATTTAAAGGAGTAATTATGTTTTTGTTACTTGTTTTTTTTTTAAAGAATGTTTATGTTAGTTTAGATAGTTATATACTAGGTTTTATGTTTAAAATAGCACTATATATTTTGTTAGTTGATATATCAACTTGTTTTGGTGATTAAAATTATTTTTAGTAGGTATAAATTTTAAGATTTTAATTGGTTTGCATTATATATTATTGTAAAGTTTTTATATTGCTAAACAATTGTAATTATTTTTTATATTACTTTTAATGTATTTATTTATTATAAAACTCAATAAACATTTAAAATATATTTTCAGGATTAATTCCATCCTTTTCAAATTCTTGATAAAAAAATCCAAGTCCTATTTTATATTGTCTCAACCAATTTTAGTATCTTATATTTTTAATAATTATACATCAATAACAAAATTTATTGGAGATTATTCTATATTATACACTTATATACATTGATTCTCTTAAAATATAATAATATATAAATTAATTTACAATTTAATTATTATATATAATGTTAAAATTAATATATTATAACAATAAATCAAATTTGTTTCATCTTATCTCATATATTATCTCGAGTCTTAAGCGCATCGAGTTTGAATCCAAATTCTTTGCTTCATATATTAAAGAGAAAGATGAAACTGTTCCATGACACGTCTTTCCTTTGTTAGTTTTATACTTATATTCTTACACCCTTCGAAATTCGTAGTTTTGTTCTGTCATCACCATTGTGTATCATCAGTCAAAATCAAAATTGCGAGAAAAAGAGAGAGAATATGGTAAAATAATAGAAGACGATTCGTTCTCAAGTTGTTGGTTCCGTTCTCTTTACCTGGTCTAAACTACTTCAATGTAATCGGATGGTACAATTGCTATATATCATATTGTCAAAGCAAAGGAATATTTACAGTTTATTATTTAAATATTAAAAAATTTGCTAAATGAAATATTGTATAAAAAAATTGTTTATTTATATACATATGCATCTTAAAAATATATTAAAAATTAAACGGGATAACTTTTTTTGTCATTTTTTTAAGAGGGCATTTTCTTTTTCAGTTTGCATATATATATCTCTCTCTCCTTCCTATGAGCTGGTGTCTGAAAAAGGAAATTTCAAAACGTTCAGGACACTACGCAAATCGCATGCATAGTTAAATTAAACAAAGTAGCTATATATAATTGACAGGAAGTAGCTATATATAGTTAATATAATGAGAAAAGCCGAGGAATTGTTGACCAATGCTGTTTCCTTGCGTGCCAAGTTTCTGAACGCAAATGTTTGATAATTAACTAAGACGCGTGCGTAGTTTATAGTAGTTTAATTATACAACCTAGCTAGATAGCTATATACTAGTTATTACGAGAAATGTCAAGGATTTTGTTGACAAATGCTGTTTCCTTGCATGCCAAGATGCTGAGAACAAATATTTCTAATTAATTAACTAAAATAAAAACTGCTAGGGAGTTCTTAGTATATCATCTTTTAATTTTGAATGTCCGGTGCCTCTGTTAATTTATTTACGTGCTGAACGACCTAATTAAAAGCACGAGATTCGATCCATTTCTAGTTAATTACTAGATACATCATACATGGTCGTCCGGTTCATACCATTTCACATGGGAGCATAGGATTTCTACTTTCTTAATTCTCTCTGGTCTTTCAAAACTTTATATCTTTGCATATGCTTTTTGCGGTATCTTTGAAAAACCTTTTCCTTAAAATTTACGTCCACGTGTAGGGGTCTCAAATTCCCCATCTCCATTTCTTATCCCTGTCACACACACTCTCTCTAATTGAAAAATAATTGTTTAGCAAAAAGAAAATTAAACTACTACGAGAAAAAGTGTTACTTTATTATACTTTAAAATCAAAGACACATATGAGGAGACAAGAAACGAAGACAAGAGAATTGACGAAGTGTGGAGATCTATTCCCTTAAAAACCAAAAATAAAATAAAAAGTCTATTAGTCAAAACTGGGAATAGTCTCGGTTGTAAATTAAATGAGCATACCATTAGATTCGTAAAAAAATAATGATATAGTAAAAGAATAAAATCATTGGTTTTCTTCCTTACCTTTTTTTATCCTGTTTCTATACACACATATATATATATATATATATATGATAAAATTAAGTATTAATTAAAGCGCGCTATTTAGTTCTATTTATTCAGGTTGGTGTTCTTAGATCAATGGCGAATTCAATCGGACAAGCTTGTTATATTAAAAATATAGGTTTATACACTAATATTGGTAGTAGGAGATTTAAAATACTAGCATTATCTTATCAAAATTAAATATCCATCGTTTAATGTTTTTTACTGTACATTTGATGTTTTAGAGCATCTTTAGTGGTAGATCTTGAGCTCAAGATCTGATCTTCACAAGATCTTCCAATAAAGGAAGCGGAGGGATCTCCAACATGGAGAATGAGTTCTTGTACAAGATCTCTCAAGATCTGCACATTGTTCAAAAAAGAATAAATTTTATCTCTCTTTCTCTCTCCCTAAGATCTCAAAATGAGATCTACCATTAAAGGAAAAAATTAGAGAGATCTTTAATCCTATGTGGTACTATAAGGTCTACTAAAATGTAGTCTAAGATCCCAATTTAAGATCTACCACTAGTGGTAGATCTTAAGCAAAGATCTTGAGTTCAAGATTTAATCTTCACAAGATCTTCCAATAAAGGAAGCGGAGGGATCTCCAACATGAAGAATGAGTTCTTGTACAAGATCCCTTAAGATCTGCACATTGTTCAAAAAAGAATAAATTTTATCTCTCTTTCTCTCTCCCTAAGATCTCAAAATGAGATCTACCATTAAAGGAAAAAATTAGAGAGATCTTTAATCCTATGTGGTACTATAAGGTCCACTAAAAAGTGGTCTAAGATCCTAATTTAAGATCTACCACTAAAGATGCTCTAAAGATGCTCTTGAACTTAAAAATTATTAAGCATTTTCAATTTTAAAAGATATAATTATATTTGACAATATCATTTATACATCACTATATTTCCCCTCGTTTTACTTAATAGAAACAAAGAAATAAAAATAAGTTCTTAGAAAACAATTAATGTCTTTCTCTAAAAAAACAATTAATGTCTTCTTAATTTAAAAAATGACAGATAAAATAAAAAATTATTTCTCTTGAACAACTGATATTTTGAATCAATCAGTTAATAAATGTACATTTTATGAACAATTTAGTCCACTAACTTAATAATACATTAACTCAAGTAGAACTTGACACTCAGTCCAACTCAAGCCAACTGTATCATAATTCTAAAATAATACTATCCTTTCCCATCAAGTCTTTCTGTACATCTTGATCTCAAGAGTTTGAAGGTGGTCACAGAGGTTGGTTTCTGGAAATTAACATAGAATCACCCACATCTTCATTTTAATGACTAATGCATCCTTAATTTATAAACAATGAAAATTATTTTTTTTATCGACAAATATTAATTTATTAATTTTGTTAAAAATATCAGTAAAAAATTTGAATTCACAATCTTTCCCCTTCTACCCTCACGGACCCAACGTCATTTTAGAGTGTACAGTTACACTTCCTCACTTTCATAAATTACAACTAATTAAATATATTAAGTTTTTACCTTTTGCATCCCTTGAATTTATATATTGAACCCACTATCAAGTGACAAACTCATATATATTTTATGATTTATGTCTTCACTAGACTAGTCAAGAGTCTTGGATTCATCATTGTTCACCCTTAACTCCTTTCATAACCACAAAGTCAAATTAATAAGTTCACTTGATTTTATTTTCTATTGCGTGTTGAGTGGAAGAAGAGCTAAATGGTCTCATAATATATATATATATATATATATATATATATATATATATATATACTCTCGTACATAATTTATATTATTAAGCTATTAAATTTCATGCATGTATAGTTTTGATGTTGATCAGTTTCATTAAACTAACATCATTACTAAAAATTAATGATCTTGGGACCAAATTTGTAATGGAAAATTATTCTTCTCTAACTAATTTTGGGGTCACTAAATTTAGAATTTTTAAAAATTACATAGTGGATGAATAAATAGGGAGACATTGGGATTCCCTTGCCACAAATGACAAATCTATATATGTTTGAGAAAAACTATCAAGTTTTTCATTATTCCATTTAATAGTATTCATTCATTTATGTAGTTCATAATCAAATTAATAAGCAACAAATGGGATCCAAACTCAATGAGAGTAAGATGTAGGAACCTCCTATCAATCTAATCATAAGCTTTTTCAAAATCAATTTTAAAAGGAAAAAGCTTGTTTCCCTATGTTCTTAATTATATTCATGTGATGTGCATGTTTCTTGCTAATAAGGGCATAGTTAGTCACGTCACAATTTGTAATGAAGTTGCTTTGTAAAGGCTTAATAAGAGAGAGCCCAAGTGGGGTCTTATGTGATCAATTAAAACTTTAGATGATCTTGCATTGTACATTGTACATTGTACATATTGATAAATCTAAAATCTCATAGGCTAGTGAGATTAAAATGAGTAGGATTAAAGACTAATGTCATGAAATTAAGAAAAAGAAACGAACTCACAAACATCCTTAGCCACAACATCACAATATGTACAAGCAGAAAAAAATGTTCTAAACCATCAGGATTAGGAGACTTAAAAGAGTTCATAGTAAACACGACTTCATTAACTTCCTCCATGGGCACAAGGTGAAGGAAAGATTCATGTAGCACCCTATCATATTTGGGAATTTTTTCCAACTACAAACTATGAGGCTAACAAGGGTTAGATGACTAGTAGAGATCGACTTTTTAGAAAGGCTTAGGATTTTATGAGCATGGCTACCTTTTCTTTTAGTATGAGTACATTTAATCGAGATGAAATTTATGAGTACTTTTTCATTCTCTATTGTGATGCTTTTACTTGTCATTTTGTTTAAAAAGTATTAAGTATTTTGTTTTTTTGCTTTTCTCTTTTTTCCCTCCTATATAATAGAAGAAGAAAAAACTACTTATTCTATTTTTAATTCTCATATTTTAACATATATGTGATTTTGGTCCTTTAGTTCCAATTTTTTTTAGTTCTAATTGTTTGCATCTGATGACCATTATAGTTTTTTAATTGTTATTTAAGTTTCTCAACCCCAAACTTCATCTAATAACTTTTAGGTAAGATGACATTAATTTGTTTAAAATGGTAAAGGAGAAAAAACATGAAATATTTCAATAAAAACAAAATGTTTAAAAGTTAATTTTTAAACGAAATTCGGGGTCACAAACTTAGTTTTAACAAATGAAAAACTATGAAGTCCAAATGTGAGCAATTGAAATAAGGGAAATCAAAATACATAAACTAATGTAAAGGGAAATCAAAATACATAAACTGCATATAATTAAGCCAAAGCCGTACTTTTCCCATTATTCTTCTTGTCTTTTTCGTCTTTTTTTCTTTCTTTATTCAAACAATGGGTAAGTCTTGGGAATTTTATTTTCCAAATTCAATGATAAGCGCTAGTTTAACATTTTCAAAAGTTTGATGTGACTTGAAAATCTAATTCCTAACTTACTTAATAGTAAGGCTTTCTTAAAGGCTTAAAAAGCCTTAAAAATAGACTAACAGAGCTAATTATCTGTAGGCCAGTGAATTAAGTTTTTAAATTCCTAAATTGACTAGCAAACAAATAAGTTGAAAATATTTAATTATAAATTTAATAAATTAATAATATTTATTATATTATCATTATAGTGGGCCTACTTATTAATAAAATATAATTAGATTCTGCTGTCAACCATTATTGTAGTACTTTTGCAGTCTTTTAGTTTCAGCTAGGCACCCAAAATAGTACTATTTTTTCTGTGTTCAACCGTTTATTTAGAGTTGAAAGCAAGTAACATATCCAATATAATGTCTAGATACAACTCGAATCTGATGAATTTTCTCTTTGTTCATTTCTTGTTACCGCTTCTGTGTACAGTATACGATATTTTAATTTCACTTAGGCAGTATAGGCACCTACAAAAGTAGAGCAAAGACTTTTGTGTCTTTTTCTGTGTGTTCTAATGTAGAAAGACAGTGAAGGGTTTTGAGGCTTAAACCCAACAACAACAAGAAGAAACATCCTCAGATCGATCCCCAAGTCAATGTGAATTGAGAAACCAACGTGCCGTCAACGTGTCTCTTTGTCAAAGAGCCCTAGGCCTGACCTATATAAGGGGTATTTAACTTGGCAAGGGACAAGACAAGACCCACTCACATTGCTATAATGAATCCCAGACCAGACACTACACGTGTGTTTTGTTAGGGCATTACTTTTGATTTGTTCTCCTTTCTTTCTTTTTTTCCCTCTCTGCGTAGGTAATTATCAAACACGTAGCTAAAGAAGAAAACAAATGTTGACGGGGCATATGAATGAATGAATGGTCTTCAGAGGAGGAAGAACCACTGCCCACAGCACATGTGCCAAGTTGATGAAATGATGGATCGTTCGTTTTTAAGAACAAAAACTATGTGGTGGTCGGCTGATGCTGATTCTGAGACTCATCAAGCTAGGTGAACATAAACCAAAAATCACATGATGTGTAACGTGTACTTTTGAGTTCACTATAATTGGACACCATCAAATGCCGCGAGTCAGAGATTAATATCATATTCCATTTGAATGTGTCTAGTTTGGTACGTACGTACGTAGCATTATAGATTAGCAATAGTAGAGTACAAATGAATTATATTTCATGCAGTTCGAGGCCAATTGAGATGGATATCAGATTCGTATCTATACATTCAGTTTGATAAGAGTTTTTAATTAGCGGTTCGTATCATTATTTTGTTTTGTTGGCTGGGTTATTTGAATAGCATATGATGATATGGCATTTGATTTGATTCTTTTCTTAATTAATTATAATTAGCACATGGCTCCCGAATTGTCGAACTTGCATGACCTGAAATGTCAACACCCGAAAACAAAAGACATCGTCTTTTACTTTATTATGTGTCAACATACCAAACTGACTAGCTTTTCTCTTTTTCTTTTATTATTTTCATGAATGAGTGGTAAACTAAAGCACGCAGCCAATAAATTAGGTTTTAATTGATTTGTTGACACAGATTCCAGTCACCTGCTTGTACCGACTTTCTCAGAGTGATGCGACATTTTTTCATCTAAGGAAACCAAAGCCTTTAACTATTCAATAAAGAAAAAAAAAATCAACGTAACCTACAAGGTTACACCCCAAAATAGAACGTATGAAGGAAAAGAAGAGAGATAGCAATAAATAAATAAAAGAAGATAGACAAAATAATAAATATGATCAATAATCTGATAAAAATAAAATAAAAAAGATAAGGAAATTAAAAACTAGAATAAAAGTGAGATAAAACAAAAATGAATGTATCAATATACCAATTACAAGTCATTCAATCACTTTCTGGAGCACATTCAATTAAGAAAAGCATTCATTCGAGAACTACCTAGATCAGATGTGTTGGCTACCTAACTCCTTTAATAGGAGGCATCATGTTCCATAGAACTATGGGGAAGCAGAACCTAAACATTAGAAAGAAAGAAAAAACTAATAATTCATATGCCCATTTTAGGGTTATTTTCACATTTAATTAATTGTTAAACTGAATTCATTAGCCATTAAAATGAAATTGAATTGTTTTAAACTTAATTTTCATATACTTTTGACTCAATTTTTAAAACAAAGAAAAAGTCATTTCGAATTTTGCTTTTGAAGTTATAAAAATAAAACACTATAACTTTAATGCAAACCATTTCCCTTTATATATTGAAATGTGTAGAACTTTTCAAAGCCAATTAAACGTGTTTTCATATTTGTATTTCTTTTGTATTCGATCTCTGAAAGAAACAAGTATCATCATTGTTATTATCAACATTACAACCATAATCATCTTTACTATTGTCACCAATATATTGGTGATGCTATTTCTACTCCTAGAAGTGAGTTCAATCTAATTAAGATTAGCCCATATTGTCTCATACTTTGAATAAGTTGACTCTTCAACAGCATTAATTCACTTTATTTTCTTATTTTGTGTTTGTCTCACATAAAATGTGGTTAAACGAGTTCGTCTACAAATCACAAGAATAAAAATATTATAAAGATATAAAATTAACTAAAAGGTAGAAAAACAACTAAAAGTATAAAAAAAAAAATAATATGAATTGTGTTTTTTTTGGATAGTTATTTGTTTAATTATTAATTAAATTTTATAATACAATAAACATACTACTAGTAAAACACATCAAATAGCTAATATTAAGTCTCAACAAAATACTATATATTGTTATCGTACCTAGTTATCATTATTGGCAATGTTATCATTGTTATCACCCCAATTACTCTTCCACCACCAATCATTAATTACCATAATTATCACATCGTTAATCAATTTCTAATGTAATTATTATCATCTCTTCCATTTACCACTATCACTATTCTTATCATATTCATCATCACCATACCATCCATCATAAATTGACAACATAAGCACTAGACGTTGCAAGTGTGGCTAGTGCCACAATGACCAATAGTAAATCTCTGTCACCTTAGGCATGTTTGAATAAGTAAATAATAACAAATGATTTGTCTAGTTTAAATTTAAATTTAGTGTTAAGATGTAAATTAAAAAAGCATATTAAATTACAAATAAAGTTATAGAATTGAAAACTAATTGTTTAAAATTTTCAAAACTTCAAATTACATGCACTTGATCTGTACAGGCCTAAATTTTCTTACTTTCCTTTTTCAAAAGGAGAAGTGAAAGATTTCGGTATGAAAATTAGACGCAGGGATTGTACCCAACAAATTTGTTTATTACAGGTTGGAATAATATTTGCCAAGTACGTTCATCTATGACGTAAAACTTGAAACGTAATGGACTTACTTTGCTTGTGTTACACATGGATTCCTCTTTGCCCGTGACCACTGAAATAGATAATATATATTTTTCACGTGCTAATTAATTAACGTGAGATATTTGGTTGGAAATAGTATTATAGTTAGAAAGCGCTATATTTATTTATTTTACTTAGATTTTAATCTTTTACCCCAGTTTTCTTTTTCATATTTTTTTATATATAAATCACAGGTATTCTTCGTTGAAAACAATCTCACTTTCGTTTATTAGTTTGAACATTTAATTTATACATTCTCTTCTATACCCAAGAATTACATTGCTGCTCATTTAAATACTCAAAACTCAGTGTAGAAATTAATATATTTCTTTCTAAGTGTGAATTGTGATTGTGATTTCTTATACTTAATTAGTTTACATGATGTGTTAGATTTTTTAATTGTAGGGTGGATGATAGGGTGAAAAACAGAGATTTGTGATCTCCATTTAGACTACACCACACCAAGCAAAAAACAGTGCAAATTATGCCTTCCAAATGCTTAAAGTTGAATCTGCAATTTTTTACTGGAAATAATTGAATTTTTTATAAAAAAAATTAATATTAATTACACAAATTTTCTCTTCTATCACCATTGAATCAATAAGCACAGAGTTATTTTAATTTAATCAGTAATATTAAATCAACTAGCACAGAGATGAAGTCCCAAATAAAGACCCATTTCTACCAGTTTTGTACATTATTTTCTTTCTATCTTTTTTTCTTCTTTTTCATCAAATTGGCCACTTTTTTTTTTAACTTTTTTATTTCTTTTTCCTATACTGTATTCTCTTTACTTACATACACCCACAAATGTGATTCACATGTTTATCATAGCTCTATAATAAAATAGTATTTTAAAAATTGGTTTACAAATCGTAGAATTCAACAAAGATTGAGTGAAGTGTAGTAGTGGGTGGGGTCAGTCTATAAATTTGGTTCCAAGTGGACTTGGAATATAAACTTCGTGTGGGAGCTAGCGACAGCACTTTCCAGTGTCGGCCCATAGTGAGACCCACTTGGAGACTAAGATACGATAACTCGCCTTGATCATGACATGAACTCGACTCCAAAATTTTGTTTACCGGCGAACGCAAAAGACAGAAACAAAATGAATGCCTAAGTATCAAAACTGGAGTTAGCATTTCACGATCAAAACTTTGAAGAGAAACACCAAACTGATGACCCATCAAGAAGTATTGGTTGACAACCAATTGACATGACCAGCTTCATTATTCATAAAATTTTATTTTACTAGCTAGCTAGGTTTTGTCCGTTTATAATTGGGAATTGATGTATATATGTATATACCGTGTTGTAATCATCCAGCAAATATATGCTTTATGTTGTATTTGGAGAAGATTAATTAGAGATCTCATAAAGAGAAATGGAAGAATGAATTTTATTGAAATAGCAAAGGATCTAGATCAGTTAACGATGTGTGTGGGCTTTGTTTTCTAGAGAGAATAGTTTTTTTCATCATTTATATTAGAATGGTTATTTAATTTCATAATCTTTAGTCCATTTGCACATGATTTTTAATTTTTGATTTTGGTAAATTAATGTGACAATTTGGGAATGGTGGCTGTATCACCAGGTTCGGGTTTATTCAAAATAATTCGATTTTAATTTTGAATTTAATTTAAAAATACTGATGATAGCGTACAAAAAAGTATAGACATTTAATTATATATTTATTTATGGTAGAATTGTTGAATTTTATAATAACTAATTTAAAATTATACCCAAAGTGGTTGCTAATTGATTAAGAATATAAAAATTATATTAATAATACATAAAAATTAAACTCTCTAATAAACTTTTGTTCTAGCTTGTGCGGAAAAAAATAGTTTACCCTTGCCAAAATTTATTTATGAATTTTTTTATCACTCATGATAAATTATAATGTAGCAGTTATATATTTGTTCCTAAATTTTATGTGAAGCTTTTGTATCCATAGATTATGATAAATAAACAGGCATTAGTTAATTTAATTAAAAATAAGGTAAAATGGCTGGTTATTAACTTTTAACATCAATTCCTAATTATTACAAAAAATAAAAAATGATAAATTTCTTCTACTAATCCAACAACATGAATTACTACAATCTGTACGTCATGCTTTATTACTGTCTTAAAAATTAAATCAGTTATTAAACCGATCAAGGTCCTGAAACAATATGAAAATTAGTTTAACTGATGAGTTAATAATTGAATGGCATGAATTGAACGGCAATGAACTCAATGAACAAAGAGTATCTTTAAAAAAATTTATTCATTTTCACTTTTTATTTTTTTAATTTCAAATTACTGAAAGAATAGAGTTAAAAAAATTAATTATCATCTTTACCTTATTTTTTTATTTATTTATTGGTTCTAATGAATAACTCATTTTTAATTGTTATATTGAAAAAAATGAAGGGAGAATAATATAATATATATATATATATATATATATATATATATATATTATACCTGTGGAATTAGCAATGGATGAAATAAACACAATAGCTTTTAATTCCGGGGGACATCAATTGATATCCACAAATATTGTAATTTGATGCAGTGGAAATGGCATCAGAATTTTAAACCATAATAACTACCACAAACAAGATCAGGTATCAGTTGCACTTTCGGTTAAAGGGTAAAGGTACGTGGACCAACTGAATTATCCCATCTTTTGAATCCAATAATTTCTTATGAATTGCGATCTCCACATCAACGGTTCCATTTTTTACACTCATTGTACGTAGTTATGTATTCACACGTGTAACACTAATATCTTTTAGAAAATGTTTGATACACGCATATTTAAAGATCACATCTTCTAATATATAAAGTAAAAGATAAAAATAGAATTAAAATTGTAACTGTCCAGAAAAAGAGGATGAGATTAATATAAAAAAAGTAATTTATACAAAATGATGAATGATTCTATTACATGCATGGCAAAGAGCCACCGACTGAAGAAAATTGAGTCCCATTTTTAAGTTAATCAAAAGTATGAAATTTGACTTAATTGCATTAAAGCATGTTAAGTTTAGCTTTTAATAGTTCTTTTAATTAATTATTGTCAACTTAGAATTTAGAACTATGCATTACTACTTTTATAAGAGTTTTCTACTTTATTTTATGATGAATAGAAAAGACAGTGATATGCAGATAAATAAACTTACTTTTATATTATAAATTAGAATATACAATTTAAAGAGTAAGATTCTCACCCTCTTCATTCTCTTTATCTTTTTAAAGACATGTTGAATTTTTTTCTCCTATCTTTAAAATTAAAGGTACATTTCATTCATTATTCATATAACTAAGAAAAAAATATCTCTCAACTAACTCAAATTACCTTCTTTTATTTTTATCAATAGACTTATTTTCCTAACGACTATTTTTCTCAATCTACTCTATCTTTTACCTATATTTCCAATTTAATTTTAATTAATGACTTTTTCCCAATGAAGCTTATAAACTCAACATTAACAATTTGTGAATAATTTGAATGTGTGTATCATATCATGGCTTGTACACATATTTTTAATACAAAATCTATATACAGATTATCATCTAATATTTTTTAATTATTAAATTGAAACAATTGAAAATAATTAAAGGAAAATTTTCATAAAATAAATAATTAAGTCATAAATCAGCTAAACATGGAAAGTTTAAGCTTTATTTTTTATTAACAAATCAAATTCAAGATTTCAATTCACTCAATTAAATAAATGAGTCAAGCCCAAACAACTCATTTTTTTCCATAAGTTTAGACTTAAAGTATTATGTTTGGCTCGACTGTTTTACAGCAGTACTTACATTCTTTGTAACATATGTCCACAAGTTACTTAATTTAAACATAATATATAATGTTAAAACTAGGACTTTAGATGCAAATTACTAATCCATCATTTTTTGTGTGCAGTAAAAGAATAAGGTTAAAATTTAGGACTTTCTATATGCAAATTACTCTAATCCTTCCGCTTGGCCAATCTTAATAAGTTATACTAATCTGTAACTAAATTACCAAGTTAGCAACCGAGATCAGCTATGCTATATGGTCGCGAGTGTCTAAAATTTTCTTAACAGCCTTTTGTTGGTTTCTCTAGTAGCCACTGAATCCATGATTGTTTTTAAGAGTTGATTGATTTAATTTATAATTAACCTTTTTTTTCTCATGATTGTAAGCCTACAATAATAGTATGTATGATACATTATATATTAACATTTGATGCATTGATAACATATATCAATATTATGTAGTAACGAAATTGTTTCTCAGTATATATAATACTTAGTATATTATAAGCTTAATACAATTAATGCCTACATTTACAGCTAAATTTTCGTTAGCTAAAAACTATATTAAGAAGTACTAACCCAATGTATTTTTTTTTAGAGAAGTACTAACCCACGTTTTTTTTAATGGAAGTACTAACCCAATGTTAAACAGTCAGGAAATGGTATATATATTTTTTTATACTGCGTGAATAGTGGGTCAATAATCAATAGTGTGATTTAAAATTAATTTATAATAATGCATATATGAAGTATCCACCAAGCTTATGCATTGAAATAGATGAGCGTGGCATGTGAATTTTGTGGATTCTAAGTGCCACATTATGAATGGAAAAAATTGGAAAACCAACTATGTACACAAACATGCATATGCTGCAACTACAAAATATTACACACACACACAATGATAAGAAAAAATTACATTAGAGTTTGGTGAAGTCTATTTTAATTTTTATATTTTAGTTGAATAATTAATAATGATGATATTTTGGAAAGTATCAAAAAATGAGAGAAGATGACTACTACTCTAGGGGGGGAGAACAGTATGCATATGATCTTATTTCGCGTGTGGAATCATCATATAGGTTGATAGTGTACTATGTAAATTATTGTCTAGGTTTGTTTGGATATTGCAAAATAAATGTATATAGCTAGCCAGTACCGAAATTGAATATAATCTTTTGATGAATAACATAATTTTTTTTACTTGCGGCCCCTCGATATCGGTATTAAAGACAAAGCATAAGCGATTAAAATGATTTGTTAATTAAGTTGGAAAAAAGAAAGAAATTAAAGAAAAGACAGTGACAAAGAGGACAAAGAAAAGGGGATATTTAATTTCCTTACCTCGAACCCTTTTCCTTTGAAAGGAATGGCATATAATTGAATCCCCAAGATATTACTAAAAAAAGAGTGGTTTTGGTTTCGGTATCAAATGGATATGGCATTTTTTTTTTAACATTGTGACCCGTAGAATAGGAATCTTTATAAATAAATAATCAATAATGTCAAAACACAAGTTGAATGGATTGTGAATCCACCGACGATGCATAGGTCGCACTTTTTAGCCAAAGGGATATATATCGTCTGCACTTCAATCGATCCTTTAATTGTAACATGAATTTATCCTCTCAATTCTTATCCCCATGCATGCATGCAGTGTTCAATTTGTTATCTTACAATTGATTCACAACCACCGGTAAGACGTAGTAATCACAATCAATTTTGCCTTATCCCAAACCACCATTAAAGGTAAGGTCGGCAAATCCTCCAATTTTGTCGCACATTGAGCATCATCATTCAGTACTGTTGAGATTGAGGAACTTGGTTCTTATGCGCACATTTTTATCTAGATGTTTCGCCCCTTCCTTTTTATCTTCAACTGGGTTTGGAGTGATCAAGAGGATTTGGCCCTTATGTATTTGTGCTTTATAAAATATTGTTGCGGATTGATGATGGTGAATAAGAGATAATTAAAGACCCTTATTTAATTTCCTTCGATCCCATTTATCTTAGTTTTGGTTTATATGGTTCTTTGCCCAAATTTTCAACCTTCTTTAATTTAACTGAAAACAGTTGGAGATGTGACAAAATGGGACCTTTCCTACTAAGGTCCAGGTCGGAATGATGGACTTCCGCATGGCTTAACATGGCTGTCAACATTAAAATATATACCCATGTGTTAAACTTTGTCTTAAGTGATCACTGTGCTTGATTTAAATGGAATGAGGGAAACAACCTATATTACGAGGAAACAAGTTGTAATAAGAATATATAATATAGTCTTAAAAGGAATAAGTTTGACAAACAAGAAGAATAGGGAGAGTTACTATTAGAAAGTATTCATCATATAATCAAAATAATGACTTGAAATATTACTATAAGTATATATGTGAAGAACTTTCTTTTGTCGTGATTTTATTTCATACTTTGACTAGTCTATGTTAATAAAAAAATAATGAGCAATATTTTGAAAGTAGTTGTATTCCTTAAAACAGCTTTTGGAATAATAATGAGAAAAAAAAACTTCGAAATTTTACAAAGAAATATCTTAATTATTTTTTCTTAGATAGATTTGTCAAAGAGTAGTACTATATCCACTTAAAAGTTATATTATTTATTATTATTTTTACTGGATTGCCTTTTATTATCTTAATACTAAATAAGTTAAAAAGTATTAAAGAAATAAAATACAGTTAATATTTTAAAATAAAAAGTAATAATAAGTTTCCTTTTGATAAAAAAAATATTCTTCTCAATTAAATAATGCTTCATATGTGAATAAAAAAATAATAATGAATCAAATAATACATGCTTCATATCAAATTAAATTTTCGCAAATATCATTGAATCCCGTTAAATTTGTCCCAAAGTGATTGCATTTGTTTTATATTGATGTGTACTTGTAACGAATTGAAAGTAAGTGTTTTTTTTTACGACAATTGATTTCTTGTCTGAATTCGTCTTTGTTCATAAGAAAGAAAATCTATTTCTGTGGGCTAAAATGCTATAAAAGCATATGTTCTTGAGCTTTTTTTTTTTTTTTTTCCCAGCGGGGACGGAATATTATGACCAATCGATCTAAGTCCCAAAAATTAGACCCAATATGATTTACCCTTTCATACATTTTCAAGAGAATTTATTTTCAAAATTAATAATGTTTAATAACACTATTGATAGAAATTTATAGATCAACGATGAAAAAATACCAATGCTATTCTAGTGTTTTAGTTTTTTTCGTTTTGGACCTCTCAAACGTACTGTTGCGCACTCGGCAAGTGTACCGGTCGTACAAGTAATACAGTGATAAAGAAAAGATCGTTCCCACGAGGATTGTTGACCAATTAAATTATAATTTGAATCAATAAGTTGGATAATAAAGAATATGAATCAAGTTGTTGTTGTGTGTGTAGAATTAAGCTAAATTAAAATCTAAATATAAACATGAATGTATGGACAACTATGGAGGATTGTAATAATATATGTGACTAAGTAGCTAGGGCATCCACACTAAATGCTCCCTACCCTTGATCATGTATTGTCTACTACTTTCATCAAACCAAGTTATTCAACATGCATCTTCATACAATGATAGCCAAGCCCTACTTCCGTAGTGTTCTCAACCCTTTGACTTACTTAATACCCTAATCCCTTAGTGATATTGGTTAGTTCAAGCATTAAATGATGCATTAAATGGTTGCAAGCATACACTCCTATCCCTAATTAATGTAAAGCTTGTCACTTTACCCAAGTCCAAGCTTAGAGCCCAATATTCCTATTGTAAACCCCAACTCTTAATACCTAACTAGAGTGATCAGTTCCAGAGAGATAGAGACATGCATTCAACAGAATAAAGTGAAATAACTTCATATTAATGAAAGATAGCATTCAATACAATCCCAAAAGAGGTTACATTCAGCGCTTAGCTCTAACTACAATAAAGAACTAGCCAAACCTCATAATGGGTGGCTGTGTTACAAAATGAACTGGCATACCAAGCTGAGATGCAAGGAGAAGAAGATGAAGAAGCAACCCCGCTTGACCTTCAACTCCCTAAACCCTAGCTAAGGCACCCAAGCTTTCTAAAACCCTATTTTGTGTTGTTTCCCTCCAAGAGTTCGTGCATTCAATATTGAAGATTGAAGCCTTTATAGTGTAGCTTGTGAAGTCTCTGTTTTGCCCTTGAAATGTTGCTTCTGTCGATCTGCGGCGCTCTTGGCGTGGGCTTGGCGCTCCAGGCGCCAACTTACAGAATGAATGGCGCCCTTGGCGTGAACCTGGCGCCCATGGCGCTGGCTGACAGAGAGTTTGGCGCTCCAGGCGCCAAGTGCCAGAACCTATGGCGCCTCTGGCGCGTGGTTGGTGCTCCAAGCGCCAACTTCCAGTGCTGATAACGCTTGAGGAGCGAGACTGGCGCCCTTGGCGCCAGATTCCAGTACCTATGGCGCTGATGGCGCCAAAGCTTTCTTCAGACTTGGCTCTTTTTCTTCTTGATCTTTGCACTTTTGGTTAGTTTCCTGTCAATGCATCATATGAGCTCAAATCATGATTAAACAAGGGTAATAATTCATGCTTAATGCTCAGTTCTTGGTCTAGAAAACTTGGAAAACCTTATATGCTAGACGCACATCACGTACGTTTAAGCCAAAGCTAGCAATTCTTGCTACAAATGGTGCTTTGAAACGTAAACCAATTGAGTCAACATGTATACAAACATGTTCATTATCGCTGAATCTCGTTGCTAAGTCTTTTAGGAAAAAACCTATTAAGGACGCAACAAGTGTGTATCGGTCTACAAATAATAAATATGAGTAGGGTATGTGTATTTAATTGTTGGAAGAAAGAGAATGAGGGAGAAAAAGGTGGGCAACTATTATATCCAGATGTATGTGGACACTAGAACACATTGATATATCTACCTGACATTTGAATGAGCTTCCATTATAATGTCAACTACAACTAATGCAAAAAGTTATATTTTATGGAACATCAATGAAAGTTAATTCAAAAATCAGATACATAAATTGTAATTTAGCGACAACTTGATTGATTGATCATACTCTTTGCATTGACCATAATCAAATGCTACAATGCAAGCTAATATAAACATTGGGTGCATTTTTTTTTCTCAAAGCAAAAGTTATTTTCATAACCAGAAATTATGAGATTAACATGCTCTATACGTAAAGGTCACAAAAATGAGTTTTATTCCTTCTAATAAAATCTTTTTCATATATGAAATCCAAGTAAAAATTATGAAATGTAAACCTTTATTTCTATATAATGTCATTATGGTCGACAAAAATGGAGAGTACTATGTCGGTTATTTGTGGTGATGTTAGTTTTAAAATCTTGAACCAATACCCCTTATGTAACCAACCTGAAAAAACTAATAAGCGATCCTCTTTTTAACGTGGGTTTCAACTTTTAAAAAAAGTAGAATGATACCCGTTCATGAAATATAATGGTGGTGGTTTGGTCATAACTAGATGTTCTTTAAGTGCGAATTTACTGACCAAAATAAAACGTGGGAATTTTATTCAAGGTGCCAAAATGCGATTCCACTGCCAAAGACCAATACAAATGACAGTGTAATATCTCAATATTCTCTAATTACGCCTGCTTTAGGCTTCAGCAACGTCTACTATAATGTGGAGCTGTCTTAATCAAGAATCCGCATAACGAAGGTTTAGGGTTGACAAGAAGACTTCACTTTCGCTCTCACTCTGTCGTCTTGCCCTCGAATAGAACATCACCATATTAATTGCAAACAGTGTTTTGAAAGCTATATGTGATTCTTTTGGAAGGTTATGATTTCCTTCTTCAGCCGTATCACTAGTACAACTCGATGTTTTAGTTCAATTTTCAACGTTCAATGTTCAATGTTCAAAACGAGACCATTTCATTGACTAAATGTATGAAAAGAGCTTTCTCGTGCATTGAATCCTATTTGAACAAGTTAGCATGCTTCACCAAATAGAGAGGCATTATGACATGAGAATTAAAGAACTACGTAGAGACCCCCACGTGCGTGTTGAGTAGCCTAACCAAATTCATGGTGGCAGCATATGCGCGCGCATCTTGGGCACCTTATTTACTTTTTGGTCAACACATCTTATACCGAGCTTGTATTTTTTGGGTCAACGCATCTTGGACACTCAAGCTTGTGCTTCGTTTTTTTGCTCTCTTCCGAATCTCTTTCTATTCCACCACACGATACATATACTTCCACTATATGCTAGGAGAAAGATTTATAAAGAACGCAACTTTGTTAAATATCTTATACCAATAATTTCCAATAGACGTGGCAAAAAAGATTGACTAAGATTCATTATTCCCACGCTTTGATAATGTAAAATGGATTAAATATTTAAGGAGTATATTGTTAATATGATACACAATATGCAATCTAATAGCTTAGTTTAACCCACGTCGAGTTCTAACGGACATTATTAATAAATCTGTTGTGTCAATGTAGACATGAAAGCAAACGATATGCAGCACCAAAATCAATCTGAATCGTTATATATTATTCTTCTTGATAAGATGTTCTTTTTATTTTATAATTAGAGGAAATCCTAATACTCGAGGGCATAAAATCCGATGGATGTAACAGGTCGAAGTGCATTGTGCGCATCCTACAGATTCTACTGTGGGTGTGTAATGAATGATACTTGTAAGATTTTGATGATAATTATTGTAACAATTGGTTGATATTTATATTATTTATTTGTTTTGATGTATTGTTCAAAAGGAAGGAACACATGTTGTCGATTTCGATAGTAGACGTCGGGTTGGGATTTGCTTAGAAGATATCACGAATAAAACTAGCAGCCGCGGTGATAGTCACCTGCGAAAGAGTTCAGCAGTTGGCCAGTTTCAACGCTATGTATGTATATATTATATAGGAATTATCACCCGTAAAAAATACTTGGAATTTATATAAATAAATAAAAATAATTAAGAGAGAAAGTTGGTAAAAGTTGGGAGGGAGGAGTGCTGGGACACTAGCTTGTAAGGTAGATCGAAAGCTCTCATGCTATTTTTTAGACGTGGAGGGAACGCCCTATGTCATTGCATGGGTGATTGGCTAGTTTCCTCAGTGACTTATTGGTATGATACATGAGTATATCAACCCATGGTTTCTAGGTTCCTTACAAGAAAGTAATAATTAAGGTAAGACAAGATAAAGTAGTATTAATAATTTAATCATATGAGAAGAATGTAGTTTTCAGCTCTTTTCTCCCGTATCTTTTCAACTCTTTTCATTCAAGCTCAGTGCTCACGTCCTTTTTTTCTTTCTTTCTTTTCTCTCTCCTTCAAGTCATGTCTACCCATTCTTTTATATGCAACCTCACACATTAATTGGAAGTTTGCTTAAGTTTGGATGAGTGGAACACGCACTTATCATCACTATTAACAACTTTAATTAATTGGTAATATATTGAAAGAGAAAGAGGGGTGATAAGCTACTGCTAGGTTAAAACTAGGAAAGAGTCAGAAGAAACATTAAAATAAACTCTCAGAATTTTCCTTAACTTCAACGTCAAAAGAAACAGCCCTTTTTTCTTAATCCAAAAACAAGCAACACTAAATAGCTAAAGATATCTAAAGCAAATAAAATGTCAGACCCAAGAGGTCCAAATAACAATTTAACTAAGCCCAACATTTTAGACAAAGTCCTTCAGCCACATGGATTTTGGGTCTTCCTATTGGGTCTGTTGGAACTCAATATTTCCCGTTGGGGCTTTTGTTATATCTACAACTACTTTTTGCTAAGTACACTTCCATTTGTTTTTTCTTCTGATTTTTATTATTATTATATATATACACTATATACTCATAATGTTGATGCATAACCATTATTCTTGAATGTATTTTTCAGAATAGTGTTTTGTTTTTAACATTTCAGAAAGTACTATGTTTTGAAAAGTAATTTCCAAAATATGAATATAAATACATTTGAAAACATTCAAACTAGGGCTATTAAAATTCATATATAAATTGCTTAAGAAAGGTCATAGTAAATAAAAAATTGTAAAATATTAAAGAATTGAATTGGAGAAAGCATATAATTAATATTGGTCCTTCAATCTGGATGACTCTATGAGGCTCTTTGCTGGAGCAACTTTGACAAATTTAAAATCTAATCATATGTTGCCACATATATAAAATGAGTGACATTAATTGTGTTGTGTTAATGGACAAAAATAAAACAAGGAAAAAAAGTAGTTGGGTGAGTAAACATACTACATAGGAGTTTGAAAGATAAAGAAAAAGGGTGTGTGATGCTAAAACATAAGATTGAAGAAGCGATGAAGGAAATGAAAGAGAGAATGGTCTGTGATGAAAGAGAGGAAGAATATGTTGCTGCTATGAAAGATGAGTGCGAGAGAGAAATAATATTTGAAAAAGGAAAGATTATTTAAGTAAATAATTTTAAAAAACAGGAAGAGAAGTGTACTTAGAAAATTTAGAATGAATATAGCAATAGGCTTCCCGTTAGGATTCTCCAATCTCCAGCCCTCTCAAGGGATTAGATTAGCCCTTACCAGTACAAGTATACAAATTACACTCAATTTTACATTATTCAATAACTTTGATTATTTTAGAACCAGCCAATTTTACATTACTAACTCTACCAAGAAAAAAAGAACCAACCGATGAATGGAAAGCTCTTATCACATTATATTAATCCATAGTGATTTATTACCCCACTAATCTGCCTCAAAATAAATTAAAATATATGACAATTAAAAAAATAATTATTTTATTATTATCTTATTGGTCAATTTTACATTAACATTAAATTCATAAAATATTTATTTTCTCTAGTTTAAAAGACGGAATAAAAAACTGTTTAAAAATTTAATTTCGATTTCAATTATGTCATGATGAATATTAATTCAAGATCGTAAATTTTTACCATGCATAGATTAGGAGTAGAATGAGAATTCTAATATCAATTTTTATTCTCATAGAGAGCCTTCAGTGGTTTTCGCATATGTATCATTGATCCATAATTCAATTATTCCTAGAGGCTCTGGCAAAGAGTAGAGACAGTGTTTTCCTCCCAAAAGAGTGAAGTGTCATGTCAATCAAATTGATATTGAACTCGTTTGTAATAAAATGTCATTTCCACCACCAATAATGCTAAGAAGAGTCTTGTCGGAGAAACCACTTGTTGTCGACAGCAATCGAAGGTCACCGGAGGTAGTGACATTAAAGGGTTTATTCGGTTGTGGTTGGGTAACAATAACATCATTAAAGGATCGTAACAATTCATGGTCCTGGTTCCTCAAAAAACTTCATTACTGTGTCGAAGTGAGAAGCCAAACATGTACGTTGCAAGGCTGGATGAATGTCTTTGAACACAATTTGTATTTAGCAGTAATTAATGACCAGTAAAATCCATCTTAACTTATAACGTTTGTGACAAATGAACATTAGTCAGTTAAATATTACTAGTAATTTATAGTGTTGATATAGTTCATTAAAAGCACTGAATAATAACACCTAAGTAATTTAAACTCCTGATCACCCGTTCCCATTAGCTGAATCACAACCTCCCTAACTGTCAGAAAATTGCAAATGAAGTAGTTAATTGGTTGATAATGTTTTAATTATTGTCGTCGATCACGTGTAGAGCTCATCCCTTTCGTCAAAAAAAGTATACAAATCATATTTGTTTTTTTCTTCTTTCTAATATTTATGTGCGCAGATGCTCGTTTCTTTTGGGGGATGGCACGTTGGAGGAGAAACTCTCAAACGTTTATTATAAGTTTATTAGTAATATGCTGCTAGTGAGGGAGAGAGCGTGGAAAAGAAAGAAGATTCTTAACTTGAGCATGTAGAACGCATGCTAAGCCACATCATTAAAGCCTGTAAAGAGTAAAATAAGCTGATATAAACAAACTTTATCCCCTCATCACGGAATCCTTTTACCAACTTGAAGATGCAATGCTAAGTTCCGATCGATCTCGTTCACATTCCTTTTGAACGCTATTCAAAAAGAGGGAATTTGAGATTAAAGTGAGGGAATTCAATTCAATAAAATTGAAAGGTTAAGCGGTGGCCGATTAGGGTCTGGAAGGATTCCCGATGCTGATGGTGTGGTCATGGCATTGGCATTGCCATGGCCCCCAATCCCAATCATGGATATTTTTATTATTATTATTATTGTGGGCCTTTTCTTTTCAACTTATTACGTCCGTTTTTTTTGGCAGCGTTATCTTTGTCTTCGCGTGCTGAGAATCAAGAATAAGAATATAGATTTGATTTTGATGCATCTTCCTTTCTTTAAGGCTATAACTATTCCTTCTTTATTGATTGCACCTTTTGGATGGAGAAGGGACGGCCTCCCAAATTCCTTATCTCAACCCCACGCCATATCATAGACCTCCTTCCATCCTGTTTTTACGCATTTGGTTTCTCCCTTTGTCATTTTATTGCAGATGAAAATGACTTGCTATTCTCACATTATTTACTCAATTAAATGCACTAAGATACCTTATAATAGTTTTACATTATTCATCAATCAAAAATAATTATTTACATCAACATCTGTTTACATAAATGACAACAATTTATGATTTTTAACCACAAAATAGTGTAAGATTCCAATTTTGATTTAAGATATGAAATAAATTATAAAACAAAAATATTTATTTTATATGAATTCATAGTTTTCAACAAAAATTAATTATTATTTTTTTCTTATAAATACTGCGTATCAATGTATGTTAACTAAAAAAATTCATGATTGATATGATTATTAATATAAAATACCATGTTCTTTTATCAATGTAGTTGAGATATATGCTAAACTTATGGGCCATGTTAACAAGTATTTTAAAAATATTAGCTAAAGTATATACAATTTATTGTATTTTATTTAAAAAATTTAACCAATGTTTTTGAGACCTTGTTAGTATTACTATTCTATTTTAGTCATTAACAAAATTGATTATTTCATATTTATAATATAATTAAAAAATACTATTCATCTAAATTTATTTACTACCATAATATAATTTGTTTGGAACACTAAACTACGTACATTACAATCATAAAGAAATACGTTTTTATT
Organism: Glycine tomentella; assembly: GCA_007407185.1. Classification (NCBI taxonomy): domain Eukaryota; kingdom Viridiplantae; phylum Streptophyta; class Magnoliopsida; order Fabales; family Fabaceae; genus Glycine; species Glycine tomentella. The sequence continues at coordinate 1,633,435 of PYAF01000779.1, forward strand.
TAAGACTTCTAATTATTTTGGAATAAAATACACACTAAATATTAAATTTACCATTATTACATACATACACATAATATAACATGAATACGTTACAATACCAATATTCATTAAACTTCCCATTACCAATTTTTTTTTTACTTTACCATTACTCGTGTATAAGTTATAAGAGGCAAATCCAATTAGCTTTGAGCACAAATAAAACATGCAAGAACTTAAGATTGAGTTTCTTGCATCGTACATAACAAACAGATAGTTTTTTATGCAAATTTTGAATCTTTTTTGCTCAAAATCCTAACTTTGTTAATGTAGTATTATTTGCTGTAAAATTTTGGTAATTTATATGTACATATTTTAAAATATGTAATAAGTAATTTTCTTCGGTTTAGATCATTCATATCATTCACTAGAGATAATTTTATTGGAGTAGACTAAAATCATTATAAAATGGTAAAATATTCTTTTCAAGTATTTAACGTAACTACATACACAAAATATTTGATTAAGATGAAAGATCTTATGTCAATTGATTCACAATATTAAATATTAGTGATGTAATAAGTAATAATGACTTGAATAATCAGAAAATAAATTATAAGTTTTTCTTAAAATGTTTTTTAAATGTATAATTATATTAAGAAAAAATGTTTTTATTTAATATTAACTATTGGGATCTAAACTAGCTAGTTCATTGAATTCGGTAATTCACCACTAGTAAAAAAATCCCGTGGTTAACCTCTTAAATCTTAATGTTCTATTTCTTTAACTGTAGATGATCATCATGAAGATTGTTATATATCCTATTCTAGATCTATTTATATTATATTCTGAATTTTTTTAATGTCGGAACATGTATGCTGGGAATCCCAACTCTTGAATGGAATAGTTTTACTTTGAAATAAAACCGTTGACACCAATAATTTTAATTAATAAGTAAGATTTTTTTATTTTTTATTTTTTGCGTTTCCTTTCGCTGCACGAATTAAATGAATCTGAACTTTTCATTTGACTGCATGAATGTGGTAGTTGAAGGAGGTTCGTAACTTGATACACAAGAAAACATCACATCAGGCATGAAAAACGTCCCCTTTTTTATATTTAAAATGATGTCTTAATTAAAAAGAACAATAAAATTGGTGTTACTATTTAAATGAAAACATTTATGAGATATTGCTATCTTAATTGAGAGGAGAGAAAAACATAGATTAAAGGGTAAGTTATTCAAATCTATTTTAAGTGTTCCCTTTAAAAGGAAAAGGATAATAAATTTCTTTAAAACACTGGTCAAAAAATAAAAAGTAATTATAAACAAAAAAAAAAGAATTTATTTTTTTAAAATTATTTTATAAAATATTAAATAAATTATACTGACTCCTGTCAAAAAAAATCATACTAAATTCTCCTTAATTAACTCTGAGCATTAGTCAGCAAGATTCTATAAATGAAAAATAAATAAATAAATACTAGCAAACGTTTCGAATGGATGAGAAACAAAGCTTGTACTAACAATATGACACCACCCACAATTGCCAACAGATCAAACACCGTTTGTTTATATCAGTAAGTAAAAGTTGGCTCCCGGTAACTAATTTTCATGCTACAGTTACTTAGCATAAAACAAAAATCGGTAATACCATTTAGTTCTTCTCCATAGTCCATACTTTACAAGAACATGTAAATTTTTCATATATTGGAAGGGTACTTTAATTACAGTTGAACAAGAAGTAACTAGCCAAGACACAAGTAGAAGCCCCCAAGGTCATGCAAGTAACAAAAAACACGAGCAGACCACAAAAAGACCACTACGACCCTCTGATTTCACTGCCTAAAATTTGCAACCCTCGTGTCTCAGCAAAACATCCGCAAATGTCAAAAAATCCATTGCAGAAGCAGCCAAAGACACTACCGAAACATAAACCTAAAAAATTACAAAACATAATAAGTACATACTAAAACCCAAAAGCAGAGCAAAGCCAAACCAACCATTTGACATAACGAAAATTCACTGAGTCATCATATAGCTTCCCAATCAATCTCCACAGAAGGGAACTTCTCCAACCCAAAATTCTCCATTTCATCCCACTGATTATTAGAATCCGAGAAGTCCGAGAAATCCAAGAAAGTAACACTGGATTCAGGCGAAGAAGATTCACCAGACAACATTGGTTTCTCGTTCTGGACCTTAAAATCCTCGAACTCGGGATAAACAAATTCAGCGTTCGATTTTGCCACGTCAGACTCGACCTCTGCCAGCTCAGTAGCGTGTATCACGGGCTTCACGTCTTCGACGGAGCAACAGGGCTTTTCCTCTTGTTTCGCTAAGCTTTCGCAAATAGCTTGCAGTTTGGAATCCACGGAAGAAGGTAGAGGCTTGTAATCTCCGAACTCGCCGAAAACGAAGGCTCCGTGGTGTTTTAAATGAGGAAAATTGAGACGCGCGAACTCGCCTCTGAGCTTAAACGCTGCGTTGTCGTACGCTAATGCCGCTTCTTCTGCGGTGTCGAATGTTCCCAGCCAGAGGCGCGTGCGGTTCTTTGGGAGTCTGATTTCAGCGACCCACTTGCCCCAATGCCGTTGCCGCACCCCGCGGTAGAGCTTCGTGGGTTTCGCGGCCGTGCCAGCGCGCTTCATGGGGACGCGTTTTGGGCCCAGGTGGGTTTGGGTTTGGGCCACGTGCTGCTGCTGCTGAATGTGGATTTGGGCCTGAATCTGGACAATTTGGTCTGGAGTGAGTTGGTTGAGCTTGATTTGGTTGGAAGAGGGATACGAAGTGGGGAGAGAATTAGATGAAAAAGAACAAGGGTGTGATTCGAGTGGAGAAGAAGAGCGAGAGAAATAATCACTTTTCATAAAAGGCTTAAGTGCTTTCATCAGCTCTTCACTATACGGATCTAGGAAATCCGATACGATGCTGCTGGTGTTGTACATGTCTATAGCAGTTCCCATGTTTTACAAGATGACAAGAACAAGTTGAGAAAACCCAAAAACAAGTTTTTAAAATTACAAGTAAAGCCTGTCTCAATTCCAAAACCAGAGAACAGGGAGGAGAAAACTCAAGACTTGCAAGTAATTGTTTTTTTTTCTTTTTTTAATAGAATAAAAACATGAAAACCTGGATATCTTGCTGAGAAGGAGAGAGAGGGATGAAGCTAAGAAGTGGGGGTGGGGTATATGACTATATGAGAATAAGAGAAAGAGTGAAAGAGGAAAGAGGAAGGAGAAAGGGATTGTGATCTCACTTATGTTTGTTTTTTGAGTGGCCTCACTTTGCGAGCTTGGCTATTGCATTGGCATGGTGAGCCATGGTTGGTTTATATACTCATGTTGTTGAGGTGGAAGTTGCTTGCAATGGTCTCTTTGATGATTCACTTGCCGCGTCAACTTCAATAATGCCTTTATTCCGTGATGGCTATCCTATAAGAAAAGGCCACCTAGGTAATACCTCATTCGTGACTGCCAAATGTCCATCCAAACAGTTACCTTACACGTGTCAATTATGTACTGCCCATTCTTGTCTATTAATATATTTATTATTCAAAATGAAATAACAACATCAATATTAATATCATTCTTATCTTATCTAGCAATTTTAATTTTTTTTAAATATGAATACTTCTTTTTTGAATTCTGATACACATAATTGTGTGGTTGATAATATGATAGATGTTAGTTTCTTAAATAAATATTAAGTTAACTTTCAAATGAAAATATCCTCAATTAACCTAAAAGGGTAATATTTATGGTTTCATCCTAATTCTTAATAGCATAAAAATCATACTCCCTTGATACCAATATATATATATATATACTCCCTCTATTTCAAATTTATTGATGTTTTTCCCTTTAAAAAAATTCATATTGATTGTTGTCTTTAGTTTTTAATAAAATATTTAAAAATATATTACAATCTTGCTCCCTAATAATGGTTGTTATTATGGAATAGTTAATATTATATTCATAAAAATCAACACGAACAACAATAATAGGTTTATCCAACTATGTTAAGTTAGATATATGAATCACACAATATCATTGAACTAAGTTAAAGAATAAAGTTTTAACATATTATTTACCATGTGATTCTTTTTGACAAATAATTTTAATGTCCTTCTTGAACTCCTTCTCAACCTTTATTTGACAAAATATATTTAAGTTATTATGTTTTAAGCATTTTTATTTCCATGATAAGGGGTGAGAAAGTTACACCTCCATAAAAATGTGAGGTTTTACTTTTTAAACCCAACTATAACTTTTTTTCAATTATTTTATATTTTAAAAATAATTTTAAGAATATTTAAATATAACCAAATATATTATGAAATATACTTATCAATAATATTTGTAATTGTAATATTCTTACTTAGGAATGTGATTTTGAAAATGTAATATAATACATTGAAACAAATGCTCTCTGAAAACAAACATTTATATACTTCCATGAATTAACATTGTTTAATTTTTTTTAACTTTACGTATGAAAATAAATAGTGCAGGCTAACTTTTAGACGTGGATTTAGGTGATTTTTTGTTTTCATGCAAGAGGAGTTAAATGGAAAAATGGAAAAAGAAAGGTGGAGGTTGACCTGCTCTGTGACAACATATGTGGAATGGAGCATGTTAGAGCATCTTTAATAGGAAGTGTTTATATAATTTTTTTAAAGTCATTTACTCATTTTTTTGTGATCCCTACATTATCATGTCATTTATAAGAACTCTAACCAAATTTTGCTCTAATATAAAAAATTACAAGAAATTTAAAAAATCCTCTTAATAAGTAATGTTTGAAAAATAAAAAACTCTAAAAATAATTTCTTATATAAGAAACCCAAAATTTTTGTGAAGAAACTCTTATACCACTTAAATATTCTTCAATGCATAATTTCTTCTAACAAATAATTTCTTATCTTTAGAAACCCACTAAACATCTCTCATTAGAGATGCTCTTATCTTCTCCTACTAGTTTTTCTATAAATTTTTCTAATGCAATATGAATAAAGTATTATATCTATGAAATAAGAATAATATTAAAAAACGTGAAAAAGTAATAAGGGGGTTGAATTTAATGGAAAGAATTATTCTTTGAATGTTTAAATTTTTGTTAAAAGAAATATTTATATTTATATTTAGGATTGGATTGTATTTAAAATATGATTATGGTTATCTGAACAATAAGAAAGTTGAGTAGCGTAGAGATGGTGTGGTAAATTGCGGCGCCACCATGAATGGTATGGTAAGGTAAGAATGTAAGATCCCCATCGCATACAACTGTAGAGGCCAAGTCACTTTTGGATCCTATTCCCTTCGTGTTCGCCAAAGGTCATCATTGACTCATCATTTCTACACGTAACACTGTTTCACCTTTTTTCCTTTTTAGTACGATTTTTGTTGTTGCGAACTTAAATTACTTTTGCTAATATATACACACAAAATAAATAAAAATTAAAAATTAAACTGAAATAATTAAATTAATTTTTATTTTTTAGAAAATTATATATATCATAATTTTAATTAAAAAAATTAAGTGTATAGATATAAACTTTAGTTATTGTTGGAAATTCCTATAAAATCATACATGTTCATAATTAAATATTATAAAAATGTTTGTCCATTATCACGAGAATTTTGTATTATTACTTGCAAAGATGAAAATACTTTATTTCTATTTATTCTCAAATTAATGTTTTAAAATATATTTATGGTTAAAAATATTTTTCTTTTGTCTAATCATAATAAACTTTTATACGCATAATTAAAGTATTTTCGCCGGAAAGCACTATCTAAAATATTGTTCTTTGTAAGATCGTGGAGCATAAATGTCCAATTTCAATGCAGTATTATTTTAGTCAAAACGTTGACAAATGCATGTGGGGCACCAAGCATCACCCAGTTTTCTTCATGTAAGTACATAATGCCATTAATTATTTCTTATTTTATAAATCCAACTATTTTGATTTTTCTTATGAATAAGAGAATTAGGTATGATAATTAAATTTAAACTTGTAAATATTCATCTAACTTGACTTGATATATGTATGCATATTTTTTGGTATACAATGAGTTGACGACAACAAGGTTAAAACTTAAGATTTTGTGTAAACTATTTATAATATGTTTATAAGAGATAAATATATTATAAAAACACATTCTCTTATTTCATTTAACTTTTTATGAGGTAAATATGTACTTTTCATGACACAAGAATTGAAGTTATCTTACAGTTCATTCTTTAAATTTTCACTACCCTTTTTTTTTTTTTTAATGTTTGAGCTTTTTAAAATATGAAAGATTAAATATACATGTTTTTAATTTATTCAAAAAGCAACATTTCCTAATCATAATATTCTACGACGATCTTAAAAATATTCTATATTTTCTTATATTATTATAAAAAATCAGCGAGCTTTGGACAATCAATCTACATTTTAATTTTCTTAAAGGGTTAATTTAGATAAAGGAGAGAGAGAATATTTAGTTGAAAGTATAAGGTGTAGATATAACTTTACTGTAGTGACTAAATAGCTAAAAAATCAGCACCTAATGCTAGAAATTCACACAAGAATAGATATGAATATTTAAACTTAGGAATAATTACGAATTGAATTTACAAAAATCCGAGTATAGACATTCTATTCCAATGCTTATGTGGGACCTTGTTTGACGCGCTCACACGTCGGGTTCCTACGTGGATATCACTTTCAAGGAACGCAAAACGACTCTCTCGAATCACACCAACTACTGCGATGTCTTAAAATGCGACTTGCTTGTTCTGTTCTGTTGCGTTTGCGTAGTTATAATTCATTCTCCTTCGAAACCATTTCGATTTCATTAACATGTGCTTCGCTACCACAATTTTGAGAGCTGACTACAACATTTTTTAAAAATAAGCCAGAGAAAGCGACTTTGACATGTGTGCCAGATAATATATCAGCCCAATGAATGAGCTTTTTCGTATAGAAAATGCCAAAAATTCCCAACTCTTTATCAACTATTCAAAACTAGAACTACGTATTTTTATTAGAAAACAAATGCAAAGTGATTTAGTGCATCCAGGACAAAAAATGTTTTTTTATTATGGAAAAAATAATATGTATTGGGTAGCCCCCACTATTTTTTAGTCTTGATAAGCATGCTTTATAAACACGAGTTATAAAAAATTAGAAATCATTCAGATGAAAAGGATAATTTTAATTATGATAACATGTCATCATGAAAAAATTATATTACTATTTAATAGTAGTAATATATATTATTATGAGAAAAAAATTATATTATATAAAATATTTTATGCTATCATCCAATCATAACTCACCATATATGATAACATTATTAATTCTTATAATAATTACTTTAAAAGTCATATCAATGAAAATTTAGGATTAAATGATGATATAATATTATTTTACATAGTTAATGTAATACATGAACATTAAATTTTATTATTATTGTTTTTAATATATCTAACAATACATGACAAATTTATCAAATAATAATATATATGACAAGATGGTATTAGAAGACAATTGCAAAATCTGTTTATACTAATGACATATTCAAATTAATGTTTTTTTTTATCTAAATGCTAACCAATACCGTGAGATGCTAGTAAAGAAATACAGATACAGAAAGTTTTATGAAAAAGTACTACTAACACAACTTCTCATGACTTTGAACATAATTTGACTGTGATTTTTAATAAAAAAAAACATTTTCTTTATTAATTTCATAACCTGAAGGTATTGGTAAGTATTTTTTTAAAAGAAAAAATACTTTAGATGGAGAGTTAAAATTTGAGATAAATACATATATAATTTCAACAATACTAAATCATATTAAATAACTTCAAAATAAGTATTATTTTTTAGAATAATAAGATTGATTCAAGTTTTAAAAAAATCAAAGTAAGAATGTTAAAAATAAATTCTTATGAATGATACTCTTGAAAATTTTAACTGGCTTGACTAAATCAATTTGAAGTTAAACACATCTTTAAGTTTTGACTATGATAATCGAAGTGACGACAAGGAAATCAGGTAATGATTATTCATCACCAGCAATGGTGATCAAACTGCCAAAGTCACCAGTCACCATTAATGGTTGACAAGGTAAAACTATATTTCAACATTGAAGTCGTGAGCCACCTTAACTGCAGTTAAGAGAGGTGAGCGAATTTCATTATTAATTGGCTGCAATGGTTGGTGGCTGAATTTCGGAATCTAGTAAAAGTTAAAAATAATACGACAGTGTTTGATTAATGGCCTAACAATAAGAGCAAGTGCTTTAGACATTTCACATGTCAAAAGTACTTTCATGTCATGAGACCAGAACAAACTCGTCCCTTTAGAAAGAAAGTTCAGAAAGTTTTGGTAAATATTATTAAAGAATCAATTTTGAATGAGTGTCGTTTTTTTTTTAATATAAATATTATAACAAGAAAATATTCCCACTTACAAATTCACACGAAAAGATATTCTTAGTGTTTTATGAAATGTTCAAGTCTAACCCGTTTTACCTATATTGAAATTAGAGTATAAGCTCTGTTGGTCAATCATCATACCATTTAGATCCATATTTCAGTTTTAATTTGGTTTATAATTATTTTCTTCTGCTACTACGATAAACACTTAATTGCTAAAAAAGGTGATAACTTTTCCTTTTTTTTATTTTAAAATGAAAAAACGTAAACTATACTTGTCAAGCTGAATCATATTCGGACCACACTAATGAATAATGATGTTAATGAATAGTCAAGTTCGTAGTTGTAGATCTTCTAAATTATTTTTTTTTATAAAGAAAATCTTCTTAATCGTCAAGAATTAATGGAATCAATCATTGTCATAATCCATCTCCATTAAGTGCTAATGCTGGCATTTTAAAAAAAATATTTATCCAGGTCTATACCAATTATCATAAGCTCCATTTTGTTGGAAAATATATGAAGTTTCAAGGAAGTTGGAGTAAAATGACTCATAATGAAATGGAATAAAACTCAACAATGACTCTATCATTTAGTTGTTTATGGAGTTTGGTGAAGAAGGGGCAATGGAATTCAAGCCATTTCTTTCTAAACATACTTACAAGTTCTAACCAGTCATTTTTTCCTTTGACATGCTTCCAAACATGGGAGGAGTCGTTCACATGGGGCATGGGCCGGGATTAGGGGATGTTTCTATTTTGGTTTCATGTATAGACCCAATAAATAAATGGGAAGTAGTTGCCTAGGAAGGGAAAGAGTTAAGAGGTAGTGGTAGAGTCTCTCGCACACCAGGACAAAGTCATCTATACCTAAATTATTCCAAAATAAACAAACGTTGGATCTGCATTATTTTTATATTTCTTTGACATTGTGCTAGCTCAATTATGAGGCATGCGGGGTTTAGATAATATTGTCTAATCATTTGGATAAATTGTTCTTTATGAATTCATAACACCCATTAAACAATAGCAATACAGGTTTTAGAAAATTATAAGTTAAAATTATTCAAAAAATGGAAATCCTAGAATAGGAATATATTTAAATGATAACCACTACAAAAACTATTATATGAATTTGAACGAATTTTACACGTTATAATGTTATTAGATAATGATCTTTATTCTGTCTGATTTTGTTATAATATTATTCATTGTTTTTAGATTTGTTTGTTTTCTTCGTAGTACTGATTTTTAAGACAACTCCATCCAAACAAATTTTGTGTAGTTAAACATATAATGTTGCATAGTGGAAAAATAGAATAAACTTCCAATTTCATCCTCAAACTATTACGCTTTCTGCTAAATAGTCCCTAAAATTATAAAACTATTTAAGTAATTCCTAAAATATTGAAATATATCATCAGTTCTCTAAAAAAAAAATATCATCAGTTTAGATTCTAAGTTGATGATCATTTAAGAGAGAATAATCCCTAAAGGATGTTTATTGTGGAAAAATGCATCCCAATTTCCAATCATCTCATACCAAATATTGGGAAAAACTTTATATACTCAGTAAAAGATTAATACACCATTCCAATTTTTTTAAATGACCAAAGTACCCTCATGTTATACAAGTACGGATTCGCGAATCCGTAAGATTTTTACGGATTCTTCAATTCATAAGAATTTTACGGATTCACTAATCCATAAGATTTTTTTATAGTTAATGGATTGGGCAAGCCATATAGTCGTAAGTAAGTAAGTTTTTTTTTTTTTAAGTTAAAAAATATTTTTCTAAATAATTTAAAATAATGACACATGCAGGTTTCAAACCAACGACCTTCACGTTATTAACATGACACTCCAACCAACTAAGCTAATAGATCAATTATGATAAAAATCAATTAATGTTGATACATATATTATTAAATGTTGTAATTATATTTAATACACATATAAGTTTACATAATAAATTTTTAACAATTAATTTTGATCTAATAATTAAAGTATTTTTTACATATAAAAATCATAAGTTTAATAAAATTTACAGGTTTAATCAACTGTAAATACATATATAATTTTTAATTTAACCTGTAAATACAAATATAATTTTTATTAGACCTGCAAATTTTTATTAAACTTATGATTTTTATATGTAAAAAAATACTTTAATTATTAGATCAAAATTAGTTGTTACAAAATTTATTATGTAAACTTATACTGTATTAAATATACATTAAAAAAATTTAATGTTATATGTATCAACATTAATTGATTTTTAGCATAATTGACCTATTAGCTCAGTTGATTGGAGTGTCATGTTAATAACGTGAAAAGCGTAGGTTCGAAAAACTTGCATGCGCCATTATTTTAAATTAATTGAAAAAATATTTTTTAACTTAAAAAAAACTTACTTACGGATTGGACATACGGATTGCCCAATCCGTATGACTAAAAAAAAAATATTATGGATCAGTGAATCCGTAAGATTCTTACGGATTATGGATTCACGAATCCATATGTTTGAAACCTGTAATAAAAAAGGGTATTTTTGGAAATGGACTGTATTGAAATGGTGTATTAGTCTTTGCTCGATGTATAAAATTTTCCCCCAAAATACTTGATACTGAATCCTCCTTCTATCGGGGCCTGGGTGAATATAGCTTTTCTAGAGTTTAATTGAGATTTAAGGAGCAAAAAAAAGTGGGTCACACTTATATTTGATTATTGGATCAATTAAAATTAAAATTTGGCCCACTTTAATAGAGATACGGACTTGCCAAATAGCTGGGCATCAGAAAGGAATGCTAAGGCGCGTTTGTTAAAGAAGCAAAATTGAGAAGAGATAAGAAGAGATGAGGAGATAAGGAGACGAGTGGATGTAGATAAGAAATAATACAAATGAATCTCACCATTTTTAAATTCATTTTCACCTTATTTTTCCTCCATCAAATCCCTGAAATTATTTCTATCCTTCATTAATTCTGTATGCTAAATCGAACAGAGCCTAACTAAAAGTATATCAGGCCCAAAAGTTCAAGCTAAAAAGGGTTTGTGACAGAATTACTATTGTCATTTTATATAGATATATTTTCATAAGTTGTAAAATATTTGCCAATTGTTTTACATTTTCATGAACTTGATACAATTTAATTTGAAACAAACACTCTTCATCCTTACAATTAATGATGCATAATATAGGATATTCACACTAATATATTTTATGTGTACTCTGACAACAAATGTGTATACCTAGTTATTATGAATTTCATGAACGAGTCAATTTATCAGTCTAAAATATAATTGCATTTTCGCCTTTTGTAGATTTTTTTTAGTATTTTTTTTTATTCAAGTGGGTTTTTTATATGGAATTACGTATAATTTTATTCCTCTAAATATTGACTCGTTAATTTTAGTAATTTAAAAATAATTTATTTAATCTCTAAAATTTTCAAATTTTTTCTTTCAAGTCATTTATTTAATTCTGTTCATTTTTTTATTAAAAGTAAACTACCTTCACCTATTCACCTCTCAAACTGTTAGTTAATGCAACTGCTAATTTTTCTATAATAAAAACTAACATTGGAACAGTTACTACTGTAAACTTTTAACAAAAAAATTAACAAAGTTAAACAAAAGATTTAAAAGAAATATTTTAAGAATTTCAAAATCAAAGAAATAAAATTATTTTTGGCTGATGATTTTAAGAACCAAAATCATATTTAACCTTTTTATTTTAAGGAAACTAATCTATGTAACTCACCAAGACACCAACCCATAGTTGACCATTTCTTAACTAAACCAAAAAAAGCGAGCCAAACTAAAATGGATCAGACTGACTTACTTTGACATATCTACAATAAAGCAAAATCAACTGCATGATCTTAAAAAAATCCACGTTTCCTCAAGAAATTCCCGTGACATTGACAAACAGGTCTTCATCCCATAAAATGGGAAGTCCACAAGGCTGACTATTTTTAATGGCGGAGCGCTCCACTAGGCGCTATCTTACGATAGAAACTGTTTAACAAACCATGAATTCCATGCGTTTTGCAACTTAAGACTGTCTAAAAGACAATTTCACATACCCAGCACCCTTCCTATTCAAGCTAAAGAGTTGCACAGTCCTAAAATCTTTGTTGCCAAGCATTCATTGAAACCAATCTTAGGATTGAAAAAACTATGGACCAAATAACTTTGAGCAGCATCTAGCATAAAATCATCTTTCAGTCCCCTCAGGGACAACATCCCAAAACACGCAGAATAGTTATCCTCCAAAGCAAGTACATTCAAATCATACAAGAGGCGATGGAAACAGATGATGTGCCAAATGTACACATATACTTGCAGGTATTCTATAGACACCAAGTTCAAAAAATATACAGATGAAGTCAAAGGTGAGCAAGCATATGCATGTTAATTGAAATTTAGAGCCCAAAAACTGATGTGCAAAGCAATCTTACAGGGAAAAAAACAGATTGGAACAACTATTGATTTTCATGATGGCTGTTGTCATTCAACTCAAGATCGGTTTTGCAGTTATCTCTCAAATTTTTAAGTGTTTCAAAGCTTGATTCCTGAAAGCAAAATCAAATCATTAAAAGCATTAGGGTGAAAAATGGAAACAATAAACTGGGATACAGATCAGATTAGTTATCCTTCATGATATAGCATAGCAATTACTAAATAAATATATGCCTACAATATTTTTTTTTAAAAAATGGCTTTTACAGAAGCTATCTTTTACTAAAATTGGTTGAGCCCAAAAAGAAAATAGAGAATGAGAAAATCAATAAATTGGAATTGATAAAAATTGAGAAAGATATAAGACACTGCGATACATGTTCTATACATAGAACTTACAAGTAACTAACAATTAACAAATTAACCAATCAAGCTAACTAGTTAACTAAACCTCAAACATTGCCCCCATATGTAACAAAAAGTTAACATTTATTTATATAATCAAAAGATCCAGAGGAGAATGCACTATTCATAAAAGAAAATGGATACTGCAAAAAACACAGAATTCAATTTAGAAACATGGCAATGGAAGTTAACATTTCAAGTAGGATTGAAATACTAAGCCCATGTATGTAACATTGAAAACTCACAAGTTGGCTACTTTCTTGAGTATACATATTCTGCATTTGAAGAAAGAGAGACTTCCACTGATGCACAAGGGACAATTCTAACTTCAATGACTCCTCACTTCGGTGCTGGTCATGCATGACTGTATTCTCTAATCCAGAAAACTTCTGAATGATCATTTTTGCTTCTTTCTGACTCTTCTTTATAGCTAGCAAAAAGGAAGAGAGCTTAGGGGAAAAAAATGAATATAAATGGAAGAAGAAAAATATAACAATACTTGAATATAGCAGAACAAAAAAGCCTAAAATGATTTGTAGAACTTACCACTTAATCTACCTTTGGCATCCTGGTAATGGAGATCCGACCAGATATAACCAGCTAGTGATCAACATAAGCAAAACACATTCATTACATACTAAGACAAAACACAAATTTCCCATAACAAAAGGACAAAACATCAACATACTTAAGCGTTTTAGATGTTGTTCTCCAATAGTAATCTATGTTGACATTAAATGAAAATCTTTATTACACATATTCTCAAGGTAAAACTCTAATTTTGATTAGAGAACAGTACCAAAAATACTTAAAGAACTGCATGTATAAGAAAAATGAAATACTTAAACGTATACATGGAAATTGTTACTACCTTTGGAGCAAAAGGAACAAGTGCAAGATTTGAGGTCCGCGGCTTCAGTAACAGAACTTGAGCACGGTTTCAGTCCCAGAAAATTAGAATCATTAGAGGCAGAGATTGTTGGGATTTGCTCTGCCCCACACTTGGGAGATCCCAAATTCTCAACATCACAAATATCTTTGCCACCACTTTCAACCGCACGATCAGTGGCAACAATTCCTTTCCCTTCCTCCCCAAATTTAAAATTCTCCAAATCCAACGGGTTCTGCTTCTCCATTCCCTCCATGGGCAAGCTGGGATTTTGAAAAGAGTGCGAAGTATCATCAGAAAACGGTAACAAACTGGTGGGTTTTTCTTTTGGTTGCAACAGGACCTCGTTGTTAAGGCAGGCATGGGCTCCGAATTGCATTTGGCTTTTCCCTTTTGCTAAATTTTCTACCCCTAAGCGAATTTGCTTGGTGAACTGCAAGTCCCCACCGTCGCCGGAAACTAAAGAAAACGACCTTTTGGCCGGACGATTCGTGACGTCCGCCAGATGGGGACGGGTTTTGAAAATCCCGTCGCCGAAATTATCGCTGCTTCCCATGAAATTTTGGATTTTGAAAATCTTTAACTGAATCGGTGAATTGCTTTAAAGGAGGGAGAAGAAAAAAACGAATTGGCGAGATTTGTCAAATTTGAAACCCTAACGTTAAGCGGCTTGAAATGTTGTAACTACGCGCGGAATTAAGGAACGGAAATAACAAGAGGCTACACAGAAAATGAGAAAGAAAGAGAAGAATTAGGTTAACATGAATTGACCTTGTGAAATGGAAGAAGACGCGACGGAAGCAAAATTCGAATTCGTTGGGATTAGGGTTAGGGAGAGAAAAGGTTAGAGAGTAGGGACACTCGGTGGTTCTGAAATGAGCGCGAGAAGAATGTGAGTAACGCATAGCATGCCATAAATAAAGGATTTAGGGGCGGGTAAAAGCGGGTTTTCAACTTTGAATTTTTGTTTTTCGAAAAATACGGCGCGGCAATTAAATTTAGGGCCGGATCATAGGCCCAATAGGCCAGGCCTACTACCGATCCAGTAAAGTAACAACGTGGCCCCGTTGTTTCACCAGGGCTGCGAATAGAGAGAGATTACTCCGCAAGTCTGAATTTTGCCAAATTTCTTTAACCAAAGAGCTAGTTTAATCATCATCTCAACTCACCTTACCAATGAACAAATTTTATTCAATACTCCTCCCGGTTTCTATTATAATAAAAATAATTTAATTTCACACATTAAAAAATTAATTAAATTGTGGCCACCGATTTCGTCTCAATCGGACGTCCCGGTCAAAAGTTATGACCTTCCGTAATTTACGAAAAATCACGAAAACCCTAATTCCCCATTTTTTCCCTGCCACGTGTCACCATGGGCTTAAACACGCCCCAGCTGGGCGTGTTCCATTGCCCCAGTTTGCTAAATATTTTCCGTTTTGCACCTTTTTGCTAAATATTTATTTAATTTGTATTTTTTTTAAAAATCAGCCGGAATAATATAGATGAAAACATTTATTATTTTTTTTCTGACACGAGGTGGAGTGGACTGATCGTGCAAGCACAAAATTAGTTATTTTATGGCAATATGCTAAATATATAAAAGATGCCGTATGGGCCATAACAGTCCAAGTCATCATTCAAAGGATAACAGAATTCTATCTTGTTGTTTCTGTCTTAAAGTGAAATGGTTTTATATAGCTTTAAATTTCGTAAAATATAAAATCTGTATTCATATATATATATATTTTTAAAAATATATTACTATTATATAGGAAAACAAAAGTAAACTAATTAACACAGTACGTACTACTGTAACATTCATAATACTTACTAACTTAAAAATAATTATGACGATAAATTCTGGGGAAGATTTGATTTTGTTCCGTTATTATAAGTCAACTGAAGACGTTGGAAGGCGCGCCGGGAAAGTTTCCGATCCTATCCATTAGGAATCAGTGACGAGTGATCATCGCTTGAAAGCCACGTAATCGATTATGAGCATTACCGATTCCGTATCGCCAACACCAAACAAGCAAACACCCCCTTATTATCAATACCGACTTCCTTCTCCTCCTCCTCTCCAATTCCCACCAAACCAAAATGCAAACACCAAACTCCGAACCAGAAAGGCGAATCCAGAGACTAACCCTACACCTAAACCCGGTTGCGTTCGTCGCCACGAAGCAGTTGGAGATAGCGACGTGCGGTCGAGGGAAGCTGAGCGTGGACACGTCGTCGCTGTCTAGTTACATGCGAGGGAAACACGTGGACATTCAGGAGAAGGTGTTCGATTACTTCAACGCCAATCCGCACCTCCAAACGCCCGTTGAGATCTCCAAAGACGAGCATCGTGACCTCTGCATGAAGCAGTTAACTGGACTCGTCCGAGAAGCCGGGATTCGACCCCTCCGTTACGTCGTCGACCACCCCGCTAAGTACTTCGCCATTTTGGAAGCCGTTGGGAGCGTTGACATGTCGCTCGGGATCAAAATGGGGGTCCAGTATAGGTACGCAACTTAATTTACTACTTTTCTTAATGCTGAACATAAATCTTTTTTTTTTTTTTAATTAGTGTAAAAAAAGTTTTAACTATTTTTTTATGGGCAAATATTAGTTTTTTGTTTGCAGAGGGTATTCCCTTCCCTGTTTTTTTTTTTTTTTTAACTAATAATAACTACTTTTTTTGTGGTGTGCAGTCTTTGGGGTGGTTCTGTTCTGAATTTGGGGACCAAGAAGCATAAGGATACGTACTTTGATGGGATTGATAACTTGGACTACCCTGGTTGTTTTGCAATGACCGAGCTTCACCATGGTAATTTCAATTTCATCTTTTTCTTCTAACATTTTGCTCAACTTGTAAACTTTGTTTTTTTCATCTTATTGTTGGTAACTGACTTACTGACACGGTTGATCGTGTAGGGTAGAGAGACTTGGTTGATTTGAGAAAAAAGGTTTTTCTGTTTTTACAAATGATTATAAAAATGTCACCTTGTTTACAACCATTTTGTACCGAAACATAAAGTAAGGATTTGTACAGAAACAGAGATAACAGTGTTTTTGTGTTTTCTTATACAAATATTTAGAGACAAGAAAGAAAAGTGAAAACGATATGCCATTTTTAAATTAGCTGTCAAAATAAAAAAATATAAAAGCATAATAAAATAAATGTAAGATAGTGCTGAAACCTATTTGAAATAATCTTAACAAACAGCAGTTTCCATTTGTGTGCAATTGCCATTGAAGTGCATTAAAGTCTTTAACCAATAACCTTCGCTTCCTCCCTTAATTAGATTGTTTTCCATACCCAACTTACTCTCAGTTAAACTGCTTAGGGGTTGAAAGTATTTTTTTTTCTCTTTCCTGGGACTTTTATCTCCATGTCAAACATGCTAACCACATAGCATTTCCCCAATTACTCATTCTAAACTGCTTACTTTTTTGTGCTTAAAAGGTTCAAATGTGCAGGGCCTCCAAACTGTTGCCACCTTTGATATAATCACAGATGAATTTATCATTGACACACCAAATGATGGTGCCATCAAATGGTGGATTGGTAATGCTGCAGTGCATGGCAAGTTTGCCACTGTTTTCGCTAGGTTGAAATTACCTACTTATGCCAAAAAAGGACTTTCTGATATGGGTGTCCATGCTTTCATAGTTCCAATAAGGGATATGAAAACCCATCAACCACTTCCTGGAATTGAGATACATGATTGTGGTCATAAAGTTGGCCTTAATGGTGTGGATAATGGAGCATTGAGATTCCGCTCGGTAAGAATTCCTCGAGACAATCTTCTAAACCGTTTTGGAGATGTCTCCCGTGATGGACAGTACACGAGTAGCCTTCCTACAGTAAATAAGCGGTTTGCTGCCACTCTAGGGGAACTTGTTGGTGGTAGGGTAGGTCTTGCGTATTCTTCGGTAAGTGTCCTGAAGGTTGCTGCCACAATTGCCATCAGATATTCTCTACTTCGTCAGCAATTTGGACCTCCAAACCAACCTGAAGTCAGTATTCTTGACTACCAATCTCAACAGCATAAGCTTATGCCGATGCTGGCTTCAACTTATGCTTTTCATTTTGCGACGACAAATTTAGTGGAGAAATACTCTCAAATGAAAAAAACTCATGATGACGAATTAGTTGCAGATGTCCATGCTCTTTCAGCGGGTCTAAAGGCTTATGTAACATCGTATACTGCAAAGTCACTCAGCATCTGTAGAGAAGCCTGTGGAGGCCATGGTTATGCTGCTGTGAATCGGTTTGGTAATTTGAGGAATGATCATGACATTTTTCAAACATTTGAAGGAGACAACACAGTTCTGCTTCAACAGGTTTTTAGCTAAAGTTTAATTATACTGCTTCTCATAGATAATAACTACTCTACTTTTATAACCAGGTTGTTGTTTGTTTTAATCAGATAACCAAGATAATATATTGGAAAGAATTGCCTCAGAATTCAGTCATTTAAATCTGTGACTGTTTTTTGCTGCTTTCCTTTTAAAAAATATATTTGCATTCTTCTACACCTCAGTGTAGACTGTAGGGAATAGTGAACAAAGCAGCATTTTTTGAAATTTTGCTCAAATAACAGAATAATAAAGGATAGTTGCAGCTGGTTGGGCGTTATATGCAATTGGTTTGCCCGCACTTTGGTTCAAAATACCACTTTAACCTTGTTCTGTCATTTGCATTCTTCTGATATTAAATGTTAGTAGAGCTTCTTTGGATCTTTCTTTTTCTAGTCTCCAAATGATGCCAAAGTATTCTAATAAAAGAATCCATTAAATTATAATTTTTTTAAGGCAATCCATTAAATTATTCGATTGCTGGTGCTCAGATATTTTTGCATCACCGCTTTCATACTTAAAACCATGTGGAATCATGGGAAGGCATGCCCTTCTTTCGTTTGATGGCAACTATAGGTTTACAGCTTTAGGGCCACATGCATTATGTATTTTAATTGGTTTTGTTATCCTTGTATTGGAATCAAGTTAACTAATTGGTTTGGATTTTTCCTTTACAAATGAAGGTTGCAGGTGATCTTTTGAAACAATACAAGGGAAAGTTCAAGGGAGGAACTTTAGCAGTGACATGGAATTACTCGAGAGAATCCATGAATACTTATCTGTCACAGCCAAATCCGGTTACTGCTCGGTGGGAAGGCGAAGACCATTTACGAGATCCTAAATTTCAATTGGATGCTTTCAGAGTGAGTTTATCTTGATTACTTGACTAATGACTAAATATAGTTTATACAGACATAAATATTAAATCAAGTTATTTTGATTTTCACTCTGCAGTACCGAACATGTAGATTACTTCAAAGTGTTGCTGTACGACTTCAAAAGCATTCTAAATCTCTTGGGGACTTCGGTGCATGGAATAGATGCTTAAATCACCTTTTGACACTTGCAGAGTCGCATATTGAGTCGGTTATCCTTGCTAAATTTATTGAAGCAGTGCAGAGGTGCTTCCGTAGTTCCTAGCACTGGTGTATTATCTCCTTTATTTGCTCAATTTTGTGTTTTATCCAATTTTAACTTGACCTATATATGCGCCAGCTGTCTGAATCCAAGCTCACAAGCTACTCTGAAGCTCGTCTGTGATCTTTATGCTCTGGATAGAATATGGAATGACATTGGAACCTACCGAAATGTTGACTATATGGCTCCCAACAAAGCCAAGGTATGATGGAAACATCTCCTTGAAATAAAATTAGTACTCCAATATTTTGAAAATAAATTAATGCGCAAGTAAGTACTAATATTTATTAGCTGTCAGGAAAAACTAACAGCTCACAGAAACCCTTAATTACCAATGGATTAATAGCTACTACAGGGGAACCGTTGTAAAACACTAAGAATAACTAGTGAAAACCTAAATGAAATAGTACTAGGTCTGCGAGGGACAATTGTGATGGCTGGCTTTCATATTAATTTGGATAACTTTGGTAGTAGTTTGGTTAGATAAGATGAATGACATTTTTATCCAAGGGACAATGTCACTCATTATTTGGCTAGAGAAGCACTTCTGTTTGAACTTCATTTCTTGCCCATCAGAAATTTCAAGATTATTATATATTTAGGAAAACATGATTTAAGATTTATGATAATTTCATATCCATACACTGATTTTTCCTCAATAAAACATATATTATCTTATGAGCATGAGTTTATCTTAGATGAGGATGGATATGCTGGGACCTTGCCCTTTTTTACATTATAATCTTATTATTGTTGAATATTGAAGTTTTTTCATTTCACAGGCAATCCACAAGCTCACTGAGTATCTTAGTTTTCAAGTGAGGAATATTGCAAGGGAACTTGTTGATGCATTTGATCTTCCGGATCACGTTACACGGGCCCCCATTGCGATGCGGTCAGGAGCTTACTCGCAGTACACACAATATGTGGGATTTTAATAAAAAGGAACGCAAAGAAGATTGATGTATTGGGGGGAATTAACATGATAAATTATTTTTTTGGCTCATTGTTAAAATTTCTGTATACTAGTGGTTGCACCTGACCAAGAAACCACTACACATGATCAGAACCATAAATGAAGCATGATGTAATGAAGTTTCAGTCGAAGATATCAGTGGAAAATGAAAATTATTTTGTGTAAAGATATGTACCAAGTTTTTTCTTTCATTTTTTTTGGAAGACAAAATCTATCTTTTAAATTTTAATTAACATTGGGATCTATTTGCTAAGCCTCCAAGTATGGTATTTAATCATTTGTGGCAATAGTTTATCATATAATTTGGAGGATTCAAGCACCTCAGAGAGTTAGGGTGTTTGTTTGGCAGCTGCGTCATGCTAGACTTAATACTAATCTCAGAATAGCCAAATGGAGAGTTGGTTCCCCTTTTTGTCATCATTGTCCTAATATTGAGGAATTCATACTTCATGTCTTAAGAGATTGTCCCCTTGTCAAGGAAATTTGGTTGCACTTGGTTGAAGTTGATTCTAGATGGAATTTCTTTACTGCTTCTTTACAGGAATGGCTGCATATAAATTTATCCAAAGATCTGGGGCTCTCAAGTTTAAATCATTGGACGGATATTTGGGCTACTATCTGGTTGTGGAGAAATAAATAGGTGCATGACTTGAATTTTGTGAGGCTGTTTAAGCCTTGGCAACACATCATCAACAGCTGTTACGATTACCATATCAATTTGAATGAACAAGTTTGGTGGTGTTGGGGTGGCTAAGAAGACTGAAGTTAATGTTAGGTGGAAGTGGAACCCTTCTAATCCTGGTTGAATAGCAGTTAATACTGACGGTGTTGTTAAGAAAATAGATGGTTTGGCTGGATGTGGAGGGCTTATTCGTGATCATGAAGGGAGGTGGGTGATTGTTCAAGTGGATTCTCAGGCTGCGGTCAAAAGCATTCAAGGTGTGGGGGAAGGTTGTGCTTCGGGTTCTCATAGGTGCCATCAGACAGTTGATTAACAGTAATTGGCAGGTTCAGTTTGTCATGTTTACAGGAAAGCTAATTATTGTGCTGATGCCTTAGCTAACTTGGCTTGTGGTCTGGGTGAGGATTATGTTTTGTTTGAGCATAGACCTGCGAGTCTGAATCATTTGTTGTTTGCTGATGCTTCGGGAGCTTCTGCTCCTAGACTGATTTCTTTGTAGTTTTTTCTTCAGGGCCCTTGGGCCCCTTTATATACCAAAAAAAAAAAATAGTTTATCATATAGGTAAAAAATTGTTAATTTCTTAAAAGATCTAATGACACCAAAAAGTAATGAGAATTTAGTTTTATCATATAGCCTTTGCTGCTGTCATGCCAACAGATACTGTTTCAATGGCCCACGTACAAATACAGAAAAATAAAAATGGTTAACAGTGTCTACAACAAACCACCAGTGAAGTAAGTATCTCAGATTCTACTAACAAAGCAAAGCAACTAGTCTTTGCTAGTCATCATAACATGTACTGACAGCTTATTTACAGACACTTACACCCCATTTTTCATCTCACAATTTTCTTTCTCCAACAAGGACCGTGAACATTCATGTGTTTGAAGTTTTTTTTTTTGGGTGTTTTTTTTCATATATAAAAATTAATGTCAAGCAAGCACAGCAGAAAAAAAAAATCATATACTTGAAGAATTAAAAATTTTCGGCCCTGACAGTTCTGCAATTATGGTATGCATTTTGAGCTGATTCACTTTTTTGCCGGATATCTTCATACATCTTCAATGATGCCTCAGAAAATTTGGTCAGGCGATCAAGAACCTTTGTTAATCTTGCATGTATGCAGCTCAAATTCGTGGACTCGTCTTCATTCTCTTCGTTAGTTTTGCTCTCGGTTTCTGTAGTACTTGCATTGACAGAATTCTGTTTCTTGAGAAGTTGGTCATTATGCTGCTCCATCCGCAGGTGAAGATCAGACAAAAAGTTTCTGATTGCCTGACTTAGTTCCTCAGAGGGTAAAGCGTTGATCCCAGCAGACCAGTCACGGCAAAGAACAAAAATAGGTGGGGCCAGAACTCTGCGAGGAGAGAACGGTCTTCTGCTCTTGGTACGCTCCCTTGGTTGCAGTATACAGTTTTGCAGCCACGCATTGACCGCTTCCACATATGAGGTGAGGCTGTTAATCCAGTTAGCAAAACTCAGACCAAAGAACTCAACTTCTTCTAGCAGCCGAGTCATTATCTCTCTGCGGGCATCTCCTTGCAAGGTTCCTGGTGTGCTCCTTGAATGATATGCCAAGGAGATGGTGATGTACTGTGCATGATGACATTCAAGCATAGCCTTCCACATCCTGATCAATCTGCACAACCAGTAGTTTCTTAAGTTACTAGTAGTTAAAGGTTTAACACTCAACTGGCAAGGAATAGTCGTTTAAAGATAACAGAGGAAGTAAAGCTTCCAAGGTAATAATAATATAAACATAAAATCCAGAACCCCTCACTTACCCTTCTGTTAACTCCAAAAGTTGTGGCAACAACTCTTCATCCCTCATTCTCTCAATTCGTTTCGATATTGAATCAACTGAATATATAGCCACTGTTAACCGTGAATGCAGATCCTTCACAACCGACCGGGTCTTGTCAATCACATGAGTGCCTTGATCTTTTGCAAATTGATGCCTAAGCTGGTGACATTTTCGGTCATAGTCCTTCCTTATGGATTCACTAGCCTACAGATAGCCGAACAGGAGGTCAAAATGATCAAGGATCGAAAACACAAAATTTGGAGGTGCAACACATTTAACAAGCATAACCATGATAATAAAATAATTTGGAGAAGAGAAAGGAATAATTGAATAAATGCTTATTATAGATAGATATTTTAAAGTTTTAAAGTTTTTCTTTTCCTTTTATGTAACAGTTATTTATATGGTTCAAGTAACTTATGATTATTGTTGACAAATTGCATGAACCCATCCGAGAATTGTATTGAAGGTAAATTCCACTAAGATTTTGAAAAATGAAGTGTGCAGTAAAATACTGCTAGAAAAGTTTAACCAACTTCCCTTTATTTTCTACATCAGATTACCTATGAATAATGAATGGAAAAATTCTTGATACTATTTCTCTAATGAATTATCTACAACACCATTAGATAACAATTAGCCCTGAAGTGCGAATTAGCACTAAAGATGAACACAATGTTGGCTATGCATTTTCAAAGACGATGAGGAGGCATTAGTCACCCAAGAATTCTCCAAGGACAAAGGAATCATGAATTTTCATACGTCTTATACCCATTCATTTTATAGCCAGCATCCCAAGATAACAACAATTTATGATTTCAATGTGGCAAGGCAACTACTATTGGCATAAATGTCCAACGAACTCAAATTGTTATTGATTTGATGTTCTAAAGATATTATATGTAAATTAGTATCCTCACATATCAGGCAATTCATGTTCATGCAATTAAATCATGCTTTATTTAGATACTTCAGTGTTTTTCATCATAAACCCTTTGCTGTTTTCGTTTTCGTGCTAATTGTAATACCTTTACTTCATCATATAGTTTTCGCTCCCAGGCATATAGTCTGTCAAGAGTGGATGAATGGCTTCCAGCAATCATACAGAATTCTTCAACAAAGTCACTTCCACTATCATCAATATCTTCCTTTGTTTTTGTAGCCAAAGCATTCCTGGATGAGGATGATCGAGAAGATGCTGTCCTTTTCCAACTAATAATTTTTTGGGCAGGCTCTACACAGAAGGGAATAAATATTAGTCCATCCTAAATATTCATCTTTCAAGAATCAAACTTCAACATGCCAA
The DNA here is from genome assembly GCA_007407185.1 of Glycine tomentella. NCBI lineage: Eukaryota > Viridiplantae > Streptophyta > Magnoliopsida > Fabales > Fabaceae > Glycine > Glycine tomentella. The sequence continues at coordinate 1,657,858 of PYAF01000779.1, forward strand.
CAAAACAGTGACGTCGTAGTTATATGTTAGAGTAAAAACTAACCATGAATTTTTTTTTTGAAAAATATTGACACCCTGGCCCTTAGCCCTAGCTAAGGAATTTACAGGTTAGACCGGATTGCATCAAATACAAAACAACACTGTATACCTCCTTATTTCCAAACTCATAACAAAGCAAAACCTTATGTCAGCATAGCTTACCTTTACAACAAACCATTATTTATCCATTAACCAAAGGAAAATTCAAACCTCATGAATTGAAGGATACCACCTAGGTTACTGCATGTTATTCCAGAAAATAATTACATTAATCCAAATGGTAAGAATCATATTTATCACCTAACTTAAAACATTCAGCAAACCATACACAAAACAGAAATTAGTTATATAAATTACCAACGGCAGCTTAAATTTTAAGCTTGTGTCATGTCCAGAACAGTTTCATTTCATTTGTCAAGAAATGGAGGAACTGAACATGAGCTAATGAAGTATCTAGAAATCTTCTATAGAGTAACAAGCCAAATTCAAAGAATAAATGGCAAGCCCAAATCATCAAGTAGTATTTAAGGGTAATCAGTGTCTATTTACAGAATTGATGCAACTTACCCTGGAAAACAGGTGAAGCCTTTCTACCGCAACAAACAGGCTGGACAGCGGACAACAAAGCCGTGGTAGATGACTTCCCTATGAGAAGAAGTCAGAAGCAGATTAGTACTTCACTATTGCATACAAAATTCACACGAAGTTTAGCATCTGGAAGAAGAAGAAATTTGATTTCAAGCAATTACCTTTTGCCTCCGAATAACCAACATTGATTTTGTTTGCCTCTAACAACCTCAAGACCTCCCTACCAGACTCAGAAGCTCGAACGAACCTATGCTCTATACCCTTTATGCTGGAGAGAAAATCTTTAGCTCTGTGTGTTATGAACTCTGAAGGATCCTCTCTTTCTGTGCACACATTTTTTCCAACCATGTTCTTCTCCCTCTTTGCACTGGACCTTCCACCAGCATCTTTATCTGCGACAGCCCGGCTCACACCAACTGCAGCACTTGGCAACTCCAGCTCTCGCACTTCTCCATCAACCATTCCTTTTCCACCTTCAACTCCTCTTGAAAAAGTTGAATGATCATTGCAGTGTGCATAAGAGTTGCCACACTCATTTCCCATTGCAGCATTGCTCAAGTTTCCACCAAACTTGACATCCAGGAGTGGTTGCCCCATGCAATGCCCATCAGAACCAACATGTAACCATTGATCACCCTTTTCTTTATCCCTGAAGTCTCTGGACTCACTACAACGCACTGCAAACCTAAAGCTCTCACTGTCCTCCCCAGGGTCAAAGAAATCCCAAGATGCACCTGACTCAGGAGGAGGTGGAGGCATGGGAACAACAGGGGACTCATCATCCAAATAGTTGTTGTTACCAAAGGCATTGATCCTAACAGTGACAGCAGCACTAGCCCCTGACCTCGTGTAACTAAGAGTGGTGGCCACTGGTGGCGAAAGAGGACTCTCATTGTGCAAAGGTGACTCCAAAACCTCAACCTCAGCAACATGAGAAGGTGATGATGGAGAAGGGTAACTAGTTTGAGAAGGGGTTTTGTCAGATATAGACAGAGATGACTCTAACTCTACCTCAGACTCAGCATACCTGCGGAGAGCAATGCCAACATTTCGAAGAGATTGAATGTAGGAAACATGTGCAGCTGCTAAAGCATATCTTGAGTCAATAGCCACCTTGATGAACCTCTTTCTTTCCTTGCACAAACTCAGAGCTTTATTCTTTTCCGCTCTTGAGTTCGTGGCACCCATTTTCCCCCTTTTTAGCAGTTCACCAAGCATTCATAGACAAGACTCTATTTTGATCACCCCCCACACCACCCCATTACTTTTTCTTCAGAGCTTCACACATTCACATTCACAATCACACACAACATTCCAAGAGGCCCACCCACTTGGAAAAGAAAGAAAAAAAAAAAAAAAAAAAAGCAAAACAAACTCAATGCAGATGAAAACTAAAATATCACAACCCTTAAAGTTGACAGCTGGAAAAGCAAGACCTCCTTGGTCAAAATGTGACCTTTATTATGTTTCAGACAGTGGTGAACATCGTAACAGTGAGCACCCCAAGTTGCATGGTGATGCAGCAAATGAGAAAAATGAGAGACCTTAGGACTTAGGTTAGTAGGAAAGGGACAGGACCCTTTGTAAGGAAAAGGAAGACAATTGGTTGTGGAAAAGTTATTGAGCTGGTTTCACTCAGAACAAAAGAAAGAAAGAAGGAAAGGAGAAGCAATGAGGGTAGGTGAAGGTCATCAAAACAAAGCCATCAAGGGAAGCCTGAAGCGTATCAGTGTTGTTCTGGTTTTTTTTAGTGTGTATGGAATAACCTTGTTGCAGAGATTCTGCAAAGAGCAATGAGCATTGTGCAGAGATGGCAAAAAGGTGCAGAAAGAGAAACAAACAAAAAACGTGAACGACTTACTTACTCACTGGTGAACCTCGTTTTGTGTGTTGGCTTCGGTTTTTTACTTTTTCATTCATTGCATTGAAAAACAATAGTAAAGTACATTAAATTATAATTAATTTCTAAAATTAATGTACTGCAAATTAATCAAAATTGTGAAAACATCATTTTATTTTAAAACAATTAACTATTAGTCATTATAACTTTTTATAATATATACATTCTCATATTGTACAAAAAAATATATTCTCATATTACAAATTAGGATCAAAATATACACTTTGGTAGTTTCAATTTTCTTATTTCTTTTAATTAAATCTTTGTAATGATTTTTCTCTTCTCATTAAAAATAATTTTATATCACATATAACTGAAGATATTTTTATAAATTTAAAATATAAGTTATATCTTTAAAAATATTTACTTATTATAAAATTTAACTATATAAAAATAATATTTATTGTACATGTTAGAATTGATTAAAGAATAAATTAGACTCAACAATAGTGATGGTTCTCTTAATTTTTTAAATTTTAAAAATATTTTAATAACTTAAAAAAATTGATACTCATAATGTATATATCATTTATCTTTTATTCTTTATCTTTCTTTATTAATTAATTAAATGAAGTAAAGTAATATACATTATCAGGAAATTTTTCCCAAAAAACTTTGAGGGTCAATTAGGAATATTTTTAATTAACACGAATAACTTTTACTCCCTCTTTTCTTTATGTAGTTAATTATTTAACTCACTAGGATTAAAAAATGGTTAATTTAATTGATAGAAATAAATTATCTTATAGTTTTCTTTATTCAGTCTGCAGTCAGTGACAAAGTTGAAGCTAAGAAGTAACTAGTGAGCATCACTCTCCATCCCGCGATGCATACGGAACGGAACGGAACGGGGAGCGAGGACGAAGAGGAGAAACAACAAATAATATTAATATATTATTATTAGTGGGAAAAAAAAGGTTTGTTGTCAGAAGGCAAAAATGCCCTTGATTTTTCCCGAGGCTCGCCAGCGGCTCCTTAAAACCCGCTTCTCCTCTTTCTCGTAACGCCGCTGCCTATTTGATTAAGGATGCATATATATAGTAATTGTTATTTTTTATTAAAATATTTTCAATTAATAAATATAAAATATATTTGTAAAAGAAATAGGCAATTCGACTCTGCGGGCTGCCTAATCTTTTTCATCATATCTAACTAAGATGGTGATGAAAGCAACAACAATTACGAAGTTGATTTGCATTGTCGAAAATACAATTACTTATGAGGTTTATGTGGTGTGCTAAACTAGTTTAGTACTACTATCAACTTACAAATTCTTACGAGTTTAGTATAAAATATTTTATATTACTAATTAATTAAAAATTATTATTGATATAATTTTTAACGTGTAAAAATTGTTAAATTTATAATTAAATTATAATATAAAATTATTTTACGCGTTTTCTAGATTCTTATACTAAAATTTGTTTTCCCCTTTTAACATAAAGATATTTTTCATTATATTCTTGATTTGGCACAACTTGATCATTAACTAAAACTTATTTTTAAGAATCAAAACTATGAAAAATTTATCACATTATTATTTTTATTCTTTATGTTTAAATGTAATTAAACATTTATCACTTTGTCTGGTAGGAGGAAAATGATAAAAAAAAAATGGAAAAGAGACCAGAAATAGGTTAGAAACGAGAATATTGTGTTGTTTGATTGAGTATAAATAAGAAAGGAGGGAAATAAAATAGGCTTGGATCGACACCTTTTTATTCCAATGCAAAAATAGGAAGATCAACAATGACATGCCTTGTTCACATATTTTTTGACAAAAAAAATTAAAATATTGCTTAAAAAAAATTACAGATATATTATAGTTTCAAAGTTATTTATGCATCTATTGCAGCGAGTCGCACCCCAGCAAGACGCGACCAGTCGTGCACCCACCAGGCGCAACAGGGGTCAAGTTGCATCCCCACCAGACGTGACTCATTTTGTCGTTAATTTCGTCACTATTTTGGTTGCTAACACTTTTAGCAGCCGAAATTAGCGATTAAATTTTAACGACCGATATTTAAAAAAAAAAAAAAAGGATTCGTGCCACGTGATAATTTTTTTGTTGACTATCCTGTCCCATTTGGTAAATAAAGAAAAAAATTCCCTCGTTGGAGAAAAAAACGGTACTAATGCTATTTTTGAATATGGTACTTCAAATGGTCTAACTATTTTTGTATACACAAACTTCGAACGGTCATAATTTTTGATAGGAATGTTCGATGGAGGTGTACTTTATGTCAAAAGGCTCAAAATGAAGAGAAGTAATTATAAAAAATAGAAAATAACATTAAATTAACTAATTAAATAATTAAAAAAGTAGGCAAAAAATAAATTTTTGGATGATTGAATCCTAAATCCTAAATTTGAGACACTTAGAGGCATTTTTTGGAGGAAAAAGTTGACCAAATCCCATAGGATTTGCCTAGGCCCTCCTCTCTCAATTTTGAGCGTTTTGACACAAACTATGTCTCAATCGGACATTCATATCAAAAGTTATGACTATTCCAAGTTTATATACATTGCGTCTCAAAATGACACTGTCTCAAAATGACACGTGTCACAACCAAGTGAGTCGCGTCTAGCTGGGGTGCGACTCAGCCCCAGTCACGCCTGGAGGGGGCGTGTCCGGTTGCGTCTTTGTGGGGCATGATTAGTTGATATACTTGCGTAAATAAGTTTAAAATTACAGTAAATTCGTAATTTTTTAAAAAAAGCAATAAATTATTTTTTTTTCCATATTTTTGGCTTTTTTTGTGTGTGTGGGTTTAGAAATCGCCCAATTTTGTGCATTTAATGGCGGTTTTTCAAGGTTTAAATACAACTAAAGTCTAGTTGGTTGTACTGTTGTAGGACCATTCTACCACTTTTACATATTTCTTATCAAATAACTTTTCTATATCCAATATTGCTATTGCCGAACAGAAAAGGAGGATCAATCCTATCGCTCATGAATCATCTACCTTATCAGGACTTTAGGTTTTTATCATCTACCCTATACAAGACTTTAGGTTTTTCTTCCATGACAAAAAGGAAATAATACTATAAAACAAGGGTATCTTGTTATTCGGTTTGAGACCACTTTAAATGAATAATTATCTAATGTAGTCGTAAAAAATAATTGAGGTAATGTTAGTTTTTTTTTTCCTTGATCACACATATTTCTTATAAAAAACAATTATGTTTTTATCAAATAAAATTATCATAGATAATAAAATTTATTTATAATCTTACATAAGTTAATTCTCGATGATAATTCTGGATTTATTTTAATATAATATCAATATAATTTAATTAAATATAATTCAAAAGTAGTTTGAACTATTTTGAGTAAGTCAGTTTTTACTTGTCAATTCTAAACATATAATTTGGTTGCTAAAATAATTAGTGACTGAATTAGAGAACAATTTTAGTAGACTTCTAAGTGTATGTTTGAAGTGATAGTGCATTAATGATACTTCAGTTACTCAAAACAATGTATTATTGCTTTTGGTGTTTCATGATGACACCAGTCACTCCACGATTTTTGTTTGCTCACCGCCAAACCAAACTCTACAAATCGTTAGTTTCTAATCTTACTTACAAATTTAGACACTGATTTAGATATCAATTTTAGAAATTGGTTCAGAGGCCATTTTTATCGACTAATTTAGGGACCAAATTACATACTAATTTTAATAGCTGTGGAGCCTTTTTCTTGGGCCTGCTAGTTGTCGATTCACAAGCTTTCTCATCAAATTGGGTTGAAAGGCCTATCAGAATTTTATCAAGAGTAATTTTGATGAGAGATCTTGTGGAGGAATCTTTAGTTGAAGATGTTTTTTTTCTTAGATCTATCACTAAAGAAGGAATGTAGATCTCCACGTGGAAATCCGATTTTTTTTCCAAAAACTATTAAGATCTACACGAAATTTAAAAAAAATAATTTTTGATGTGAAAGGACAAAAAAAAGAAAAAAAGAAAATGAAATTAAAAATTAAAATTAATTACTTAAAATAAATTATATGTTTTATTAATATTTATATATTTTTTCATATTTTATTAATTAAATTAAATTAAATTAAATTAAATTTTAAATATTTAAAAGTGATATTCATTGTGAGAACTTTAATGTTACCTGTCAAGTATGGGTCCGCTAGGAAAAGATGCTGTAAGGAAGACCGAACTTTCATTTGATGACCGTGCATACTAATTCGTTATTCGTGTTTTCCCCCATAGTTTGGCAAGACAAAATTTGTGACCAAACAGCTATAAAAATGTAGTCAAAAGAACATATCAGAAGAGGAAAGAAAATTATATTTTGCCTTTTGATGTTACATATCTTACTCGACTATCTTTTCTCCCTCACCAGTTATATATATTATATTATGTCCCCTCACAATATAAGAGCCATACTCTATTAATTTATTGCCATAAGTGATAACTATACGTTGGTGATTACATCATTCACAACACACATGCAGGTCTCACGAGGGGGACCTTAGTAAAAAAAAAAAAAAAAAAAAACAGCTAATCCCATATTGCACACGAATCAAACCTCCAGTGTACCCAGCTCACGGTTTCTTCATCACGATCTATTTGATGATCATCATTAATTCCGTGGCCACCACCATCAACAGCATGCAAATTTTCCAGGCAGTTACGCATATGCTCTCATGACGTCACTTAATTATAATATACATTACTTAATTGGATGCCTATATGAAAAATTGCATTCAAAATGTGCATTAATACTACCCACCAAAACAGCCTCGCATGCCCAGCACACGGCACCCACATTTCCATTCCTCAGGTAATTGTCCACACTGCAACGCTTACTACCTTCGAAACTGCATACCTTGCAGTGGCGGAGCCTTATTGAAACCAGCAATGGCCATGGTACTAGCTAATTTTTTAATTTGTTCAATAATTATATATATTTATATAATTAATTAGGATTAAAAATAGAATTTGGTACTACCTAAAAATAAAATTTAATATTATCTAAAATTTGGTATTATCTTAAAATAAAATTTGACACTCCTTAAAATTTAACACTACTTAAAATTTGATATTAATTTAATTTTTTATTGAAGTGACAATAAAAAAAAAAGCAAAAATCACGGTACAAAGCATAGCCCATGAGCCCAATACACGGAAAAGCAAAAAAACCAAAAGGCATAGCAGTAGAAAGCGCAGCAACAGTGCAGCACAATACGTAAAAGAAAAAAACCAAAAGGCATAGTAGGAATTGTAGAAACTAGAAAGCACAACAGCAGAAAGCAAAATTCAAAAAAGCAAAAAAGTTCACCTCTCCATTCTCTTTGTCCACGGA
>PYAF01000780.1:0-21086 GCA_007407185.1 Glycine tomentella
AAATGGGATTTCGTCGGGCTTTATAGGGCAAAGGGGGCCAAACACGCCTGGCTAGGGCGTGTTTAAACACGCCTGGCTTGGGCGTGTTTAAACACGCCTAGCCTGGGCGTGTTTGGTGACCCCAAAACCCTAAATTTTGGCAAAATCGCCCCCTTTTGCTAATTAAATATTAAAATTGTATTTTTTTGAAAAATTTGCCCAATTTGATACCATTTATATTAAAAATTTTAAAATTATATTATATATATATAATTTATATTATTTGATTAAGAAAAATTTATCTATAATTTTGTACTCAAAAATTCATAATAATAATAATAATAATTGAAGTATTAAAGTTGATAATACAAATAAAGTGTATTAATAATAAATAAATAAATGTAAATAATAATTACTTAAATCAAAACAGCAAAATGAAAAATGCATTAAACAATAAAAGGAATACAAAAAGCAAAATTGTGCATTTGGCCCATATCAGGTCCAAATAAGGAAAAACCCTATCGAGTACCCACTATATATATTATTGTGCGTCTTCTTCCTGGTTATTGCGCCTCCTTCTTGGTTGTTGCGCCTCCTTCTTGGTTGTTGTGCCTTCCTTCCTTCTTACTACTGCACCTACCTTCCTTCCTGCTGTAAGACGGCAACGGCAACTGCGTAAAGGAGGCAACAGCCTTGTGTCTCCGTGATTGTGTGAAGCAACAACGTGAACATATGTGTGTTTGAGGCAAAACCCGATCCAAGTTCCAAAAATCGGCAGGGTTGCCAGGTCTTCAAAAAATGTTCGGTTTTCTCCAGGCCACATACATGGTTGGTTCATTTACCAACCCGCCCCGGGTGAAGCCACGATTCCCAGTCCAACCGACCGGTACAGACCGGTTTTCACAACAATGGTTCAGACTCGTAATTTCCCGTTTGATTAAATAAAGGCTAAAATATACATATGGACATTTATTTTATTTTAAAAAGTTTTAAAATAATTTTCTTATTTAGTTCATGATAAGTTAGTTCTTTTTTAATTTTCAGACATGAATTTGAATCTTTTTTATTGATTCATTACATGAATTTTTTTTTCATTAGTTTCACATGATAAAAATAAGAAAGTAACATATAAGTGAGTAAAGAATCACACACTTAAGCATTAAGATTTTGAATTAAAATATAATGTTAAATTTAACTATTAGTGACGATTTTGCTATTCACCCCCTACAAGTCATCAACAAAACCCTCATCACGGTTAATTGTTACTGATATTTACTATTTAACACCTTACACTATTTCTCAAACTATCACACATCACTAATTTTTTTGTCTAAGTCTTTGACAATGATCTCTTATTAACAATTAAACATCTTCATTAAAACCATGTTTATGAGTTTTTCATTCACATAAATACATTTTTCAATCTTAGATGCAATATGCCCATTCTACCTTGCCCTTATGCTTGAAAATATTTGGATAGATAGCAAAAATCAAAGCATCTTAGTTTAGGTCACCTTGCAGTTAACATTGGTTAACACAATACATACAATAAGAAGATAATTCATTGTTATTGCAGGAAAATCATTCCATGTTCGTTAACCTATGATAATAAATCAAAAGTATCTCAACTATAAATCAATGAGATAATAACATAGATGCAATTTGAGGACCAACTCAAGGTGCATGAATTTGTCTATGCACTTTTTGAAAAAAATATGTAAACACTCCATAACAACTTTTGTTTCTCCAATGATGTCTATACATATACTGAAATCAACCATTTTTTACCATATGATTTGATGATTAGGAAAACAAATTAAAAAATGCTTATATATTCTATATTACACCAGTATAAGATAAGTCAAATGCAACATGGTAACCATTATTTATTTGCTTTCCTATTTATCAAATCCTATAGCAAAAACAATTGATTTCATTATATGTGTAGGCATCATTCGAAAAACAAAAGATGTCATGGAAGACTTACATCAATTTTTTAGATAGTACATAAAGAAATTCATGTGCCTTGGATTGGTCCACAAAATGCCACTGACATTATTATCTCACATATTTAATAGTTGGGATAGTCTTGGTTTGTTATCATAGGTTCCAACAATCTAGACTAGTTTTACTCCAATAGCAATGAATGTCTCGTTTGTTATAGACATCGTGCTAGTCAATGCTCACTGAGTTCTCCATCTTCAATTATCATTTTCTTAGAATCTAGTGGTTGTAATAAGTCCCTAATCTTGTCTGTTAGATTCTAACAAATAAATGGTGAGGATTGAGAGTAACTCTATAAAGAGAGACCTTATGTTATGTTGCTAGCAGTGTTATGAAATTGAAACTACTTACCAAAAATTGGACTTGTGACCATTCTAGTCAAGTGATTTGATTAGATATTCCTTCAAATTAGTGTTGATGTCATTGAATCAAGTGTAAACTAGATTGGGTTGGTTGATACAACTTGATGACTTAGAATTGTCAAAAATGCCCATTTTGTTTACCTCAAACCACGTTAACCACTTTTCCATTAGAACTTGTTTGCTGTAGTGAAGAAACAAGAAAAAAAGCAAGAGATAAGAAGAGATAAGCAAGAGAAGAAAAAAACAAACAAACAAAAAAATGTAAGAGAGAAGAAGAAATGAATGAAGACACAGAAAGAAAAAAGCAAAATGATATGCTTTATGAGTTTGTGCAACGATGTGATTCTATGATGTAGAAGGAGGCAAGATGTGAAGGCGACTCAGTCATCTCAACATACATATAGAAGGAATTAGGGTTAGGCCATGGGCTTGTTGGGCCTTTGTAACTAAAGTTAAGAGATGGGCTTACAAGATATAATAATGTAGTTAGTTTTTTTTTAAATGTAGAGATGTCTCTTTGAAGGTTCAAACACAAGACCTGTTACAAAATATAATAAAGATACACCTTGAAACACAGTGCCATGTAATGAATTTTTCTTCATGTGACATTGCATTTAAAGATACATTCATAACTAATTTCATTATTATATACCTTAACTTGCAAAGCAAAACTTTTAATAGTGACTTTTCTCCTTTATGTGCGTTCAAATAAGCATTCGTTTTCTAATCTAGGTTTAAAATCTAAGTGATTGCAGGTTATAGTGACTCTTAATTGAGTTGGTTAAAATATATTTGACTACTATCGAAAATGTCTTTTAGGAATAATGTATATACATTCTAGAAATGTATTTCCAGCACTATGAATCATAGTTTTGGAAATACATTTTCAGAATAGGTATATATTTATCCAAAAAGACATTTCCACAAGAGAAAAAAGGAGTGTACCCCTTCAAGAAAAATAGTATAATGGACAATTAAAATATAAAAAGGGTGGATATGGTTGTACTTAGCATAAATGGAGGTGTAAATAGGAAACACCTCTTTTTAGACACCCACACGGTTCACCCTGATAACATTGGTTACTCTTTCCATTTCATTAACATTCGCCTTTTTCATTAAATGAAAATGCATTTTTCTTCCTTTTATTTTCTTAAATTTGTGATTTTTGTTCCTTTATTTTTTAATTGAGAAATTTTATCATTTATTTTTAAAAAGTTTATAATATTAATTTCTTATTTCTAATTGAGACATTTCGTCTTTCACTTTTAAAAAAATCAATATTTTAATTCTTATAACCAATTTCAAATATTGATCTATGTACTGTGTAGACATTGATTGACATGTGTTATTTATTATTCACATGACAATTTTTTAAAATTATTTAACTATTAACAAGCTTAATTTATTAAAAAAAGAATTAAAAAGTATATAATCAAGTCTGAAATTGAGAAAGATGACTAAAATATAGATTTTTCAAAAATAAAGGATGAACATCTTAATTAAAAAATAAAGAGACTAAATCATGAATTTTTTAAAGTGGGGTACAAAACGTCTCAATTAAAAAATAAGAAGACTAAAATCATAGATTTATAACGAAAATTACATTTTAACCTTTTCATTAACATTTGTCTTTATCGCACATCAAGTAAGGTGTTACTAAAAATGTTTTCTAAAAAGAAGTCTTTTAATATGATTTTTTTCTAGATGATCATATTTTCTATTTAAAACAATTTGTTCAAGCATGATTACATGGGTGGCAAACTCTTAATATGTATTTGCATTTAATGGATACAAGAATAGAAATAAATTATTTTAATCATATTTTAAGATAAGTTATTTTCAAATTAACACTTTTATATATTAAAAAGTTAAAAAATGTGACTAAACCATCATCTTCACTCTAGTTAGTGCTTACACCACATAGAGCCTAAAAAAAAAAAAGCTTACCTATATTGTTTGCATAGATTAATAATTTTCTCAAATTTAAATTTAAAAGTTTCATATTCTGAATTTCATCTAACAAACTATATTAAGCATATAATATTTTGGTTTAAATATGTTTTTAGTCTCTTAAATATAAGTCATTTTCTTTTTAGTCCTTCAAATTTAAAGTTATTTTTTTAATCCCTAAAATTTGTAAAATAGTTATTTTAGTCCTTATACAAAATGTGAGTCAAATAGAAAATAAAAGATTCACAATTTTTTTTTTACATTTTTTACTACTAGAATTTGATTTTTATATTTTATATTTTAAGGTATCATTTTCTGGTTATTTGAAACTCTCATAATCAAGTCACTTGATATTAGATATAGTTTATAAGAAAATATTTGATAAGTTACTTTAATAAAGTATAATATTTGATATATTTTATTTTTTTAATGATAAACTCGTAAAAAGATTCACAATCAATGTGCTTAGACTTTTTTTAATATACAAATAATACTTAAAAACTATTTATAATGAGTTGTTTATAATAAATTATATAATGATAACAATTTTATTTTTAAATGTTTTATGTATTTAAATTATCTGCTTATATTTAAACAAACTCATGCAAAGAAAATGTTTAATAACTTTTAATGTAAATAATTATAAATTTATATTTATTATTTTTATTTTGAATTTATACATTTCATATTTGTATTATAACACTATTTTTACTTTGAGAAACAACAAATCATGATATATTTTAATAGGTTTAATGTTTTTAAATATAACATATACTCAATTAAAAGTATAATTAATCTCTTTACTTAATTTTAGTATGATTATATTTAATATTTTTTGTTAAAATGTAATTATATTTAATACGATACTAAATTTTTAAAAAAATGATTAATTTATTTATACTTTTTTAAATAATACTAAATACAAATATAAAAAATATAATTTAATCAAATTTATGTATCACTCAAAAATCTAGTATGGATAAAAATAAACCGGACCACCATAATCCACTTGGGAGACTTGACCACCCTAGACTTCCTTGGATTTACGAATGCCATTATGCCAGATGCATAGGGGTGAATCCAGGATTCTAAAGAAGGGTGGACACTCAATAAACGAAAGTACATAAATGGAAGTGCAGCCCCGGTGAAGAATCCAGAAGCATAGAAACAGAACAAAAGCACAGAATGGAAGTGCGAAACGCAACTTAGAGTCAGAGCCAGAGGTGTTGGCGTGTCGCATGTTGCGCAAGGAGGCTTGGAGGTCGGCGGTGGCCGACGGTGGTGGTTCTTGCGCAGAGGAGGAGCAGAACGCGAGAGGGAGCAGTCGAGCAAAGCAATCGAGGGCGAGAGGGAACACTGGAGCAGTTGAGAAGAGCAGAGCATAATAGAAGAGCATTGGAGCGCGTAGTCGTGGTCTCTTGGACTTGGTATTGGATATTTTTGTGAATTTTTTTAAACATAAGGGCATTTTAGTAATTTTATGCCAAAATTTAAGGGGGGACACTTGCCCCCCTTCTCCTATACGTAGTTCCGCCTCTGCATATGCAACATGACTTATAAGCATAAGTTGGCAAAAAACTCGACAATTTATGCTAGACTCTAGTATTATTGATCATTTTCTTTATTAATACATTCAATTATTCAAATTTCCAATTGGTCAGAAAATGCAGCCTATTGAGCTAGCATTTGAAAGGATCCATAATTCATTAGTTCCTAACAACTAATAGAATGCCTTAAAATAATTAATAAGCGAAAGATTTAAACCAAATCATGTGTTAATTTCGTTATTTTCAAAAAATATCTTCAATAAATGATTGAAAAATAGTATTTTAATAGACTATTTTTTGGTTATTTGTAAAGTGACTGAAAATATAAAGATTTAGAAAATATCAAGACTATAAAAATCATAAACATTGAAGATACAAATCATTAATGATAAAAATTGAAAATAAAAGACATTAATGATGGTAATAGAAAGTTATGAATCGTTAAAAATTAAATAAATATTATTTTGTACTATTATAATAAAGGTATTGGAATAAAGGTTGAAACATATAACATTATTATATCATTTTATGTTCATTTGAGTTCAGATTCATGGGTTATGACAACTTTTTTAATCACCATTTAATTTTCACACTACTACAATAGGCCTCTTTAAAGTCGGTCATTTGATGCTTTCAAGGTCGGTTATGTAGCCGACCTTGTCTCAAATGACATTGAATATGCTACATCTACAAGGTCGGTTCTGAAAACACCGTCTTAGAAAGGTTGTTTTTTATTTTTATTTTTTCAGAATTTCAAGGACGGTTATCCAAATAACTGACTTAGAAAGGGGTCTTTCAAAGTCGGGTTTTAAGTAAAAACCGACCTTGAATTTGATTTATTTTTAATAAAAAATTGCAAAATTTTCGATATTGTCTTTCTAAGTCGGTTGTTTTAAACAACTGACTTAGAATGCTTAGGTAGCTGGCCCCTTTTAGGTCGGTTGTTTTAAACAACTGACTTCGAAGCTTGGGTAGTTGGCCCTTTTAAGTCGGTCATTTTATACAACTGACCTTGTATTTATATAGAGCAAGCACTTTCTAAGTCAGTTGTTTTAAACAACTGACCTTGAATCTGTATGCAACATGCCCTTTCTAAGTCAGTTGTTTTAAACAACTGACTTTGAATATAGGAGTAGCACCCATATTTTAAGTCTGTTTTTTTAAACAACTGACTTTGAATCATATAGGTGCAAATAATTATATATTGGACCACGATTATTTTTAAATAAAATTTGATATACACGAATATATTTAAATAATTGAATTTAAATACACAATTTGTTTGTAAATAATTTACTTTAAATAATCAAGATGTACATACATAAATTTTAATTACAATTTATGTAAAATATTACATGTGAATCTTGTCATCTAGACTTAGTTCCACGTACATACAGTAGTGTATTAACGCCAATTACAAATAGAATCATCAACATATGTCACCCTTGCACTATAGCTTCTTTAATTGAACCGTTGCACTTAAATTGGATTTCAGCTTCCAACTGCAGTCTGCAAGAGCTGAAAAGAAAATAGGGATTATGGAAAACATTAAGACCAAAAAAGTGTACGTGGTGTGGCAAAGTCTAAAAATTGTTTGCATTTAACTTAAAAGCATAATAGAAAACTGTTTGCACTACCTTTCAAGTGTTAAGATAGGTTGGTATAGGTACACCAGACTGTTCTGTCAACTTTTTATAAGCAGCTTGCAACCTTCTAGTGACTGGTCCTACTTCTCCATTGCCAATTATGCTGTTAGACCTCTCTGCTTCAAAGGCATCCCCATCATTAAGCATGTCATGTGCATCAGTTTCCATTCCCAGCTTTGAGAGAGCAAGAGCCTGCAAGTAGAATGCATGGCATCTCTTAATGCAAGTTCTGCTTGATCATTCATCAAGTAGGAGAAGGCTCTCCTTGCAAACACAGTATCAGAATGAACAGACATCATAACCACCAACTGTTTAATGCAAAGAAATAATGGCCATTCAGACTATGACTTCAAAATAGGAATATACCTTCAGAACATATTGAGACAATCAAGCCAAAACTAGTTTAAAAAAAAAAGTTTAACAGTGAACTACCTTAGAATAATACTCAATTGCATTTTTGAAATCTTTGTCTCTGAATGCAATATCCCCAAACATTTTTGTGTTGAATATATCTTGTACTTGTTGTGTCCATTCTTGGAATGAAAGCTGCAATTACATTTTTAGTTAAGGGACAAGATAAATCACAAAAATAGTTGGCCACACAACCAGAGGTAAAACAAACTACAATTTAGTGCTGCAGAAATAACACGTTATCCTTTAATGCAATGCAACAACAGATCGGCCATTCATGTCAGCACCTAATAGTGTGTTTATTTTATGTGTTTCTTAGTTTCCAAGGCACATTTAACACTGATCGATCTATCACAGATGACAGATCATTGGAGTTCAACGTAATACAACTGTTATTCAAACACAAGCTATGCAAGTCAATGTGTGGCATTAAAACTAAAAGTAAAATATAATCTCTTATTGTGTGCATTGGCAATGAGCCAACCCCAAACAAAAGAACAACTGAAATGTGAATGACTGAGATAACAACAATATTAACCATGCCACCAGGTATAATAAATCAGCTACATGCAAAACCTTAATTTGCATATCCAAACATCCTACTCATAATATTGTCTACTTTTTAGTAACAAATTAAACCTGTATTGCAGGCAAAAAATGTGGGGATTTGGCATACCTCATTTTCTGCACCTTCATCTTTATAGCCTGTTTTTAACAATATATCATGCACAACATTAACATCCATCCTTGCACAAGCCTTTCCAAGAGGAGAAAGCATGATTGGTAGCACTGCCACTGCTGTGTTTTTAGTTAGGCCCATTAACATGAGTATGTGTAGCATGCATGAAGCAATAAAGGAAAACAAAAACAAGAAAATACAGCTATATATAATTCTGTCAACAAATTTTAAGATAACTGTGGCTGGTTTAGTAGGTCAATGCAAAAGGTAAAATGAGATGAAACAATGAACACAATTAACTAGTACTTCAATCATTGCAATTCCCTTCAGTGATGTTTCATATAGTAAACTATACGGGCTACAAGTTCTTCACTTTATCTAAGTCATACAAAGGGTTCATACTGTACCTGTTAGCTTCTGTAGAAATGGCAGAAGACACCATGGAATCCAAAGAACTATGTTTAGTCTCAGGACCTGAAACTTCTCAAAGCAAAGTTTCGTATTATCATCTGCAATGCGTACCTTGATTTATATAAAACCATAAAATAATTATCAAATTATAGTACCTTTTGATTCATCCGGTGCCAGCAAAGAAATGCCAATAAACACACACATCATTCCAAGCATAAAAATTGTTGTCCTTAATGCATCAAATACCTGCTTTCAAGAAGTTAAGTATTACATCACACCTAAACTCATTATCAAAACATATTCAACATTCATCAATGTAATGATTCAAACATTCACCATACAAAAATAAAACAAAAAACATACTAGAGATAGAAGCATCAAAGCCTGGCAAACATTTACTTCTAGATTCTAAAAGGTGCTGGATGACTGTCTACTTACTATAGACCAAAGATCAAATAAATTAATGAAGGAAAGCAGCAATTATTAGCTGCATATCTCACCATTGGGTAGAAATTTTTGCAAGAATATAGTCAAATTTATATTTACAATTTTTACCCCTATTCAATTAAAAAAAAAATAATAAAAGCACCTGGTTCCAACATATTGAAAAGAAAAAAAAAAAACTAGAATTGTTTCAATCAAAGTTCAATTTAAGGGAAAGGTGGGTGCGGCAAACCAAGGGAATCATTCAAACCAAATAACACCGTAAATCTGATGATAAAAGAATGAAACAATTTTGGATCCATCAGGCATGCTTCAGAAACAGTCCATATTTTGCACTTCCCCAAAATTTTCCAAACTATGATCCTAGTTAATTCAATGATGTCAAGGTGACCAATCAATCTCTATATATGAAAGATTGGACCTTTTCTTGAGAGTAGAGTCATTCCTTCCCAGCTATTCTCTTCTATCTAACATGCATCTCTTTCAGTTAGACACTTAGCACATTTTGAATTTTGAAATACAAATTTCTTTTATCATTCTATGTAGTTCAGTTTCGATCAATTTTGTGATGCTCTGCAATATTTCTATTTTCTGTTTGAACATTTTGTATTTTGTTATTAAACATTTTAAATCTATTGGATGGAGACAAATGGTCTTACAAGGAATTTCTAAATCTACAATGGCTTTGCTCTTTAAATGGTCTATAAATTCCTTCATCTTGGACAAGAGAGTTACACTACTAAATTGACTGAGATCAAAGGGCAAGTTCATAGGATTGCCTTGCAACCTCATCACACCTGAAGTCCATTGTTAGGTTTTTGACCAGCAACCTGTTTTGCAACATGAAATATCCAGGTATCCTAAATTTGCAAAATTTACCCCTATTTTCAGCCATTTTAAAGCTGAAAGCACTG
Organism: Glycine tomentella; assembly: GCA_007407185.1. Taxonomy (NCBI): domain Eukaryota; kingdom Viridiplantae; phylum Streptophyta; class Magnoliopsida; order Fabales; family Fabaceae; genus Glycine; species Glycine tomentella. The sequence continues at coordinate 10,348 of PYAF01000780.1, forward strand.
CTGCATGCTATCTTCTTCTCCTCCATTGTTCCTGTGATTTGTGGTCTTAACTCCCTTCCCAATCCTTAAGTAAAATCTTGATTTTTAACAACCTTGCAATATCTTCCTTATTAGTTTATATTTTATTTAATTTGTTTAGATTTGCTAGCATTCTCTGCAGTCATATCAGAACTTAGAAGTTCACATTGTTCCCCAGCAGTAAGCAATGACCCATGGCTCAAAGCTCCACTGGTAAAAACAGAAGACTAATTTCTTGTTTGAGAGATAAACTTTTATAACCGGAATGGGAAATTCCAGTAGGCAAAACCTTGCAGAAAAACCAGTAGATAGATGCACCAGAGAATGAACCTAACAAGCAGTTACACTATAATATACCACATCTTAGTAACTTGGAAAATGTACATAGAAGCAAGACAAGTCATTTATCTGAGTTTGACTTACATTATCTAGGCTAGGTCTGGTTTTGTATGTTGAACCCATCAGTTCAGAGGAAGGTGATTGATAGACTGACATCAGTTCAGAGGAATTTTTATGGGGTAGCTACGAAGACCAAAAGAAAATAGCTCGGGTCAGCTGGGATGTTATATGCCAGTCCAAGCAGTGTGGGGGTTTGGGAATTACTGATTTAAGACGTTTCAACAGTGCTTTATTAAGAAAATGGGCCTGGAATTTATTTCATTCCTAGGAGGAGCTTTGGGCACAAGTACTGCTTTCGAAGTATGGCGATTGGAGAAATCTAGAGGCATCTAGAAGATCTGGCCTTGAATCTATCTGGTGGAGGGATCTTAGTTCTTTATGCAGGGCATCGCAGGCCAGCAGTGGGATGTTTAGAGGAAAGAAGTGGCTGATTGGGTGCGGTTCAAGGACCTTATTCTGGGAGGATAGTTGGCTGAATGATGGGTCCTGTTTGAGAGATAAATACCCAAGATTGTACCAAGCATCACTTCAACAACAACATCTCATATGTAACATGGGTTATCAATCACAGAATTATGTGGGAATGGCAGCTGAGGTGGAGAAGATTTTTCATGGATGGAGAGGTTGACTCAGCTGTTAATTTTATGGAGGATATCCAGCAGTTTAATCCCAGATTACAGCAGAAAGATTCTTGGGTCTGGGAGGGCGGCATACCTGGACAATACAGTGTGAGGAATGCATACATCTCTATGTGTAGGGATTAGACAACATCATGTCAAGCTATTAAGGATTTATGGAATTTTAAAGTCCATAGCAAAGTGTCTTGCTTTGCATGGAGGCTTTTTGGGCAGACACTTCCATCGAAAAGAAATCTGATTAGAAGGAACGTAGACATTGACTACCCATCATGTCTTTTTTGCAGGAAGGATAATGAGGGAGTGAATTCAACATGGTGAACAAAGATTGTAGTCAACGAGAAGAGAAACGAGGAAAATGAAATTGAACACAGTTGGACTGGAATGGAGATGAAAGAACAGCAAATGTAAATTGAAGGTCAACAAGAAAGCAAAAACAAAAACCAAACCTCTTTCTGCCTTTGAAGAGGCGCAACAGCAGTAAGAAGGAACTTAATTTCAGGTCGTTCTCTGACCTCAAACTAAAGACATTTTGAAGCAAGGTCAACCAACTTTGTAGCATCATTGTTTGCATAATGCCCTTGTAGAGAAGAGTCCATCAACAACAAAACATTTTTCCCCCTGATTAGGTCCAGAGACTGAAGAACAATATCAGCCCTATTAACAACTTCCATACACTTGCATCCCATATACCATTTTCAACTTCATATGATTTAACTATGCAGTATGACTAGTCATTTATGTATCAACTGAAGACGTCAAAGGATTCCAAATCATAATGAAAATGATTCATTCGTTTTTTATGCTACATGAACATAACTTCAACAAGAAAGAAACCTTAATATCCAACAGCATGCAAGAGGGTCTAGAGTGATAACAACTTTTTACCAGCATACGTTCCGTGCAAATTCTCATAACCATAAGTCATAACCAGGCAATACTCACAAGACTTGGATTAAATCATATGATTCATATCAAACACCAGTGGAATCCAGAAAATGTAGGGTAGCATAAAATGCTTATCATGGCTTATGAAACACAATAAAAAACTTAAAGCACGTTCCCTATGATGAATGCAGAGACTGGATTTTCTTAGAACGCAACATACATGGCTTGGAGGGATATGCTTGCCACTTAAAAGATACAGAAACAGTTCCATAACTGTAGATCACACTCTCTGGGATTATGCTGCCTGCAGGTGTTGTTAAGTATCATATTTTCATTAATTATAGTTAGCAAGACTTCTAATAAGACAGTTCTGAAACAATCAGTGGAACATCGGCCAAAACAATGTTGCCAATGAACCAAACAAACATTTTATTCTTTTTAGACTCTTAAACATTGAGAAAATCAAAATTCTGCTCTACTTATTCAGTATATATGAACAAGTATAAGCCCATGCCATCAAATGTATATAAATCCATGTCAGTCATTGTTGGAAATTCCATGAGAAACAGAAGTAAACTCTTCAACCATCAATAGTTATCCCGAAAAATACATGTTGGCAAATATTATACCTGTTTGCAAAAATTCAGGTGGAGTATAAGCTAAATTAGTACTGTAGCTTTTCCCATCTCGACTATGTTTCATAAGCCCAAAACTAGATAAACGGGGATCACCATCCTGACAAATGCATAACTTAGTAACAAATTTCAATCCATAATTTAGACATGTACTATGATGAACAAATAATGTTCATGGCATTTATGACATTCTTCGCATACAATTGTATGAATATAATGACAATTAGGTACCTAAAACAACAATGCTGAAAAATATACCTAAAACAGGAAAAATGGATCATGCAGATTTCACAACAAACACTGAAAATATGGTGACATAATATACAAACAAACAATGAGAGTTCATAATGATAGATTCATTTTAATTTTATTTTTATTTTTTTGCTCAGGAAATAATGATAGATTCATAATCTTACCTCATCAAAAAGATTCCTATATGCATTCAGATCATGATATATTTTACGATTTTCCAAGCTACAATGATCTAGTGCCTGGGCAACATGGTATGCAACTCTGACACGCATTTCCCATTGGAAATGGTTGCTTGTCCCCTGTGACATAGAATCACAGAATTCATCAAGTCAGAAATTAAGCAAAGTGATCATCAAACTACCTTTTTCAAGTCAAACAGATGCTACTAGATTACTTACTACTTGAACTAATTATCAAACTACAGTTGACTATACTTCTCCGCTTTCACTTTTCACTGTGCTTTTCTTTGAGAGGGGGTATTTGGGCTTAATAAATTAAAGTATATCAAATGATGAACAAGCCAGAAAGTATTAACAATAGGATAATGCGTTCTACTGTGCAGTGTAACAAGCTTGGCACTGGATCTACAACTGAATGACCAATCTGAGATGCAAGAGTATATCCCTGTGACAGAAAGAACTTGATTTAACAGATATGGCACGATTCGTGCATCTTAATTAAAATAAATCAATTATACATTACAAGCTGACGGCTACTACCACTAGCAATGACAGATTCAACACATTTAGTTGATGTACCTGTACCAAACACCGTGAAATTGTTCCATTGAGATGCATTTCCATTAGCATTAACTTGGTAACCCTGCTAGCAACTCTTCCACCAGCATCACAAGTCACATTTGCATAAAGAACTCCCACCCAGTTGCATCAGAAATTGTCATTGGACCATGCTGTGATGATACAACCACTTATTTGGTTGCCTGCAGACTCCATCAGAGCTTAACAACACCATTGCTGAAACCAAGCTGATATACTCAGCTCAGAATGATCAACACAGCAGAAGGTACAGGTATGGATTTTTTTTTATGAGCTCAGAATGATGAACACAGAAGACGGTAGTTGGGGTTTTTTTTTAATAAGGTCAGAATTCTGAACACAGGAGAAGGTAGTAGTGTTTTTTTTTTTTTTTGTATGAGGTCATAATGCTGAACACAGCAGAATGTAGTAGTGTTTTTTCTTTGTGAGGTCAGAATGCTGAACACAGTAGAAGGTAGTAGTGTTTTTTTTTTTTTTTGAGCTCAGAATGATGAACACAACAGAAGGTAATAGTGTTTTTTTTTTATGTTGACAATGATGAAGACAGCAGAAGGTGGTAGTGTATGTTTTTTTTTTAGACCTCATAATGATGAACACAGCAGTAGGTAGTAGTAGTATCAGTTACAAGTTATATACTGTGCTTGACAAGAAGTAACCTTTTTTTTGACAGCTACAAGACTTTCAACTTTCAGCACTGAAACTGCATCGAACAAAAACTTCGACCTTACAAATGAAAGGCCCCTATTCGAAGAAAAATATTTTTATCACCAATCCCCACCATCACCCAATCCCAAGAACAAGAGACAAATCTAGACAGTGTTAGAACCCCTACTGAAACTGAAAGCAATCTGGGTAAAACCACCATTGAAGAAACACATAACCTGACCACATCGAAGATACTTGTATCCCATTTCCCCAAACAGCAAACATATTGTCACAGGGACCATATGGGAACAGATTGTGGACGAAGCAATCAACAGTGGCAATTAAAAAATTTGAAAGAGGAGAACAATGAACAGGTTTGAAAAAGGTCATAACAATGTATTGCAAAATATGAATTACATGATAGACATACCACCCAGTTATGTGTGTTTGTAACAAACTGTTACTCTGTCAACATGACTAAAATTCAGTAACAGCAGATCCACCTTCAACTTTGTGCCAATACAACCTTCATAAGGCCAACCATGTCGAGGTCTATGATAAAGGACATTAGCAATCCAAATTGAAGACAAAAAAGCAAAATATGGAAAGCTGATGGAATCATACTTACTTACTGTCCTTCATTACCTTCTTTAATTTTCTGCAATGAAGCAAAAAATTGCCTTCCTTCTGGTGTTGTTTATCCACTACATATAGGAATCACATTAAAATAGAAAGTCATGGCAAGTAGCAAGCCAGCAGGCAACAAATGAAAGTATGAAAACGAAAGTGTTCACCTGTGTAAAGCGGTACATCGTACACCCAACTCATAAGCAAAAAAGAGTACAAATACCTTGCTGGACTGGAGGACTAAAACCTTAAATTAGGAAGACAAGTCATAACAAACAAAATAGTGTGCATCCAATCACATTTAACGAAAACCGACATACAAAAATGCAGTGTCCAAAATATTAACAGTGGGAAATTTATTCATTAAGTCTTCAACAAAATAAGACATACATGGTAGTAGTTAAGCTATAAGATGTTATCCTGTGTCTGTGCAGTCTTCTGGAGTTGTAACAAATACGCTGCCCATTTTTTCAGAATTGTTGTAATGTACGCAATGTCTAATGGCGTCTCATCGACAAACCACTACATCACACAACAAAACAGCAACAACACAATAATACAAAAATGAATAATGTAATAAGTTGATAGTTAAACAAGTATAAAGACAATCTTAACAAAATGTTCTATACCTTGTTCCAATCACTCCTCACATACCCGCTGACTATGTTCCATATCCAATGCATGACGTAATAGCCACATTCATAGCCTCCAGGTTGACGATGGCTCTAAAATGAGACAAAAAACTTATTGTAATGAACATATATGACATCAATTCCAATAACATTACTATGCGAACAATAATCATTAAATCAATAACCTTGACTTCAATCCATTTTGGTATGGCATTAGACGTTTTAACACGGAATGTTCCCTTCAATTTCTTCATTACCCTAAATTGGGTGTACAAAACATGAATGACTGTGTGGTTGTTACATATATGCTTAACATTAAAAAAATTACTTCAACTAACTTGTTAACGACGGTCTTGATGTGAACATCAGGCTTCCTATGTAATGAACAAAACCAAACAACTTCATAAGACCATGGGCATAGCACAATAAGTTGCCAATGGGCCCTGCAACGAATACAAATTGAAAATGTTAACACATGCTAAAATTGCCATTGTGATATCCAAACTAATTGTTTTGTGCTTACTGATTGAAATAAGGTCCTAGATACAGTTGTCTTTGTGATTCCTTGACCCATATTTCAATGTAATTTTCACATTCTTCACTTGTTTCCTTTGCACAGTGTAACAATTGAGGCTCAAGGAATCCATACACGAAATTATGCCCTAAGCTTCTACATTGGTCTTCCATAAACCTAATTTTAAGACATTCAATCCAACAAATAAGCAAATGAAATGTTAACCAATAACAAAGCCTCTTAAATTAAAGCTAACCTAATCAAAATTAGACTTACATGATCCACAACTGTATGATAGATATGTTCAAGCTTTTGTCGCCTGAAACGATTTCGTTGACATCATTAAAAGTTATGAACAATGGTGTCACTACATTAGGGAGACCAAATTTAGATCCATCCCACAACAACTCAACGGGCTTCTTGTAAAAATGATAGAGATTCCTAATAAGATCGCCCAATGGGTCATCTCCACCATCATTGTCTGAACGTTGAATAGGTTCCATGGGTTTTGTAGTACACAATTGTGAATCCTATTTTTGTGAATAACAAAGTCATGATAATTATTGAATAGTCCTTCAAAATAACAAGTTAATTAATGTCACCCAAAACTTCAAATATAACTGGAAAAAGTCCGTAAATGAATACCTGAGGAGGTACAGGTTTGACAAGATATGTGGGCCACGCAACAAATGTGTTAATAGTTTGTCTAACACATTGGATTTCAGATGACGGGAAAGGAACTTCTGCGTCTGCATCAATAATTTCAGTGACATTCACTCTGACAACATCATCTGCATAAGCCACATTATGTATGGTGGACATCCCGTGCAGAACTTTTCCCATGGCAACCAGCTTCATCGAATGTTGACAAACAACATACAAGCCCATAGTTGGTACGACAGCCGGAATATTTTCTTCTGCTGATGGCTTAGTTGCATTTCCAGCACAACTCCCCTTTGTGCTGACACGTGCTACTATTTCATGAAACTGCTCGTCAACATCAGTGAACGCTGGTGATGTGAATTGGGACATTTCCATCTTTAATTCCTCCTTCAACTCTTCTTTCATTCTTTGTCTAACCTTTTGTGTTATTTTCTCAATTGTTATTTTGGTAGCATCCTCTTGTTGTCTCCTCCATTCTTCTCTCATCTTTTCCATGAAGGCAGCGAAATCATGTGGAGTCATACATGCAAGAGGACTACCTGAACCACGGGATGCCTGTCCAAAATATTGTCGTATTGTAACACCAGTACCTGCAACACGAACACGACCAGGGTGCTCTGGTCGCCCTAATGCAGTGTTCAGAATATCATGCTGACCCTGTGGAACAAAGATTCCCTGTGTTGTTTGTTCTTCTAGCGAGTCCTACATGACAAAGCACATGACAAGCAGAAAATTAACGTTATACAAACATAAATTTTAGCTAATTGAACACAAGAGGTCAACATTAACTAACTATTTTAGCTGAAATCTCTTCTGCCGCTGTAGACGTCATTCTTCCATATTTCTTTGTTCGAGCCATCTTCCACTTAACATGTCTTGGTATTGGAGACGGTGGGTCTTCGATCATGTTTGGGTTTTCAGTGTTTATTGCATCTTCTTGCCTTTTCTTCATCTTTTCTTCCATTAGTTTTTTTTCAAGCAACTTGTAACCACCTCGAGATAGGACGTGTGGGCAATCATTGAATTTCTGAATTTCTTGAGCCTTTTTCCTAACTCCCTATGTAAATTACCAAAATATCATATGTATTCAAAAGTCTAAATATAATTTGAAGCTGATTGTAAACATGTTAATTTGTTATAACAACTTGTCTAACCTGCCAACTAGGATTTTTCCTACTTGCAGCAAATGCTTCCCAAGTATCATGGTCTAACCCATACTTATCACAAGGATGTCCTTTATCTTGACCCTGTTTATCACCATATATGTAGTTACATGTCAGGGAAGACTTAAAGTGCCTCCATCTTGTGGCCACCGATGACATAACCTTATTCTTCACTGCTGCTGGTTCCGAAATGTCAAATTTTCGCTGCAAAATTAACAACGCACATTCAATGTATTACATGGTACGTTTAATGATGTCCTTAACCAAATAAGAAAAGCACAACGTAATGTGAAATACCAATATGTCATCCCATATTAGTTGCTTTAGATTTTGTGGCACGTCTTTCCAACTTTAGTGGAGTATAGGAATTTTCTCTCGTGCTACAACACCTAGGTAGCTGTGGAACTTGTGTTTGTGGGGACCAGATCCTCTCCCAGTTAGAGGATTAACTACAACGCTTGGTTTACTCTGGTACAATTTCCTTCCTGTCAAGCATCTTAGTTTGGTTGATTGCCTTGTCTTCCTCGATGTTGATTGTGAAGGTGCAGCTGTTGGCGGAGGGGAAAGCGGTGGTGTTGCCATTAATGTCTGCAAAACAATAATAATTGATACTAACTTTTCAGAATTCACAATGTCAGATAAACATAAATGCAAAGGTAACAATTAAGTAATACTACGTCAGCCTGATATATTCCTGTCACTACATATAATAGTTGAAAATGTCACATACGTGATTTAGGTCTTCTTCTTTTCCCACAAGCCTTCTTGGTGATCAGTTCGAATTGCATGTTCATCATCCATCATATGTTCGTCACCAATAGGAGGTATTTTCGTATACACAGGTGGCAACTCATGTTTATCATGTTCAGGGTCTTGACTTTCATAAGACATGGCGGTTGTTCTTCCTTGAATCACCACAGACAACTTTGAGTTGCAAGGATCTTGCACATAAAACACTTGTTTGGCTTGTTCAGCCATGATGAAAGGCTCGTCTTTGTAACCAAGTTTATCAAGCTCAACTAAAGTAAAACCATATTGGTCAACATGAACACCAGTGTTTCCATTAACCCAGTTACACTTAAAAACAGGCACTCTGAATTCATTATAATCAAGTTCCCATATTTCTTCAATGACACCGAAGTAAGGCATCGAAGCTCGAATTGGATTTTTATCTGATGCACTAGAAAAATGTTCTGAAGATGCCTCAACACTTACACCACTGTTTTGCACACTACTTTTATCATCCTGCGATTTAGTGTAAAAGGAGTAGCCGTTGATGTCGTATCCCTTCCAAGTTGGGACATTAAGGTTTGGCCCAACCGCTAATAGAGTTAATTTTGAATCGCTTGTTTGATCTCCAAAAATTTTGTCTCTGAACCACGTAATGAAAGTCTTGTTATGCTTCTGCAATGCCTTCATCATGTTCATGTTTGGGTTCGTATGTATGATGTAACGTTTGTACATATCTATGTACGGCAAGACCTCAATTGTGTTATTTAGAATATACAAATGTGCTTGTTCAACTTCTTTTCGGGACATAGTGACCACATTAAAACCTCGTGTACCGCAACCTCCACGGGATAAGTCATGTCGCGGCTGCGGAATCCCTACAGGTTGAAGGGCATCGACGTACTCAGTACAAAACTCGATACATTCTTCGGCCACATACTGTTCAACAATTGAAGCTTCTGGTCGGTAATGATTTTTGGTATAACCTTTAAAGACCTTCATGTACCGCTCAATAGGATACATCCACCGTAAAAAAACCGGACCACATAACCTTATCTCCCTAACAAGATGGACAATGAGATGCACCATTATGTCAAAAAAAGAAGGCGGAAACAACATTTCCAATTCACAAAGCACAATGGCTGCCTCGTGCTCCAGTTCATCTAGGTGTCTTGGGTCAATAACTTTGCTACAAATAGCATTGAAGAAAAAACATAGCCGAGTTATGGAGACCCTTACTTTGTCAGGCAACATACCTCGAATGGCCACGGCCAACAGTTGTTGCATTAAAATGTGGCAATCGTGAGACTTCAACCCTACCAATTTAAGCTCCTGCATTGACACAAGGCTCTTGAAATTTGAAGAGTATCCTTGTGGGACTTTCAAACTTCGCAAACATTGACAAAAACTTTTTTTCTCCTTTGTTGACATGGTGTGACATGCTGGTGGCAAATAGACTCGACGACCCTCTGCAATGGGATGCAACTGTTGACGTATGCCTAATTCAACCAAATCTTGACGACTTTTCAAACCATCCGTTGTTTTACCTTTTATGTTCAATAAGGTGCCAATTAAGCTGTCACATACATTTTTCTCAACATGCATCACGTCTAAACAATGTCTAACTTCTAGATCGGACCAGTACGGAAGATCAAAGAAAATTGATTTTTTCTTCCACAGCTTCTTTTAAATCGCATCCTTCTTTTGGGTCTTCCCAAATATAGTGATAATGTCCTTAACCCGGTCATAAACTTGCTTTCCATCTAACGGTGTAGGTGCAATTTCAGTCTCTTGCTTTCCATCGAAAGCTTTTTTCAATCGGCGATACGGGTGATAAAGTTTGAGAAATTTGCGGTGCCTGTTGTAGACGGTTTTCTTTCCATGCTTAAGTTGGAGGCAGCTTGTATGTTTCTCGCAAATAGGACATGCGTGATGCCCTTTGACACTATATCCACTCAAATTTTCATAAGCAGGAAAGTCATTAATGGTGCAAAACAGCATTGCACGCAACAAGAAAGTTTGTTTGACATTGCCATCAAATACCTCAACACCATCAACCCACAATTTCCGCAAGTCTTCAATCAACGGAGTCAAATAGACATCGATATCATTGCCTGGTTGTCTTGGACCAGCTATCATCATAGCCAACAACATGTATTTTCG
>PYAF01000780.1:25925-51564 GCA_007407185.1 Glycine tomentella
CGACAGTGAATTGCTAATAAAAACCAATAAGACGAGAGTTGTTATACCTTTAATAAGTCCCGCAGCAATATCTATGCTCTGAAGTTTGTCACACAGGCTTCTATATCAACTGCCACTTACAATCATCTGCTACATTCACAGTCATTGCTTTTACTCCTGGTCTGAAATCGAAGATAATTCAACTTTCCTTATGAAAACACATAATTTTTGAATAGTTTTTGCTATGTTTTCCCTAAGGTTGAAAAAAAATGAATAAAAAGCTTGTAATTGCAGCTTTGTGCATTAACTAGATATAGTTGTCATCATATGTAAGGTTTCATAATTAAAAGCCATACCTGTACATAACATAATTGCACAAACATAGGCTGTGTCACACCTTCATCTGACTCAACATCCAAAGCTTTCTTCAATACCAGTTTACACTGCAAGAGTTGTCCTTTAATTCGATCCTTTGCGGATTTCAATTCTACGCTTTTAACACAGTATTTTTGTTTTCATCTAACCCAGTGTACTCATCTGAGTAACAATAAAAGGAGCTGTCAAACAATAACAACAACTTCATTATAATATAACAAAAGCAACGTGAGGAAAAAATTACATGGCATTCCCAAGATCGGGTCGGTCCTTCGGACCCAGTAACAACTTGATGACATTGAAATAGACTAAAGCTGGAGTATGTTGACAGTTTAATCAGGCCTGCAAGTTCCTGCAGGTAAAGAATACAATGATATAAAGTTTGTAGTATGAAGTGTCTCACATAAACATTTTAAAGATGACCGAAATTTTAAATGTATTTATTCAGCAGGAATGGCAGCACCTCTGCCTACATATATTCCAGACCAGTTGTCCATCACAACAATGTAAACATCAATCAAACAAGAGACTAATCATTTTAGGACTGTGCAAAATCACACAACATAAAATCTACAATAGTAACCTTCGAAGTTAAGCCAACCAATCAAAAAAAGAGAACCTTACTCAATGGCTACGTGTCTTTTTCTTGGATAGGCCCAACCCTTCAACCTCATAACAACCTCTTGTTGTTTCGAAGGCCCAATGTCTCCCCTCTTCATTCTTGTCAAAGAACCTTATATTTGTCAAATATGAGATACCTAAAGAGATGTTCCTATCATGATGTCGATGTTTAACACTCATTAGTGCATTAACCAGCCAATTGACCAAGTACTTGGTCCTGCTACTAATTAGTAATAACCCCACGGAGTCTGCATGGTCTAAAGGTCCTACAATGAATCTCAAAGCCTTCATTTTTAGTACCTAATCTGTTTCTATCTCTAGATGAGTCAAAGCGTATTATGCTTAACTCCTCAATTTCTGATGCTGATCATGCCCCATCTTGCTGTTGGTGATCTGCTTCATCAGTTTAATAACTACTTGTTTGTTCATCAGTCTCATGTCTATATGCTGGGACAAGGCTTATAATTCCTATGCTTGTGGCATAACCAGGATCTTTCAAACAAAATACACTAGACTTTTTTCACAAACAAGCACCCAAAAACAGAAGGGTTTTCACCAAAAACTTTGGTAGAATGAGCAAACCATCAAATAAGGCTTAAAAAGTGACATACCAAGGTGCCGATTTCCTTTGTAGTATCAAGTGTCTCACATAAACTTTTTAAATTATTATTACCGAAATTTTAAATGTATTTATTCAGCAGGAATGACAGCATCTCTGCTTACATATATGCCAGACCAGTTGTCCATCACAACAAGGTAAACATCAATCAAACAATACACTAATAATTTTAGGATTATGCAAAATCACCACAAAATAAAATCTACAACACTAATCTTCCAACTTAAGCCAACCAATCAAAAACAAATTACACATCACGCTTTAATATATACGAGGCAACGACACCATGAAACAAACTATCCTAAAGAGCGAAAAAAGGGACTAAGAGAGGGTAACATTGCAGTGTAAACAATACAAAGCAGAGATAAGTTCAAGAGTTACGAGCCAAAGCCACCAGTTCATTTTTCAAATGAAACGCAACCATCCACATAAAATTTCTTGCAGATTTTTTAAAATTTTTCCACAGTGAATATAGAAAATTTTGCCGCAACACTGTTTGTAGAAAATTAGTGTTTCAAAAAACTTTTTCAAGGTTTTTCATGAAATAAAAATCTGCGAATATTTTTCTTAAAAAAATCACAAGTAATTCTGCAAATAAATCTGTAAGAAATTTCAGTAAGTAAATTTACTAGTATTTTTGTTGCAAAATAATATCAAACCTCTGCTGAATTTTTTATTAAATTATTTCTTCAAAATAAAAATATTTCTTTTGAGGCATCTTTTATTAAATAAGCATATTTTATTTAAGGCAAATTTTATCAAATAATAAATAAGCATCACGTCACCTGTTAAATATATAGGATTCACGTCATATATTAAACTAGATGGTGGTTCTCGCATTTGCACCGTTTAAAAAAACATAAAAAAAAATAATTAAATGAGATCATGAAGTTAAAAAAGAGGCTACATAAAAACTAAAAAGTGTTCAGCCGACCCATGAAAACACCGGACAATTTTTATATGGTTGTAAATAATATACTCATTGCCAGTAAAAAAAGAACATAATGTACTCATCAGCAGTAAAAAAAAAAAACAATGATATAGTCATCCGGTTAACATAAAAATAAATGAACTGATATCATACAATAAAAATAGCTGCTAGCATTCACTTTTGATCATTGAAAGTATGCCTGTTTGGAATCAATAACATGAAATACAAATGATGGGTATGGGTATGGACATGCATGGCTGTAACCACAACTAGAACACAAATAGTTGACTAAATAAGTAACTCCTCAAATCTATTAATGTTCTGTTTCGAAGACAAACATAATATCACCAACTTGGAAGCAAACAAGAAGAACATTGTGTGCATTGAACTTCAACAGAAGGAAGGATAAAAGCTTCACAAACATGAATAAAATCGATTACCTTTTTTTGTTCATTTTCGTGAACCCGTGCCCAACCTAGCTACCGTTTTCGAAGCACCTCTGCATGTAACCTCAAACAAGAACAATGAGGGAAGTTATGAAGGAAAAAATCCGCAATTTCTCGCTAAAATGAAAACTAACCTTCGAACGATGCAATGGAGTTGTAATTGTTGTTCAAGCGCGGTGTCCAACGGGAAACAACTTCAGAGGTGAACCCGAAATTCGTCAAGGTGGAGGCCGGAAAGGGTTTTAGCTTTGTGCATCCGGGGTTTAGGGTCAAGGGAAAGCATGCATTACCTCAGAGCCACAATACAACCTTCTGTCGTGCACTTTTAGGGTAAAAGAGAAAGGGGATTTTTGCTTTCTGTTTTACTAGCCTATTTAGCTGTATGTACTCTCCTTTTTCGATTTTGTAATTTTTAATTAGGTAACACATTCAAAGTCGGTTAATGACCAAACCGACTTTGAAAAGTACACAAATTTTTTTTTTTAAAAAAAATGTTGTAAAACTATTCAAAGTCGGACATTGCAAAAACCAACTTCGTTATGGTTAGATTCAAGGACGGTGACTCAAAAACCGACTCTGAAAATCAACCTCTATTCATTTAATTACGAAATTGCCATTGAGTGGGATTTTAAATCGGTTTTTTGACAACCGACTTAGTTGTGACGACATTAAAAGCACCTATTGTAGTAGTGTCATTTTCATTTTTCTCTAAATCCTTTATCTTTTTTAATCTATATTGTTTCTTGAAACCTTTACTTTTTTTTTAAAAAATCCCTCTTTTTCAAATCTTACCTTTTCAAATATTTATTTCTTTTCAAAATTTATTATTATTTTATTTATAATTTGTTCTAATAATCGATTTTTGGTATCGATAAAATTTACCACAAATCTATGATGAATGACCTATTGAAAGAATAAAAAATCTTTAAAGAAAAAATTGTTCCCTTCTTTAAATATATCTATGTATGATTATGTTTGTTAACGAAAACAAATATAAATTTCATGGTTAACACCATGTTCTTGAAATCAATAAGTCAATAGCTACATGCTTCCTACAGACACAAGTATATGATTCACCATATTCTTGAAATCAATAAGTCAACAGCTACATGCTTCCTGCAGACACAAGTATATGATTCACCATATGCTATTAATCCTAATCTTATACATTCTCGATCATTTAATCTTGTACTCCGGCATTATTCGAGTACTTATAGACATAATAAACTAAACTATGGAATTGGAAAATATTAGACATTCAATTTCACTCAGCCATCAGCATCTGGCTTCTGCACGTTAGTCTTTCCTCCTTTGTCTGTTGCTTATGCATTACTCTTTTCTATTTACAATTTCTAATTTTGTGTCGTCCGACACCAAAATTGGTTGATAATGATCTGTGGCCATATGAAAGAAACGTGTATTGTGAAGTTCTAAAGCCCATGGAATTTGGGGTGTGTGGCTGTGTGGTTTATTTTTATTTTTTCTGGATAATGTCTCCATTGCCACTCTGCACTTTTTCGAGATGTGGGAAAGTATTAGCTACAGTATAATATGGCTAAATGGGATAAGTGTTACTTTTTTTGTTTGTTCTATTAATATATCTTTCAAATATTATAACTTCATTCCTGGAAATTATTCCTAAATAACTAAAATTAAAAATAATCTGTAGAAATATTTATCACTATAATTTTATATTTTTAGCATAATACCCTTTTCTATATTTTTTACTGCAATGCTTTTTATCTTTTAATTATTCAAAATTAATCTTAAAACGGCCGTACGTTAATTAAACTCCTATAAAATATATTGAAAGCATGAATTTTTTATTGTAAAATATGAATATTATTTACTATGAATATATACAAGGAGTAATCCACTTAATATTAGAGTAAGTGAATCCTAATAACATGTCATCACATTTAATATTAAAGTATAAAGTTAGTGTTATGTTCTTTTATTTGTCTCTTAATTTTAATTTTATAAGAAAACTAAAAGGTACAAATATTTAGCTAAAAAGGGTATAAAAGTATTCTTTTATTTAATAGTAACTAAGAAAATTAGTAAAAATAATATTCAAAGTATATTATGTTAAAACAAAAATCACTATATATTTGTACACAATAATTATTCTAATTGAAATAATCAGTCTGTCCTGATATTTGATAAATTATTATTTTTATCTTAATGTATTGAAGAAAAAAATATCATAATTCGGTCCTATATATATATATATATATATATATATGGTCCTAGCAAAATTAAGAAAACATAATTACTAATATTAGTTAACTCAATTTATAGGATCTAACTATATCAACTAATTAAAGATATGTTTAAATTAAGCAGCTTATAAATTAAGTTGTTGCATCTTAATGATATGCTACGGTCCTGGGTATGTTTATATGAGATTAAAAGTATTTTTGAAAGTTTTTATATCAGAAAAAGAATTCAGTAAATAAACTTTACCCTTATCAGCTATAACCCAACATGCATACTCCTAATGTCACTTCCAACTTATCTTTCCTTATATACAACCTTTGAAATATTTTGTTATTATGAGTTGCATGCATTCGCAGGATGTTTGGCTAAAATCTATTTGCAGCTGAAATGAATGATTAAGGAAGAAGGAAAGAGAAAAAATATTATGGATCGATTTGATATCTTCTGTTATTTTGTTAACAAAGTTAATATTTTAATAAATTAATATTTATCAATAAAAAAAACTTAATTAATCACAATAAATGAATATTGGACGATTGCTTGAAGCTTCGTCAGCTCTCATATGCTGAAGTAAGTAAGAATGAGCCTTCAATTGCGCTGCTTTTTAAAAAGAGAAAGCGCATGCCATGCATAAAAAATTTCATATGCCTTCATCAATCTTTTTGACTCGCGAATTCGTTAATTGGTAGTTAATAATCCATCTTATATTGTCACAATATTCAGCCTTGCATGCAAATGTTTGACACATTGAAGTGCCTGCAATATTTTAAATAAACATTTATTAATAATATTATGAGTGAACGATAACTTGAAGCTTCGTAGATGTCATGCTGAAGCAAGAATCAACCTTCAAATGCGCTGCAGGGGCCATGATGCATAAACAATTTTATTTGCTCTAGCTCGTAATTCCTTTTGTCTTGTGAATTTTTACTTAATTAATGTTCCACTTAAAACTTTACAGCCGAAAGAAGAAATAAAGGTTAATATTAAGTCATTGATCTTGAAGCAAGGGAAGAACATTCCAAAGAACAAGGAAATTGATAGTAGACTGGGCAGACCCTACCATTTAATAAACTTAACAAAAGAGAACCATTGAAGATAGAATGGCTTACATATAAAGTATTCTTTTTGGGATTAATTTTCACAAAATACATTAAAATACTATATTATACTAATAATAAACATCTGTCTTGGTTTTGTATTAGCTTCCACTTTTGAAGGTTATTATTCCACTAGCTAGCTCACTGCTGACTGGGTTAATTTGGGTTATACACCATTCTTTGGATCTTTTCCCCGTATCGTATAAAATTCGAAACTCAATTATTGTCCTAAAGTATCTCGATTCTAACACCTTGCTTTGTCCTTTAAATAAATAGTCAACGTATTTATATATGCAGAAGCAAAATGGAAGATAAAAATATCAAGATTTTATTACACAGGTTTTCTTTCAATTTTTTTGATTTTACGAATTTTGCTATTCATTTTTTTGAGAAATTTTGTTTTATAATTTTCAAAATTTCACACATTTCATTTGACATCAGTTCACTGTCTATTATTGTCTATTGCACTGTTGACATTTCATCTCATTTTGGCATTGGTTGCTATTCTATTACTCTTTCAATTTTTATTGATTTTAGTCGGAATATATTTTTTATTGTTTAAAGAGTAATTTAAGAATAAAAATAAAATAAACACATTTGTACAAATTAAAAAGAAAAAATCTGCAGGATGAAAATGAAAAAAACTCTAAATTACAGGAATAAAAATATATTTAAATATTTTTAATTGTAATATTTGGTCCTCCTAATTTTATAAATTAGTTATTTTGGTTCACCCATTAAATTATTAACTAATAATTTTGATCAATAGAGTTATTACGATTTTTTTTTCACCAAACATTTAATTTTTTAATAATTAATAGTTTTAAATTCATTTAATTATAATTTTGGTACATAAATAGTTTATAATTAACCTATTAACTAAATTAATCACAATTATTAGTTACTAATATAATGGATGAACCAAAATCACTAATTTGTAAAGTTATGAGGACCAAATATTACAATTAAAATCAAAATGACCAAAATCATAAATTTGAAAAATTAAGGGGAATTAAAATTATATTTTAACCTAAATATTATCATCACTGCATCCCTTATATGTTGTTTTATAATGGATTTTTTAAATGATTGATGTTTTCAATTTTTGATGAGATATTAAAATATTTATTTTAATTTTTCCTTCTAATAAATAATGTTGTCTTAAAAGACTTAATTTATTAAAGTTATGAAAAAGAGTAATACTATTTTAATGAAATTGTCTCATAATAAATAGTTTTGAAATACTTATTTTTTTGATATGTGAAAACTTAAACATGGCTCATTTTAGAAAGGAGAAAGTACCTAAATAATTTAATTTTATGACTATTTTTTTGGAATAAAATTTAAATTTTGTACACTATTTATTTATTTTGACATCGATGTTATTTATTAAAATAATTTATTTATTTTGACATCAACATTGTTTATTAAATTAAATAATTTATTTATTTTTATTGATATTGATGGATTAGTTATTGTTTCTTGTACTCCCTCTAAACCTAAATTTAAGTAGCTGACAAAAGAAAATTTTAGACTCAAAGATAAGTAGATTTTAACTATGTTTACTCTATTTAATGATATTATGACACTATCTAAAAAATACTCTTTAATAATCAAGATTTTATTTCTAATTATTTTATTATTATTTTATATTAAATTCCAACGAAAGAAACTTTAGAAAATAAATATTTATTAAATGCAAATAATAAAATTAAATGATATTAATTAATTTTCTTAATTAGCGTAAAAGTTGGCTTATTTTATTTATATTTAGGCGTGGAGGGAGTATAAAGGACTGGAGAGAATATAAATATTGGATATATAAATATTAATACTGATTAAGTTTATTTTTAATAAATATAAATATTATACCCCACAATATTTCCGACACTTTTGATAGAAATAAAAAGAAATACGAACGGTTTCAGAGTTGATCTCATAATAGAGTTCTAAGCAAAGCAAGATTTGTTTTGTGCCTTTCATGAGTAGTACATGTCAAGTGAGCGTCTATCACAGTATCACTGTCGTTTTAGACTATTTAATTATTCAATTATGCTTAATTATATATGGTAACATACATAGTTTTCTGTTTGATGGGACCTGCTCTCGCTAGCTCTTACGATAGCAATTTTTTTCTTATGCTAGATATAAAGATATCAAATTATTACAAATTAGATTTGCTTTTTATTTATTTATAATACAAATTAGATTTGTTTAGTCTGGGTAAATGTTTAAATAAGGTTATAAGTAAATTTCAAGTGTTTTTCATAATTAATAGCTTTTGAAACAAAGTCCTATTTGAAATTGCCTGATTTCTGCGATTTGGGAATATATTTCACGTAACTCAGCGTGTGCGTGTTAATTTTGAAATTTGAAATTAGATAAAGTCAGGGAAATGAACTAGGATCCATCATAGTGTATATGATATGTACTGGTAAAAAAATAGCGTATATGATTTGTTAAAAAAAAATTAAAATCGGTGTAATAATTAATACTGTGAAATTAAGTTTTTGGAAACTAAACTAATGTCAGTGGATTAAGGAATAATATTTAACTAGTATTTTATAGGATGAATTTTTTATATAATTAGAATTTATAAAAAAAATGAATATTTTTAATATATAAATTATATTATGATTAAAATTCATAGCAAATGTATGTCTTTCAACATATAAACTATATTTTGAATTTACAATAAATAATTTATGTAAAAAAATTAAATTGTGATGAAAGATTATTTTTAATTATTGATAATTATTGTAAAAATTATTGAAATTCATTTTTAATATTAAAAAAAGCTAGATTAGAAAGAATAGATGACTAAGAAGATCAAGTATACATTAAAAACATGAGGATGACTAACGCTAGTTACAAGAAAAAACTTATTATCATTAGTCAAAACTTGTTGCTAATTATGTAAAAGTCAACATTATTTGCTACTTCAACATTAGTGAAATGATGACTTGTCAATATAAAAAGTGATGCGATAATTGGTTTTTTCTGGTGAAAACAACGGTTGTGCAGACAAGTTAACTAGTTTTGGTGTATATTTTTTGGGTATACTTGGGGTGAAATTTATCACCTCTTTTCATTTCAAATGAACTCATTTTTACATATTCACATAGCTTCTATTTTACAATTCGACCAGGCCTAGTTCCGCTAGTGTTTTGTTCATCATTTTCTCATTCATATATAAATTTAAAGGTGTGTAAAATGAAATCCTTAAAGGTAAAGGTGTCAACCTAGTTGGTATCACTACCCCACTACCCATGAGGTGATACTATAACATGTCATCTTTCTTTACTAAATAACATATCCATGTATAATATTTTTATTTTTCATCCATTTCTAGCTTTTTGTAACATCACGCACATATTATACAACCATATCTTGATATTCTGTAATGATAATTTATTTTCTCTTCATTTCTCTGTAAGCTTAACAATCATTTTACTAATAATTATTTGGATTAAAGAAGAACATGATCTCTCCCAAGAAAAACAAGAAAGAAGAACATGATAACTAGCATTAGAAGTCTACCGATTTAAGTTTCTTCAATTCACTTGTGATATGTTGCTAGTATATAATAGTTTTAGGCTAAAATAATCAACAATTTAATCATAATTTATTAATAAAAGTTATGATAAGATTAAATTTCATCAATTCTTGGTACATGACTTATTTTATCATTTTTATGCATATTTTGTTTAATAGGAATCAGGAAAAGAAGGAAAGAAGCAGAACCAAGAAAAATTTGTCACCAAAATAAAACAACAGAAGGTTTAGTTGTCCTGATTAACTATATGGACGTGGAATTATAAATAGGGACTTAGGAGGCCAAAAGAAGAACACACAGAAATACAAACAGAAACGCAGAGGAAGAGAAGATCAAAGCCAGAATTAGAAGAAGATTAATGTTTCTGCTTTCTTTGTATTTCTTGAGGTTAGACATAAACATGTCTGACTAACTTTCTTTATTGTGTTAGGGCCAAGAACCAATATGAACTCCTCTATAATTTGATTGGTATTAATATGAGATTATTATGATTGTTTTGTTTTACTTTGTTCTTCATTGTATTATTCTTTCTTAGAATCGACCATTCTATTTAAGTTCTTAGGGTTAGAATTCACAATAGGGATGTTGGAATTCTAATTTCTGACAGGAGTAAAATAACAGTTTTTACATTGCCTAGGGATATAAATATATGATTGCAGAAACCTTATGATGTATTCTTTTAACTGCTTAGCTTGACAAGAATTGTTAAGGAATTAGGATTTCTGATTGGGTTAAAGGGTTAAATTGCTAAGAAATTATGATTTAACTAAATTTGGGAAGATACATCCTCTTAGTAATAAAAAATAATTGAATTTAATAACCAATTCAAGTGAAAGAGGTAGGGATCAAAGAGGATTGTGTTCTGATCACAATTATTTCTCTAACTGTGTCACAATCTATTTAAACTTGCTTTTAAATTCTTTTTAATTTCTGTTATTTATTTAATTTGCTTAATTTCACAACACAACACTACTCTTTCCAAACTTATTATTTTCTTCCAATCTCTTACATTGTAAGTTACGATAAAACTAGAAACTCAATCCCTGTGGATACGATATTCTACTTACTCACTCTATTACTTGAAACGAACGATACACTTGTCGTTTCGCAACAACTTGTTATATGTAAGCAATATAATTTTGTGGGGAATTTCAATATCAATGTAAGCAATATCATTTTGTTTTCTATAATTAGTTAATATTTCTCTTTTTTGTTCGGGTCGGAGTTGATACATTGGTGGGGAGACTTATAAGATGGTATAAATGTGCTTTGAAGTGGGAGCTGGCAACTAATGTGATATGGGGGTGGGTAGTAGATGTTTTTGGAGGTTATAGCTTATTTATACACAAAATGCTTTCATATAAATAAAAACTAACCTGTGTTTTTTGTCTTCTGTATTGCTACCCTGTTGATTTAGGTACATCTGGTACCATTTATTTATGCATTTTGTTTTGCCGATTAAAAAAAAAATGACTTGCTATATGTTCTTATTCACGAAAATGGAATCAAACAAAATTCGAAAAAAGTAATCCCAAAAAAGATACATAAAACATTGCAAAACAACAAAAGCAAAATGACTAAAAAGGTGTTTGCGATCTTTAAATGGAAAAGGATACCACATCCACAAATGATGTGTACCTCCATAGAATAATTTCTCTTCTGAAACGCCAGTTTTTTAATCCAAATAAATTAATTATTTATCTAAATAATATATTCAAAAAATTATTTACATAAATGATACAAAATATTATTTAGTATGATAAATTGATTTTCCCAAAATCTATTTCTCACATTCTGCTTTCATTTTGTTTACTTACTTAAAAAATCGATTTCCCAATAATTAATTTCTTAAAGAAATTACATTTTTTGTTTTTTATACCTTTAGTCTTAGGAATCAATTTCTAAACGTTACTTTTTTTTATTTATAGAAAAAACAAGTTAAAGGAGAACCGATTTCTTAATTGTTTTTTTAATTTTTTAAATTTATTTTTGCTTTATTAATGGTTTATATTTATGTTTTGTTTAAACTAAAAATAGTATTATTATATATATATATTTACATATTTTATGTTTTATCATGAACAGTTGAAATCTTTTTTATTTTCATTTATTTGATTATTAAAACATATAACTAATTAATAAATTGAATTAAAAATATTTAACCAACAAGTTAAATTGAATTAAAATATTTAAATTACAAAATAGATATAAAATTATAATAACAAAATAGTTAAATTTAAAACAATAGAATATTTTTTTTTAAATATAAACAATATGGCATAAACTTAATGTTATTGGCTTTAGTTTATAAGGTGGAGAAATTTATTTTTTAATATAAAATTAACAACTATGCAAATTAAAATTTAATTTTTATATAAAAAATAATATATAATTCAATAAAAACAAATTTAAAACAATTAAAAACATTTCTTAAACATTTTTTTATAAAAAAATCAGTTAAGAAAAAATCGATTTCTTAATTGAGTTTTTTTAGAAAATAAAAAATTGGTTTCTAAACTTATAAAAAAAAATGTACTGAAAAATCGATTTCTTAGGTAAGTAAACAAAAAAAAGCAGAAGGTGATGTGAGAAATCTGTTTGGAAAGAATCAATTTCTCACCTTTTAACAGTGTTTTTATCATTTATAAAAATATTTTTTTGGATGTATTATTTAAATAAATAATTATTTATTTATATTATTTGGGTAAAAAAACTCCTGAAACGGCATAATGCGAAATGGTATATATTTAGACACGCACACACCACACCTTCAGTTATAATGGTTTCAAATGATTTTATTTTATCAAACTTTCTCCAGCGTAAACTTGTGTTATTGCATATTCAAACACAAATATAAGTATCTGTAAAAAAAACACAAATATAAGTATATTATCTTTGTCGTAAAAAAACAACAACAAATTAATATCGGTTTAGTTCTAGACAAAGTGAAAGAAAAAAAGGAAAAGAAATCCCTTTTGACTCTTAACTCTTAAGAATTAAGTTGTGTATTTGGATTATTTATTTTACGTGTTAAAGTTCATTTTAAAAGAATAAAGCAAACAATAATCAATTGAATTTCGGATGTAGGAAGTGAAAAATTCCTTGTGAATTATTGTAAAAAATAGTTCTTCAGTTTTTCTTCCCTAAAATCATTTGTTTTCTCCTTTTTTCTCTCTCTTGTTTCTATCGTATTTGTATGTTCCGACAGTAGAAAAGTTTTCTTCATAGATAGAGAAATTATATTCATATAGTTTTTTTACAACAAAATATATAATTAAGAGAAATATTAAAAAGATTAAAAAATGATATAAATAATAAAACTCTACGGGATAAAACTAAAACCGTTACACGTTCGATGGGAGTGTGAGAATGACTGATCATATCATATCGCTGGGTACAACCCTGTGCGAAATTTAGGTCACAAGCCAAAAAGCAAGCAGTTGAGAAAGGTCCCATCTGTGTGCGACAACAGAATCAAACCCACCCGTATACTATCAAACCAAACAGTTACTGCTTATTCCTAGTGCAATAAATGGAACCCCATTTTGCTTCCTACCTTAGCTGTATCATCACCTCCCCTCAATCATTTATTTGCCCTCACCCCTAAAAAAATCACCAAATTTTAGAGGTTGTAGTTTTAAGCAAGTGTCACAAAAATTAGGTGCACTAGTAAGGAGTAACCTAGTTAAAGGTTGCTGATACAAACGAAAATGAAAGTTAAGATGTGGACTATATGTGTTGGTGTTTGGCATCAAAATCTTAAAAGGACCTTGTTTTGTAAAAGAAAAAAGGTTTAATATTTTTTCATGTCGGTAATATATTATTTTATTTATTATCTTTTTTTTTTTAAATTTTAGTATTTGATATTTGAATTTTTTTATTTTTAATATTTATTATTAATCTTCATCCATATTTAAAATTTTACATCATCATTTAACAAATTTAGACCAACGACAAATACTAAAAATAAAAGTTTGAAAATATGATATAATAAAATAAAATAAATAATAAGTGATGAACTGAAAAATAATATTATACATATATAAAATATATTTAAGTTTAAAAAATACATTAAATTAAAAAGGACCTTGCTTATATGTATTTTTACATAAAGCTGTCGTACGCCAAAGCTGGCTTGGTCTTTTAAGTTTTAACTACTAGAATTCTCTCTCATGTGCCCCAGCTATCATCTAGCTCGTGCCTAGATTCCCAATGGACGCACTTGTCAAATAATTTGAGTATAATATTCTAGATCCCCAGCATCATCACGAGGGGATGCAGTATATCTGCAATTCTGTATATCACTTAATCGCCAAGTGTCAACCAAAATCCAAAATGCAATTCATTCGTGTTCTATAAGTCCCCTCTTGTCACGCGACATCACGTGACAGCTTGTAGTTTTTTTTAGTACATGGAAAAGAAAGGAAAGTGGAATTAAGCCTTAGTTAATAAATGGGATTCAAATTAGTTTAAAGATGTTCAGGATTTGATTAGTATGGTCATGACGAATGGTAAGTACCAAATTTTGAGCGATACTATTGACTTTAAATAATACGAGATTCTCAGGACAAATGGACGGTGTCATAGATCGCATCATGTATGAACAAATTTTGCAAAATGGAGCAGGTTTTGTATTCATGAGAAATTAGAATCCCCTCATGGCTTGAATTTTTTAAGTCTGGTTCAGATCCAAAGTTAATTATGCTTGACAGGTTTAATTGGAGCAGCATCTGAATAATCACGAGAGTGTAACACCCCAAGTCCACCCCAAAAATATATTTTGTAAATAAAATTTCAAATCTGATTGAGATCCATAGTAGATACATACCCTTTATTCGAAAGTTTCATTTTCCTTTCAATGTTCTACTACAAAATTTCACTGTTTTTCAAAACCGGGGAAAAGATGATTTTAGTAATAAATTATTGGAATGGGTACTCTCTTCCTTACTGTGCCTGTAGCAAAAGAAGGCATAACTTTATCCTGATTAATGCACCGCTTTGGCTTGCTGCCACCATTGGCCCCCTAATTCAAAATAGATGGAAAAAAAAAAGTTTTTTTTTATTTTTTATGGTGAGTGTACTGTATTAGTTCTATTTAACCAACGTTGGCACTAGCACTCAAGATCTCCGGAGGGAATGAAATATATTTTTTTAAAAATTAAATAAAAAATTGCATAAATTTGAAAGTGTTTTATAATAAGAAACGGGAAAACAAATTCGTACATGAAAGAAAAGTGAGAAATTTAGCAATTTAAGAATGTCTGAGATTCTGAAATATTAATTTTAACATGACGTTACAGATAAAATTCTAGAGTATTTTCCTGTTTAAAGAATAGAGTATCAAATCTGTCGTTATCATGTGAAAACCATATGTGTTTTTTTTTTCGGGGCCATCATTAAGATGTTATAAGATCATCAATCGCATAAGCCTAAAAGGTTAGCTCTTAAAAATCTAATTAGGGCTTATATTTAGATCTAACTACAAATACCTTTGAATACAAAATGGAGAGTCAGACTCAAAACTTGTTGGCCATAGGCAGAATGTGTCGTAGCAGACAAAATGCGCTTGCCCATATTTTTAGGATACAATTCGTCTCATCCATGTTACGAAAAAATCCAAGGGAAAATGAGAGCTTATATTTTATAACAAGGCTACATCATAAGATAAACGGTTGATATTGAAACAAAATTTAGAAAGTAAGGTACTCACCCACCCACCCACCCCATCCCATCTCTGTTATGTTATTCATTCTCACAATTTTTAAAAACTGTTATAATTCTTCTTACCCACCCACCCCTGCACTCCACTTCACCATAAACAAATACTTATGCACACAACCATTTAAAATTCCATTTCTCCTCGCAGAAACATCATGGCCTAGCTGTTTCTTGGATCCGGAGATTCTGGGGTATTTTAATTTGTATATAATAACTCCTTTTTTTTATAAACACAGTAACCCACAAGACATGATTTGGTTCCTTCCCGTTGTTACTCCCTAGGCTCAAACCTTTCTGTGTGTTGTTTCATTGGAGTTCGTAGAATAGTTGTAATGCCTGTAAATCCATGGACCCTCTTCTTCTTATGCATTTCCCTTCTTCCACTTTCATTTCATTCTTTCATAGCTGCTGCAGTGAACCAACAAGGGGAAGGTCTTCTATCATGGAAGAGAACCCTGAATGGATCCTTGGAGGTATTGAGTAACTGGGACCCAGTTCAAGACACCCCATGTAGCTGGTATGGAGTGAGTTGCAACTTCAAGAAGGAAGTAGTACAATTGGATCTGAGGTATGTGGATTTGCTTGGAAGACTTCCCACTAATTTCACCTCATTGCTTTCCTTAACCAGTTTGATCTTAACCGGAACCAACCTCACTGGTTCAATCCCGAAAGAAATAGGTGAACTTGTGGAACTCAGCTACTTGGACTTGAGTGACAATGCCTTGAGTGGTGAAATCCCAAGTGAGCTATGTTACTTGCCCAAACTCGAGGAACTCCATCTCAACTCCAACGACCTCGTGGGGTCCATTCCAGTTGCAATTGGGAACCTCACGAAGTTGCAGAAGCTGATCCTCTACGACAATCAACTAGGTGGCGAAGTTCCCGGCACCGTCGGGAACCTTAAGAGCCTTCAAGTGATAAGAGCAGGTGGAAACAAGAACCTGGAAGGTCCTTTACCACAAGAAATTGGCAACTGTTCAAGTTTGGTCATGTTGGGTCTTGCTGAAACAAGCCTCTCAGGTTCTCTGCCACCAAGTCTCGGCCTTTTGAAGAACCTTGAAACCATTGCCATTTACACTTCCCTACTCTCAGGTGAAATACCACCTGAACTTGGGGAGTGCACAAAGCTCCAAAACATTTATCTTTACGAGAACTCCCTCACTGGATCCATACCAAGCGGGCTGGGAAACCTTAAGAAACTCGAAAACCTTCTCCTGTGGCAGAACAACCTAGTTGGAATAATCCCTCCTGAGATTGGAAACTGCGACATGTTATCAGTGATTGACGTGTCAATGAACTCACTAACAGGAAGCATCCCCAAAACTTTCGGGAATTTGACATCACTGCAAGAGCTTCAACTCAGTGTGAACCAGATTTCAGGTGAGATTCCAGGAGAATTGGGGAAGTGTCAGCAACTCACGCATGTGGAACTTGACAACAATCTCATCACGGGTACCATACCTTCCGAATTGGGAAAGCTTGCAAATCTGACTCTGTTGTTCCTTTGGCACAACAAGCTGCAAGGTAACATTCCCTCTTCACTTTCCAATTGTCAAAACCTAGAGGCTATTGATCTGTCGCAGAATGGATTGACGGGTTCCATACCCAAGGGGATATTCCAGCTCAAGAATCTCAACAAGCTCTTGCTCCTCTCCAACAATCTCTCGGGGAAAATCCCTTCTGAGATTGGTAATTGTTCCTCTCTTATTCGGTTCCGAGCCAACGACAACAACATCACCGGGAACATTCCCTCGCAGATTGGGAATCTCAATAATTTGAATTTCCTAGACCTAGGGAACAATCGGATTTCTGGAGTTCTCCCGGAGGAGATCGCCGGCTGCCGGAATCTCGCTTTTCTGGACGTACATTCCAACTTCATCGCCGGAAATTTGCCGGAGAGTCTGAGCCGGCTTAATTCGCTTCAGTTTCTCGATGTGTCTGATAACATGATCGAAGGTACACTAAACCCTACACTCGGCGAACTCGCGGCACTCTCGAAGCTCGTTCTGGCGAAGAATCGAATCTCCGGCTCAATTCCGAGTCAACTCGGTTCATGTTCGAAGCTACAATTGCTGGATGTCAGCAGCAACAATATCTCCGGCGAAATCCCTGGCAGCATCGGAAACATTCCGGCGCTGGAAATCGCTCTGAATCTGAGCCTGAACCAGCTCTCCGGCGAGATCCCTCAGGAGTTTTCCGGCTTGACGAAGCTCGGCATATTGGACATATCTCACAACGTCCTCAGGGGAAACCTGCAATATCTCGCGGGCCTGCAAAATCTCGTGGTGCTGAACATCTCGTACAACAAATTCTCGGGACGCGTCCCGGACACGCCGTTCTACGCGAAGCTCCCGCTGAGCATGCTGGCGGGGAACCCAGCGCTGTGCTTCTCCGGCAACGAGTGCGGCGGAGACGGAGACGGCGGCGGGAGGTCGGGGCGGCGGGCGAGGGTGGCGCGCGTGGCCATGGTGGTGCTTCTGTGCACCGCGTGCGTGCTGCTGATGGCGGCGCTGTACGTTGTGGTCGCAGCGAAACGGCGAGGGGACCGCGAAAGCGACGTGGAGGTGGTGGATGGAAAGGACAGTGACGTGGACATGGCCCCACCTTGGCAAGTGACGCTTTACCAGAAACTCGATCTGTCTATCTCTGACGTAGCGAAATGTCTCTCTGCTGGCAACGTCATTGGCCACGGCCGATCCGGCGTCGTTTACAGGGTCGACTTGCCCGCCGCCACGGGACTGGCCATCGCGGTCAAGAAGTTCCGTTTGACGGAGAAATTCTCCGCGGCGGCGTTCTCGTCGGAAATATCCACGCTGGCGCGTATACGTCACCGGAACATCGTGCGCCTGCTGGGCTGGGGGGCCAACAGAAGAACCAAGTTACTGTTTTACGATTACTTACCGAACGGTAACTTGGACACTCTCTTACACGAGGGTTGCACAGGATTAATTGATTGGGAGACGCGGCTCAGGATAGCGCTAGGAGTGGCTGAGGGTGTGGCTTACTTGCACCACGATTGCGTGCCTGCTATCTTGCACCGGGACGTCAAGGCGCAGAACATTCTGTTGGGTGACAGATATGAACCCTGTTTGGCTGATTTTGGTTTCGCTCGCTTCGTCGAAGAGGATCACACTTCCTTTTCCGTTAATCCACAGTTCGCTGGCTCCTACGGCTACATTGCTCCCGGTAAGTCATTTTATTCCTCTTTTTCATTGATCATTTATTCACTTAAATAAAATTTACCATTATTTCTAATTAAATTCACAATCCATAGGAAGAGAATTAATCTCTGATTCAGTAATTGAGGAACACACATGTCCTCTTTGACTCAGAAACAAAAATTCACATAGAACCACCTCTTTTGCCAATTTTTATTAATTAATTAACAAGTTTTAGTTTTATGATTTCCTTAAAATAATAAGCTATACTAATTATTAATTTTAATTAGATGATACTTGAAATTTGAAATTGTAGGTAGAGTTAGGGTGGATATTGGGATTTTTTCACATGAATTTTTGTTCATGTTATATAGGGTGCATGGTGAGAGTGGTAAATGGGGACCGTACGGCCATCTATGCTGGCTGAAGGCTTTCATTGATTTGTTGCTTTTTGGGTCTGATTAATTGTACATCTGATGTACTTGGTGGCACAAAGTTACAAATTACCTGCATGCATATGCATATAATAATTACATATAATCTTTCTATGTGGACAAGCAAAAGACATGATAGTGCCGGCAGAAAAGCCAAATGATCACGAGTCACACACGCAATGCGGCCACCCTAATATGATTAATCGTTGTGGAGCTACTTTACAGACAACAAATGTCTCTTACCTCTCTGTCTAATTCTGAACATGTGGAGAGAGTATAATGTAATGTAATGTTTTGTTTTTGGTTGGAATCTTGTAGAGTATGCTTGCATGCTTAAGATCACAGAGAAGAGCGACGTGTACAGCTTTGGAGTGGTCCTACTGGAGATAATAACGGGGAAAAGGCCAGTGGATCCTTCATTCCCGGATGGACAACAACATGTTATTCAGTGGGTGAGGGAGCACCTGAAGAGCAAGAAGGACCCAATCGAGGTTCTTGATTCCAAGCTACAAGGCCATCCAGACACACAAATACAAGAGATGCTACAAGCACTTGGTATTGCTCTCTTGTGCACAAGTAATCGTGCAGAGGATCGACCCACAATGAAAGATGTTGCTGCATTATTGAGAGAAATTCGTCACGACACTCCTCCACCAGGTGCTGAGCCCCACAAGCCCAAGCCCAAGTCCAACACAACCGAGGCTTCGTCCTATTCCTCGTCCTCAGTCACCCCTGCTCAGTTGCTGCTCCTACAATCTAGTTCAAATTCCTCATCATCAATTGCTTATTCCTCTTCCTCAGCAGCTGGCTACCACCCTCCAAGAAACCAATCCTGAACTCAAGAAAATTATATTAATTACTATGTTTTCAGGATTTAGATATTTTGTTTGGTTAATTAATTAGTTAGTACTAGTCATTAACGTTAGTGTAATGTGGGAATTGTAAAGGTGCTTTTGAGTATCCTGATTGAGATATAAGGTAAAATGAAATGTGTACAGAAGAAGCTTAATTGATTGACACGATTCCATTTCTTCTTAATTACACTTCTTATGTATGTGAGGGGGGCCTACATTCATATATCCATATATGGTATAAAATCAAATGGGGGGCTTTCCATAAGAGGTTGTTCCCATCAATCCTTCAAAAGAGGGCAATAGTGTGTCGTGTAACTCTGAAAGCCAAGAGTAAAAGTGGGATATATATGTCAGGTTGAGCATGCAGGAAGGTGGACTATCATTAGGTACTTTTTGAGCCCTCTTTTGCTTCCATTATGATTGTTGCTGATTGTGGAAAAAGAAGTGAGTTGGCTTGTCTTTCGTTCAACTAACTATAGGCCCGCACCATGTGAAGTAGTGTGGGAGCATTCTGAATTGCATTCAACTCTAGAACAACACTTATGGGCAAGCAAAATAACCAATCACAAGCACACTTTCCGAATATAACCCTTCCAGTTACACCGTATAGCAAGTTAGCAACTGGATTTGCGTTAAATATTTGACAGCTCATTACCATCATGTCATCACACAGGCCAAATGCTAAGTGTTTGTGCTGCATCTCTTCCTTTCTTTTAGCCTCAAATAGGTTTTTTCCAATTTTGCATCACTCAGTATTATTCTATATGGGGTGGGCGCAGTATTTCAAGAGTATATAATTTTTTTTCTCCTTGATCAAAGGGTGGCATTTTAATGGGGCTCCCCAGCTGCACATGAAGACTAATGCGTAGGGCAGACACTGGCTGTCTGGCCCCGCCTCGTACAAGATATATATGGGATCTTTCATCTATTGCTTTACAAAGAAAAAAACAAAAACAAATTATATATGCGACGAGCTTCCATCAAATAATGAAAATGACAATGAAAGATTACCAAGTAATATATAGTTTTGATTTTATTTTTCTTTCTGTGACCCGTAAAAAAAAAAAAAAAAACAAGAGTTTTACTTGCATGCCCTTATTTCACAAAATAGCATTGTCCATGTCTTTAAAAGTTCATAATCGAGAATCATGACCACGTACAATACTCAGATTTAAGTTACTATCATTTTTGCTTGAGCATAGAGAAATTTAGATGCTCACTACTACAACCATATAAGGTATGGCCGCTGATGAGAGTCAATTTTCACATGCCATATGTGTGGTCCAAAAGGGAAACATTTTATCCTTAGAAAACATTCCGATAAAGTGAGAGCAAAATAAATTACAGGGTCGGGGTCATGTGTCATAGCATCATAGGGTGATGAACTGTTAATTCTTATCTCTTGTCCACGGATTAAGAATAAAATCTATCAAATTATCATCATCATAGTTGTGTGGAGAGATGAGTGGCTTTCAGTAGCGACCAAGCAAACTCGTCTTATTTAAGCCTTAAATTCTATGTCTGACACTAACCATAATTATTGATTGAACATGTGGGCATGGGATAAGGCTGATCTCCACTGCATCTAAAAATAATTTTTAACAGTTAAAATTCTCCTTTCAATTCAACCAACAAATACTTCAATTTAATACTCGATCTCTTAGATCTCGAAATCAAAGTTAAATATACTTTGTCGTAGTGAGAGGGAGATAATAGACAAACACAATAGTTTGATGGAAATACTTGGCCTTCAAGTTTTCCAACATTAAAATTTATATTATTTTGCATCCAACTTTCTATAGTGACAGCAGTATAATCCTAACCTCCATTTTTACTGAGTATTTTTCCAGTGGGATATAAGAGTCATATCATGGATAACCCTGAGATTTCAGCGAGCAAACTTGGTAAGCTCCACCAGCGAGTCAAATGACATGGAAGGCTGATTATACTGTAATTCCTATGACTACACATAAGGATAAATATATTTCTCACCAAAAGGTTGCAGATTGGAACACTAGAGAATTCATATTGAGAGAAGATATGTTCACTGTAATAATGAATATTGTACAAGTAATGGAGAATCCAATACCTATGAAGTAACAACTCTAACACGGATACAACCCCGAAATACAACTAATGTTTAAAATATAGGACATTCGAACTCCACACACATATAATAATAATAATAATAATAATAATAATAATAATAATAATAATGAGTATTATTTCGGACAGATAATGAACTTCATACTTCATAGATAGAGTATTAAGATAGATGATTTCACAATGTAGCCTTTACAAAAAATAAAATAATATCTCTTAAAAGTTAAAACAATTAAGTCTTATGAAAATGAGCCTCACCAAAAAGTGATGAGTGAGCCTAACAATATTTATCATAATTTTTTTTTAATGATAGAAATGTTTGAGAAGTGTTTACTCTTTATAGCCGAGAGTTCAAATCATTCTCTTGACTCGTGTTCAAACTATGTTGAAAAGATATCTAAGCTATGTCGAAGTTGTTCGAGAATAAAAATATTATATATTTTTTAATTGTGACACTATGGAAGGGCATTTGATATGTGTCCAAGTGGTGTTTAACAAATGTCATGTAAAAAAAGTGTGTGACAGGCTCACATGTTGTTTCTTAGATGTATATCGAGTTAATTTGATTAGCATTTTGTAAAGGGAGGCTTGTTATTTAGTTCTCCCGGTACTTCTCTTATTTTCTTCTGAACATCCAAATTTTTGTGCATAAGTAATAATATTTTGAAAGTGAAGGGCAAAAAATTAAATTTAATACAAATTAAATAAAAAATTAGCAAAATGGTGCAAATTGTCAAATAATTAGGAAAATGGTGCAGCCAATCACGCCCCATTAAACACGCCCAAATGGAGGCGTGTTAGCCCTGGTGATGACACGTGGCAGCAAAAATAGGGGGTGCAGGATTTTCGTGGTGTTTTTGTAAATTACGGAAGATCATAACTTTTGACTGGGACGTCCGATTGACGCGAAACCGGTGGTCACGAGCTCGAAATTGAGAGGAGAAGGCCTGGGCAAGTTTCTAAAGGGGACTTGGGACTTGCCAAAAATTTTTTCCCAAACGAGGCCTCTAAGTGCCTTAAAGTGCGATTTTGTCTTTCAGCCTCCAAACAATTG
Organism: Glycine tomentella; assembly: GCA_007407185.1. NCBI lineage: Eukaryota > Viridiplantae > Streptophyta > Magnoliopsida > Fabales > Fabaceae > Glycine > Glycine tomentella. The sequence continues at coordinate 49,094 of PYAF01000780.1, forward strand.
CTCGTTTTTTGATTTTTTACTTAATCAATTAGTGAATTGCATGCTGTTTTTTATTTTTTTAATTACTTCTTTCAATTTCGAGCGTTTTGACATAAAATACGCTTCCATCGGACATTTCTATCAAAATTTACGGTTTATTTAAAGTGTAACAGATGTAATTTCTTAAGCATGTATATATACATCAAGCATATTTGTTGTTTCTTGTAGTATTGGATGGTAGGACAAATTACATATATACGTAGGGATGGAATGGGTTAGGCCACCTATTAGGAGCTTTTGGCTGACCTATTTAAGGCTAGGTTAAAGCTTTTTGAAAAACCTATTTAAATAAAAAGGGACAAAACTCAACCTTTAAAAAAAACTTGTTAAACCTATCAGGCTGACTTATTTATTGTAAAGTAGGTTTTTAATATATAATAGGCTCATAGGTCAAGCCAAGCTTTTAAATGGGCTAGGTCAGACCTAAAAAAACCTATGATAGATAAATAGGGTAGGCCAAGCTTTACATTTTTAAATCAGGCCCAAGCCACGCCTAACGAAGTCTGACCTGACTTGTTTCCACCCATATATATACGTCAAGCAAATTCTTTAAACAGTCATAATTTTTTATAGGAATGTCCGATGGAGGCGTATTTTATGTCAAAACGCTCGAAATTGAAAGAATTAATTGAAAAATAAAAAACAGCATGCAATTCACTAATTGATTAAGTAAAAAATCAAAAAACGAGCAATTGTTTGGAGGCTAAAAGACAAAATCGCATTTTTAAGGTACTTAGAGGCCTCGTTTGGGAAATTTTTTTGGGCAAGTTCCCTTTGGTAACTTGCGCAGGCCTTCTCCTTTCAATTTCGAGTGCGTGACCACCGGTTTCGCGTCAATCGGACGTCCCAGTCAAAAGTTATGACCTTCCGTAATTTACGAAAATATCGTGAAAACCCTGCACCCCCTATTTTTGCTGCCACGTGTCATCACCAGGGCTAACACGCCTCCATTTGGGCGTGTTTAAACACGCCCCAAATGGGACGTGATTGGCTGCACCATTTTCCTAATTATTTGGCAATTTGCACCATTTTACTAATTTTTTATTTAATTTATATTAAATTTAATTTTTTGCCTATAGTGAAGTATTGCTATTTCATCTCCTTTCAAAGATGTCATTGTTCATAATTTGAACGATGCATGCATTTAATTAGGAAGTAAGGTGGTATTTGTGTTGGATCACAAAAAATGGTCTGTCTATCATTTCCATCACTTTTTGTGCTTGATCATGCCTTGTCAGTTCTATGCAAGTATTTTTTATTTACACAGTTGCTTTGCTGGAATTATAATCATAAATAGACTCTTCGGTTGTTTCTTTTGATATATATTTGTTGCCGTTGTAAGCTCCCCCAAAAATCTACTGTGGCTACTTTACACAAACACACACCGTTACCAAAAACAAATATTGGTCCTTTCCTTTCAAGGTCTAATAACACAAGTGATCCCTATTTGGGTTAAACCAATACATTCCATAGTATTTAACATTATGAGTTGCTATGCATGTGTCTGTTTGATCCAGTTTCTGCCTTAAGCTTCACCGAATATATGAACAATCCACGGGTGAGTTGAAGTTTTTTTAGCTTTTAATTCTTCTGGCAGGATCTTCTCTGATATTTTCTAGTCATATAGTTGGTCACAGGTCATATATAACAGGCATGATGAATAAATTACTTGAGATAAATAGAAATTAATGAGATAGTTTCATAAGCAGCAGAGCAATGCATAATGTTCGAAAAACAAATTTTGTTTTTTCTAATTCAAAATAGCTATCCACTTTGCTATTCAAGTGATTATTACCTTAATTAAACTTTCTATATTTGGAAGATGATACTCCACCATACCTCTCTATATTTACCAACTTTATGATTTTATCATGCACAGAGAATATAAAATAGAAATCATGGATTTTTCTTAGAATTGAAGCGTGGGAATTTTTTGTGTATTTTTCTTGTTTGTTTTACATTCCTCTGCCCAGATCAAGGTTGACCAAAGCTTGAGGTAAATAAAGGCTTTACTTGAGAACCTAAAAAATTATGGACAGAAAAAAAGTCTCCCAAAACATTGTTAGTTATTATTTAATACATACAAATAAAAAATATTAATTAGCATATAAATAATGTTAAGATAAATAATCCTTCATCTTTGTTTGTGTTTGAAACAATGTTATTACGGACGTTTATTTTACAGATAATGTTTTTAATCTTGAGAATAAATCATGAGAATGTTGTTCTTTATGTATTTAATAAAAAAAATGTGTTTGGTTAATTAAAATATTAGTTAGAAGTATTTTTTATATTTTTGAGAATAATTAAGACATATGTTTTATTAATTTTTTTCTTGTAAATATATATTATAATTACTAATTAAAATATTTTTATTATGATAAAGATATTTTTTTTCTTCATAAAACAAACAATTCTATTATAAAATTAAC
>PYAF01000780.1:61343-72368 GCA_007407185.1 Glycine tomentella
ATAATGTTTGGAACTAATCAATCCATCAAGAATTTGGCCACTTTGGTGACTAACAAATTCACCATACTTAATTCCAAACTATCAACATTTCATAAACAATGAGTGATTTTTACACTTCATCATATTCTCGGTAACTTCAATTGTTCTCTAATTACCAAGAACTAACAATAAAGGTCTACAACTTTTATATATATTTATGCCACATAATGCGAATTCATGAAACCATAAATAGTGGGTCTTGCAATGATTGAATTCAATAGAGGTATCCATAATAATTGCATAGCATAAATATATCAGTAGACTTGCATCAGATTTGATGAAAATGTCATCATGAAAATCAAAACGTTGAATTGAATTTTCAATATATATATATAAAATCATCATTGTTTACGTCTTTATTCTTTCTTCAAAAGAATCCGTACATCGTTAATGAAAAGTATCTTTCTCTTAATCATGACTTTCAAAACCTTAATTTCTAAAGAATTAAGAATTCATTCATAACCATACATGAAAAAACATGAATTCCCAAACACATGCTCTGATACCACATGTAAGCATTAATCTATAATTCATGTTCCATAACAATCATATCAAGAACATGAAAAAGATCTTGAGAATTCATGAGTTTTACATAGACATACCTTTGTCCATAATCGCGGAAGATTCTTTAATGGTAGAATACTTTCTCAGAGTCTTGACCCTTTCGATTCTTGTATCTTCTTTGATAGGACTGAGATACAACTTTTATGGGCAGACAATGAAAGCCTTTATGTTTCTATATATTTCTTTTCAGAAACCAAATGCCTTTTATACTTTCTGATAACTGCACCTATCAACAGTTATCTATTTTATAACTTCCAGTAACTTCCAGTAATTTCTCATAACTTCCATAACTTCCATACCAATATTACTTTTTTACCCTTTTCTCATTAAATCAAAATAACACTACTTTTATACATGAGACACATAATGTTTTACATGATGCACTCGTCTCTATAAGGCATTCACTACTACAAAAGCTGGTTTCTAAGTCGGCCAGTTAACGACGGTTCTTTAAAAACCGACCTAGTATGGTATGCGGTGGCAATTTCGTAATTATTTGAACAATGATACGCAAACGAAGTCGGTTTATACAATGGCCGACCTTGTCTTCAGCTATTCAAAGTCGGTTTCCATAATAACTGACTTTGATTCATTTTTAATAATAAAAAATCCGGACATCTTCCTAGCTGTTTCACTCCACTTATAACCCTAAAATCTCCTTCTACTCCTCTCTCGCTGCTGCCGTCCCCGACTCCTCCATCCGCTCCTTCTTTCCTGCCTTTCACGCGCGTTCTCCCATCTCAGTGAGTGGCGAACTATGCGACTTCGGCGTCATCGCATCCAGCCTCCGTCACCTCTTCGGCTTCCTCCGTCACAGGTACTGGTACTCTTTTTAGTCGAACTCTTCTTCGTTGATTTATGCCCCAAGAACCTGGCTTCCATTGTTTGAACTCTCCTTTTGTTGTCAATAGGTACATGTGATTGGAGCTTGTTCCCTTTTGTTTCCGCTATCGTCGTCGATTTCCCATTAGGTGAATGTATTCTATCATCAATTTACTTTGAATTTTTTGAAGCAAAGGGTTTTGGGTTTTGGATTAGTTTGTATGCGTGTTGTTCTGGGTTAGGGGTTTTGGGTATGATGTGTGGCTTGCCAATGTTCATGGGACAAAATACAGCAGCGGGCACACATTGCTTATTCCTAATGACACGGTTGTTTTCCTTATGAGATACATGCATTTTACTTTTCAGACATTGATTTGAGTGACCAAGTTGATATATACCACCGACTTCATCTTCTTTATGAATCTATCTATGTAGGTGCAGCAGACCTCACTTCACTTCTCGGAGTATCTGAGCCTCAGGTAATCCTCTATGATTCTCAAGCCATACCTCTTTCCAATTGAATCTCTCATACCACAACGCAATTTCATAACTCGACCTACTTTTTTCCTTTTCGCGATATTCCTCTGCCTTTTGTTTAGATTTGATGATTACAAAGCGTGACCATGTAGGACTCAGCTGGCATTTCAAGGTTTTAGGGGATTTTATGTGTTTCACAGTGTCAACTACGTGTTTGTGTAATTGTGTCCCCCCTCCCGAGAAATTCCTAAATAGGCGTTGTATTTTGGGGTAAGGAAGGAAAATGGGTTTAATCTGTATGATGATGGGTTTGGGGATGAAATGAATACCCAGTGGTAGGTTTCGAAGGTTGTAAATAGTCATTCATGAATGCTATTGGTTTATGTGACAAAGCATTGGATCAAGCAAATGATGCAAAGGTAGAAGGGAACAAACTTTTTGGAGATGGGAAGTATGAAGAGGCGTTATCACAATATGAACTTGCTTTACAAGTAGCACTAGACATGCCTTCATCTGTCAAATTACGTTCAATATGTCATTCAAACAGTGGTGTGTGCTTTCTTAAACTGGTATGGTCTTCTTTATCCTGTTGATGAGATTAGCATTTGTCATTACATTCCTGTGGTATGCTCTTCCACACAGTCTACCAGATGAACTATTAATCTCAAAATGATTTTGCTTGATGGCTTATGAATAGTGATCTAGCTTGGTCCTTGACCTTTCTATGTTTTTTCTTTTACTTCAGAGTTCAGATTTATAGGTTGAAATTCAAAATTGGTTTTGTTTTCTGTTTACATACTGTTCTTAAAGAATACAAAACTTAAAAATTAAGTAGTTTTTGTTTTGTTTATAAATTATTAATTGCTCAATATAAAGTATTACTAATTTTAAATTAAATAAATGATAGGGAAAGGAGAGGGAATGTACATCTGTGGGGAGGGTAAGACATCCTAAAAACCATAAAAGTTGAGACGTAAAAAAGACCATGAAAAAGTAAAGCATGCTGCAAAGCTACCTGCATACCAGAAATTGATATTCCCAAGAAACATCCATGAGCAGCAACAGGACTGAACATAGAAGCTTAAACTTAATACTCATAATAAGTTTAATGAAATGTTTGATTGGATGGAAGGAAAATAGAAAAAAAAGAAAAATGTTAAAGTTGAATTGGAAAGAAAATAATAGGAAAAAAAATTTAAATTTTTGTATTTATAAAAATAAATTTTTCTTTCATTTTTTTAAATAAACAGAAAAAAATATTTTATTAATAGTGTTTTTTTTTTCTTTCCACTTTCTCTTCTATCAAATGAAACGTAAGCCAAATGAGACACCCTTAGAAATGTGAGCATTATGATGACCCAATCATAAGCAATTTCACTTGTTTTAAAAACAGTTAAATATTTGTCGATGAGCATCAACCAAGTTTCTTGTAGAGTTCAAATTTAATTTGCCAAATTAGCATGGGTATGTTATGTACATATTTATTATTCCCTAATGTAATAATAAATCTGAGCAAAACCTGGTCCCATTCTGCTGCAATCAAGGGGGACTCTGTTATAGCAAACTGCTAGAGACAATAAGAATTGAAGCTGGATACTTTATCTTGTATTCTTACCTTAGTTTCAATTTTTTAATAACGTATGCTGACATCTTGACCATTTTAATCCCATATAAAGCTACTATGGGATCTCGCATTTTTTTATGCTGACATCATTTTTATGCCCCATTTATTATGTTTACTTGCTTTTCTTTAACTTGTGTTAAGGATGCCACAGGGAAAATATGATACCACAATTAAAGAATGCACAAAAGCATTAGAACTGAATCCTGTGTACGTTAAAGCTTTGGTAAGAAGAGGAGAAGCTCATGAAAAAGTTTGAGCATTTTATTTAATGCTTCCATTTGCCTGCACCTGATTATTTTCCTTGTATGTTATTCTAGTCAGCGAGCTGTTAAAACTGCATTGTGGTGTAACTTTCTTGTTTTTTCACTCAAGTTTGGAGTATGGTTAGCTTCCTCTAGTCATGTTATGTTAGCTGAAGTCGTCCACTCCGTTGCCGATTTTGCTAACCAGGTTTGTTTTTACCTCATTAGCCTTACTTCATTCATATTTTCATCTCCTATATTTTACCAAACTAATCAAAACCAGAAACTGACATGTGCTGTAATGACAGAGGTGACAACTTGTTGTCATTTTGCTTAAAATCTGTGTTGTTAAGAGGAAGGATTTTGTAACATGAAGCATAAAATTATTTTAATTAGCATGACTTGATTGACAGTAGGCTTTTTTGCATTGCTTCTATCCTTGTGGCCATGGAAAAATTATTTTAATTATTTGATTGATTCCCTTCATGACATATCCCATATATTGAGTAACATGATTCTGTCATTATTTTATTGTGTTTATTATTAATTATTAAACCAATATTTAAAATCTTGTATAATGAAACTTGTTATGCTGGAGCATTGCTTAGCAAGTTACATATCTAAAAAGAAGCTTTAGGATTGCCAAAGCAACTCCCAAGTAAAACCGCCATTTTAGAACCTGAAAATTGGCCTCATTCGAACTAGCCTACCAACTCTCAGCTAAGTGCCTAGGTTTAACCTTTAAATTGGAGATAGCCTTGAAAAACTTAAGATAGTCTAATTGCAGGAGCAATTTGTTGTTTTACATATCATTTCCAGCAGTAGCAAACCCCCTTTTATTCAAGTATTCATCAGTATCACCTATTGGCTTCTTGTCTAAAAGCCTGTACAATCTAAATGAAATCTGGTGTACTTTGTAACATTTATTAATATAAGAGCACCAAGCTTTTTTGATAGTTTTTCTGTGCTTACAATTAAGACCTTGAGGCCATGACCTGTAATCAATCATGCATTCTTCCATCAGCATAAAAGATTAATAGAGCTTGATTTGGAGCAGCTAATTATTTTGGTAAAATCAATTTAATTAATATAGATCAAGGATTTTTAAAATGTTCTGTTGGATTATGCATTTTATTTAGAACACCAACCCCAAAGCTGGAAATTCATATTCGAACACCATGTCCTGCTAGTGCTAGGGTAATTTTGCTTGCTTGGTCATTTCTGGAACTTAATTGTCCTTTTATTTATGTGATTCCATCCACATGGCTTCCATAATTTCTATTCCTATTTCTGGTTATATATATATATATATATATATATATATATATATGGACACGACAAGAATATGCACATGTTCTTCTGTGTGCTTTAATGAGGTGGTGAGCTTTTGCTTGTTGTTGGAATGGCATGATTGCATGAATAGAGCATTTTTTCCCATTTCCTTTTATTTTTTTATTTTAAAAAAATGACACATCAGTAATAAAAAAATAAACCTGAATGTAATATTCTGATTTTTGCTATGATTTTTTTTAAAAAATTGCTAGGATACTATTCATAGCAAAATAATAATACTTTATTTCTATTTCCATAATGAAGAACGAATAAGTTATACTTCCAGAAAGTTATTTGCTGACAGATTTATATATATAACTTCTATTGTTAGTCTTATTTCATTTTGAATATTTCAAAAAATATTTCTAAAAATATTAAAATTTAACCATAGTTTTAGATATACCTAAAAATAACATTCTTGATTTATTATTCCTTAAAAATTGATCCCTAATATATAATATAATATTATTCCGTTTTGTTAATTTGTAACAAGTTGCTATTGAATCATTTGAGTGTTAAAGGGCTTAAATTTGTAACAACTTGCTATGGAATCATCGATATTTTTCTATCTTCTGTATAAGATCTAAATTGTTATTAATATCCGTAGTCTTATTCCCCACATTTTTCATCAGTATAAATCCAGTTTTTTCTTTATATCATAAACCATCTTATTAATGGACTTTGTTCTTTCTTCTGTGGTGACTTAGATACAAGAAGCTTCTATGCAGTGTGGATCTTACAAAGGACTTCTTTTTCAGCTACTCCTACAATGTCATGCTTAGTCTTCAACGGAACTTGTATGAATTCCTTTAGTTCTTTCGTATTTTTTGCTTTCTATGTCTACAATGAGGTTAATCTTTGATATATGCTTTTGAGTATCTGAAAGTTGTTGGAAACAATTTTCTCTTGCTTGTATTTATTAATTTCCACTTGATCAATAATGATTAGTGTACCTTTCTATAAAGTGAAACTAATCTTATTTACTAGCATTTTATTTAGTAGAGTTAATGCTGCAGTCATTATAGATAAGTTGTTAGTTTTTCAGTTTTCATATAATATATTGGGAAATTCATTCTTCAACTCCACACACAAGATTTGATTAAACGTTATATAGGAATCCAAAATAAAAAGCATTTTTAAAAAAAAAAATTGGGACCATCGAAGTCGTTTTTTTAAAATAAACGACTTTGTAAATAAGATTTCTAAGTTGGTTATTATAAAAAATTGACTTTGTATGTAAGCATTCTAAGTCGGTTATTAGAAAACCCGACCTTGTAAGTAAACATTCTAAGTCGGTTATTAAAAAAACCGACTATGTATGTAACCATTCTAAGTCAGTTTTTTGATATAACTGACTTTAATATGAAACTTTCTGAGTCGGTTTTTGGGATAACTGACGTTGTAAGGTGCTTTTCTAAGTCGGTTTTTTAAAATAACCGACTTAGAAAGTGTAAATTATTTGATTTAAAAAAAAGAAAAAAAATATGTTCAAAGTCGGTTTTTCGAAAACCGACGTTGTAGGCTTGGATATATTACGACGCTCAATACAAGGTCGGTTACAAAACCGACTTAGAATGACACAAATAACCGACTTAAAATCATGTTGCTGTAGTAGTGATTTCCATGTCACTTCAAACTCTCTTTTTTACATTTTTAGTTTCTTCCAAAATTTATAAATATAAATAAAATGTTGGATATCACAGACCCTCAAATATCAAATTGTGGAAGTGGAAATAGAATAAAAAAGGAGTGAGAGAGACAATCAATATCTTTTACGCGAGAAAACCTTTCTTGAATCTGGAATGGAAAAACTCACGGGACACTGGTCCAGATCAAATATTCACTATAACTAATCACTGTTACAATGAATCAAAAACACACCAATGTGGTGGTATGAATCAAAAACACACCAATGTAGTGGTATGAATCAAAAACACACCAATGTAGTGGTACACTCAACCTCTCCAACAATGGTGATCACTCAAACGAAATCTAAAGTGTTTCACTCAAATTCTCTAAGAATCTCTCAAATGTAGAGCACACAGACTCACTCAAACATGTCACTCAAGACTGTTACTTGAGACTCTCAATTTTTTGTGTATTTTGTCTCCACCCTTACTCATCTATTTATAAGATGAATTAGGTTTATAATGGGCTGTGTTTAAGTCATCAAATATTATTTGATTTGGTCATCAAATAAAAACAGAAAATATCAATCAAGTAAAAACGGAAAGTATCAATAAACTAAAAACGGAAATTATCAAACATAAAATTATTATAATAACTAAATAAATGACAGTATTCCATTAACTAATATTAATTCCCAGAACGCTAATTATGTTTCTTTAATTAATTAAATATTTTTGCTTGTTAATAATTATATATTTATACGTTGTATGTACGTACCATATAATGTGATTCATAAGTAATGTAGTGGCTAATGCATTTGCTGACTGTCTTGGTTAGCTCTCCTCCGGACATGTTTTTGCAGCCATGTCTCCCTTATCGTAGCTGGAGCCTCTTTGATGTTTACTTTTCTAGGAACTGTGGTAGTTGGGGTGTACCCCCACCTTTTGTGTTTTTTGTTTGTTTTAGATTGTACTTTTCTCTATGCTAATGAAGCTGTACCTCAAGTATACATAGCGTAAATACCATTATTGCTTTAGACAACCGAAGCATGTGTATGTTTAATTTAAAAAGGAAACGCTGATTAATTAGTGATTACACACTAGTTTGGAGAAATTTTGGTACTTTTCAACATGGTGGACACTACAAGTGGCATGGAGGACTCATCGAGCGACAAAGACTTTAAGTGAGAAGAAAACCCTACAAACACTTACATAAATACTTCAACACTCAAGTCGTAGAAGAGATACATAATTTTTTTTATCAGGAAGAGATAGGTAATTTGAATCTTAAAAATATTCCCATAAACATAAAATGTCTTATATAACGGTAAATTACAGATAAAATGGTTAAGCAGCTACTGTAGGTTTTGAACAACGTGATTAGGCTCAAAATGGATCCAGAACAAATCTTATCATATTAATATCCACTTTCTCTGGATAAATGCCTACGAGAACCACAGAATTAATGGAAGTGACTAAGGTAATAAAATTTTCATGCTTTACCCACATTTATCATAAACCCATTGGAGTGTTGTTTTATAAGGAGTAAATGATGATTTTGATATTTGAATGTGTAAATTAATAACACTTTAGTTCAAAAAGAATGAAATTATTGTTTAATTTATATATAAAATATGCAACAATTTAATCTTTTAATCATGATGTTAAGTTTATAAGATTATTTAATCATTAAATGATAATATAAATGATTAATTTGACAGAATTTTTTAAGAATTAATTTAACATTAAATTATAAAATTCAAGAATTAATATATCATAAAGTTATATGCATAAAGTAATTATCACATTTTTTTTACAAATTTGAGGATAAAATTAAAATTTTCATTCTTTCTATATCTAAATTGTCATTTAGAGACTAAAATCATCATCTATTTTTTATAATCAAGAAACATAACTGTACGAAAAGGTACATTGCCACTGTCGCAAAATTTTGAATGGCATGTACTATTACATTATTACTAGTTGTTTTTCGATGATGGCTAGAGTACGAAAGCAAAATTCTTGCGTAACTTACGAAAGACAATCATGATCGTTGGATTGTTGGATTTTTATTTTATTTTATATTTTTCTTTTTCTTTTTTTACTGTCATTTACCAAAGAGCCCTCATCTTTCCCATGAAGCTCTTGCTGCGCTCCATGGAAGCTCTTGTGTTCTCTCTTGCTGCAGCTTCGCACCACCAAACCGACAGTGGCTTCAACGGCGGCAGAACGACTCCAATTGATTTCACCGGCACCCTCTGCGTCCAAGCTCTCTGAAGTTGAGGTCCCAAAACGCGGAAGAGAACACAAGCCACTCAACCAAAGTTGGATGGGCAAGAACGGCATTCACAGTAACAGTTTCGAAATCCAGAATCAGTGTTCTCTTGGGCTTGAAGATGATGCCATCAAGCACTGGTCAAGCCAATCACCCTCAAGCATCATTATTTCCATGTCCTATCTGGATTTTATTTTGCAGCAAAGCATGGTTGTTACAGCAATGGAGTTGGAGCACCTGACCGCGACTCCGCTCAACTCCGCCATGACCTACGACGAAGCCTCCATGGAGCGCAGCAAGAGTTTCTGGGCGCAGCTGCGCAAGGACAGCGACAACAACTTCCGACGAGCCTCCGCTTACGTAGAGTCGGTGACCTTTGGGAGTTTTGCCATCGGTGTTCTTCCGCCATGGTTTGTTTTCTGCGATGAACATAAGAGGGAAGAAGAAGATGAGGCAGGGAGGGGAGAGAGAAGAAAGAGAAAAAAGAAAAAGGGTAGAAAGGAAAAATGAGGTAAAGAAAAAGAAAAAAGAAAAAGAAAATTAAAAAAATAATAACCGTTTGATGAAAATTAAAATTGATCCAACGGTTACCGATTACTTTCGTAAGTTACGCAGGGATTTTGCTTTCGTACCCTAGCCACCGTCTTGTTTTTTTGTTGTATGCATACTTTCCCTCTAAGAAATAAAGAAAGTAGCTCTTGTTGCTTGCTGTACTGTTGCGTTTGCTGACATTACATCCTACAAGAAAGTGCATGCCCTTCTCTTGCTTCATATGCGAATCATCTTTTCATAAGCCTTTCCAGTTTGAGCCAGCATAATCCCAAGCTACTAATAAAAACTATTCTTCCATTTCCTTGTATACACACACTCTTCTATCATACGCCTCTGGAGTCCTGTGTAGACCATCACTGTCCTTTATTCTTTAATCGAATGTGGTGGGGATCGCTTTGTTGTCACGCAAGGAAGCGTCAGTTATTGCCTTACAATTCTACCCTTCTAAATATATACTACTACTATTATTATTATTCTTTTGAAAAGATCCATATCTTGTGTCACTTCACAATGCCACCAACATCCATTAGGACACTAGCCACTAGGATGCTAATGCCTAATAATATGCTATGCTAGTAACACAGCAACTTATTTTCTAATGACCCATGTGCTCCCTTCTTTTTTTCTTTTTTGTCTAGTTTCGGATGGTCTAAGATTTAATAAAATGATGGGATGCAGTTATGACATTGACTGTTAGCTTTCAAGGAATTTTGGCTCGAAAAAGGTGTTATTTAGTATTTTTATTTTGTGTGGTTCTATAAGAAACTGGATTTTGTTACATAGATTATCGCCGAGGACTCAAAATTCAAAGAAAAATGTTTTATTATGCATTGTATTGTACTTCCCAATATGTAAGTGTTTTAAGTCTTTTTTTTCTTCTTCAAGTTTACTCGTGGAAAAACACAAGCTTGGTAGGGAAAATGATTGTTCACCGTTAGTTGGTCTTGGGTTTCACTGTATTCAAAATTAATTGCGGCCACTACGTACACATTAAATTATTCTCTTTTTATTTACCAAGAAGATATAGAAGGTTCATTATTAGGTTGTAATCTGCTTAATAATACTATAGCAGAGAAGATATAGAAGGTTCAACGCATTCAGTCTTCGAAATTTGTTTGTTACTTGCTTCTTTGTAGTTTCCCCTGTTGGTGTTTGTTCCGTTTAATGCTGTTGGCCCAAATTCCTAGGTGTGAAAGGAAATTTGTGTTTGGGCCCAAATCCCGAGGTGTTGACCTCGGCCCATCTGCCATTTAGGGTAAATCCCTAAATGTTGTGCCTCTCTATAAATACTCCCATTATGGATGGAGGCAGGTTGACGCAAGAGAAGATTCCAGAGCTGACGCTAGGTTGCGGCAGTGTGAGGCTGAGCGAAAACAGAGAGTGAGTGTTTCTCCGGCATTGTTGGCCGTCGAGGGTGTGTCTCCGAGAGCTTGTGAGAGGTTCTTGTTGAGAGGTATCACTTCTGTTGTA
>PYAF01000781.1:8267-23071 GCA_007407185.1 Glycine tomentella
AACCATAGTTTAATTATGAAAATTAGTCAAATTGCATATTCTAAGAATAAAAAAATTTATAACACAATTAAGTTTAAATTAAGAAACCTTTTGAAATTTTTCTCACAAAACTATAAATGATTCTTTTTAGTTCATGAAATATCAATTATGTTAATTTAATAATTGTAATAAATATAATTTTCTCGAAGTTGATAACCCAAGTATATGTTGATTCAATTTATCCTAATTTATGTGATAATTTATTAAGGCAATTATTAAATTATGAAATGTTTAATTATAGTAACAAAGTATGATTTAAAATATTATTTAATAAAAACTGAAATAATCTTTTATGAGGTTATGAGTTTGGTCTCTTCTTTGATAAAAAAAATAATAGATAGCTATGATAATTTGATTTTGTTTTTTCTGCAAATGGTGAAGAAGAACATATTCATAGTAGAAGTTCATACATAGGTGTCTTGCTTCGTTCTCGTTTGGTGGCAACGCCCCTCGAATTAGAAAATTCTTCTAGGAGGTCATCCAGTCCAATTCCTCCTCTTCTCCTGACACAACCTCCTTGGTATCTATTGTGAGAGTTTGGAGTGTCTCTTGGATGATGGTCTTGAGATCCCTGATCTTTTTTGTGCTAGCCAGCTTGGAGAGCAGGTTTGCTCTGGTGTTGCTCTCCTTGGGTATGTGATACATCTCAAAGTAATCAAAGTCGTCAATGAGAGTTTTTGCAGTGTGATAGTAACGTGTAGCATCTTAGTTTTTTGGCTTCGACTACTTTTGCTAGCTTTAGGCCTGCTATATATAATAACCCTGAGTCCTGACGCGGACGGCACAAGCATCTGCGCGGATAGCCCTGGTTTTCTGCAGAATTTCTTCTGTAGAAACCAGTTGCAGGGATGCGGCGCGATCGGCGCCAATTTGGTGCTATCAGCGCCATGCCCACTAGCAACTGGCGCAAGTGGCGCCAGGTCCACGCTATCAGCGTCATTGTTACTGGATGTTGGCGCGAGTAGCGCCGGGTTGGCATGAGTGGCGCCACAGTTTTGGGGTTTTATGCTGTTGGTGTAACGCCCGGCCACTTGCAGGATCAACGACTGTCTCTACATACCAACACAAGACTTTTCAGTGTGCTTTGTCCTCACTCACACACTTCCTGAGAAACTTCCCAGGAGGTCACTCATCCCAAGATTGCTCCAAGTCAAGCACGCTTAACTGTGGAGTTCTTATGTTATGGGCTACCGAAAAGTAGATGCACCTTGTTGTTATAGGTAGTACCTATTAAATCCTTTAAGTTATCCTCAACTGTACAGTCCCATACCTGCACAGCCTCTGGATCCCTCTCGTTTGGGTGTGTATTCGATTCATTCATGTACCCCTCCCGCCGGAAGCCTGCCAGGAGCCGCTCCTTGTCTGTGCCTCACTGCACCGGGGATCACTCGTCAGCGCCCGGGATGTTACATGCCTACCAGCTTTCGCCTGGTTCGTCCTCGAACCACATCGTACTGGTAGAGAGGCCTTGCTCTGATACCATTTAATGGTATCAGAGCGGTTTCTTGATAAGTACATTATGTATGGAACTTGATTGGTGCTTGATGGTTGTTGTTTGACATGAGCATTGCATGGGGGTACATTAACTGTGGGCCTGATCAACTCACTGTGTGATGTACATGTGTAGTGCCATGGTGAGATCCAGAAGCACCAGTAGGGCTACCAATGCCCAGCCTGATCCAGTAGCGCCTGCATTAGCCGCCATGCAGCAAGAGTTAGCTGCTAATAGGCAGACCCAGATGGATATGCAGCAAAAGTTGGCTGCTAATCGACAGACTCAGGAGGTTATGCAGCGAGAGATGGCTGCAACCAAAGAGGTAAATGAAGCCTTGATGAAGGCTAACCAGGAGCTGATGGAGGAGCTGAAGACCCTGAGGAGGGATGATAGAGTATCCTCCACACCTCCTGCACATGAGGGCAAGGCAAGTCGCCAGCAGGTCGGTGGGAGCCACCTGCGAGGGGACCAGATGTCCCAAGCTGAGCCTGAGAGTGACGCAGCAGCCAGAGGGAAAATGCTTATTACCTTTCGTAAGCATGACCCTCCAGTCTTCTCTGGTGGCTATGATCCAGTTGCTGCAGCAAGGTGGCTGCAAGCCTTAGAGAAGATATTCGAGGTGATGGAGTGCCCAGACCACCAGAGGTTGCTGTATGCGACCTATATGCTACAGAGCGACACCCATGAGTGGTGGACTACCACAACTCAGCTTCTGAGAGGCCGGGAAGAAATTATCACCTGGCAAACATTTGAGGCCTGCTTCCTGGATAGGTATTTTCCTAGAGATGCCCGGGAGTAGAAGCAGGCGGAGTTTGATAGCCTCGTCCAAGGGAGTATGACAGTGGACGAGTATCTGGCCAAGTTTAATGAGCTGGCCAAGTATGCTCACTTCAGGAGATCTATGCCTGAAGCTGATATCCTAGCAGCCAAGTTCTAGAGGGGACTCAGAGAGGATATAGAGGTGCTGGTGGCAGGCAGTGGATCCCGAGATATAGATACCTTGGTGAGACAGATTCGCTAAGTGGAGGACATTCTGCGGAGACACAGAAGCAGTCAGCCTACTCCCTCAGCCAGACAGCAGGGGAGAAGGCCTAGTGGTTCTGGCCCACCCGGTAAGGGTAAGGGCAAAGAGTTGAGAGCCTCTGCACCTTCTGATAGATTTAAGAGGGGCGCAGCTCGGAGGAGACAAGTCCCTAAGTGTCCAGTTTGTGGGAAAGATCACTTGGGATCATGTTCATCAGGCCAGATCATCTGTTTCAGATGTGGCAAACCCGGCCACATAGCTCGAGAGTGCCCACAGGCAGAGAGTCGGGCACAGGCTGCTCCAGCAGAGATGACCGCACCCACAACAGGACGGGTGTATACAGTAGTGGATGCCAGGGAAGCAGCCAGAGCTCCAGACCTGATCAGAGGTACAGTTCTGATCAATGACTGTGATGTTAGATTGTTATTTGATTCTGGAGCTACACATTCCTTCATACAGGATGTGGTTGTTGATAGGTTCAGATTGCCTAAGCTCAGTTTTACCCCTCCGATGGAGGTTACCACTGCATCTAGAGAGAGATGTCGGGTGAGCACGTGCTGCAAGGACGTGCGGTTTCTGTATGAGGGCAGAGAGTATGTGATTGATCTGTTCTGTCTAGCTATGCCTACCCTTGAGATGATTCTGGGTATGAATTGGTTGGCCAAGTATGGCGTGATGCTAGACTGTTGTCAGAAGAGGGTTGTTGTGCCTTCTGACGTGGCTGGATCGAGTTCCACCTCCTTCTTATCAGTCTTGCAAGTTCGCAAGGCAATCATGGAGGGAGCATAGGGCTATATCTTCTTGGGTGTGACAGAAGATAAGCCAAGTGTTGATCTGTCGCAGATCCCGGTGGTGAGCGAATTTGTGGATGTGTTTCCTGACTAGATTACTCAGCTACCACCAGAAAGAGAGATTGAGTTCTCCATTGATTTGGTTCCTGGTGTGGGACCAATATCCGTGGCACCTTACCGTATGGCTCCGCTGGAGTTGAGGGAGCCGAAGGTGCAGTTGGAGGACCTGCTGTCCAAGCAGTTTATCAGACCGAGTGTTTCGCCTTGGGGAGCACTGGTGATCTTTGTGAAGAAGAAGAACGACAGTATGAGATTATGTGTAGACTACAGGCAGTTGAATAAGGTTACTGTGAAGAATAAGTATCCTCTGCCTCGTATCGATGATCTGTTGGATCAGTTGAGGGGAGCCAAAGTGTTCTCCAAGATAGACCTGAGATCCGGATATCATCAGATTCGGATCAAGCCTGCGGACATACCTAAGACAGCCTTCCAGTCTAGGTATGGTCACTTTGAGTATCAGGTCATCCCTTTTGGTCTGACGAATGCCCCAGCAGTGTTCATGGACTATATGAACCGGGTATTCAGACCTTTCCTGGATTAGTTTGTGGTGGTGTTCATTGATGACATACTGATCTACTCCAGGATGGAGACGGAGCATGCCGAGCATCTCAGGACAGTCCGTCAGATTTTAAGGGACAAGCAGTTGTATGCCAAGTTGGCCAAGTGTGAGTTCTGGCTGACAGAGGTGAAGTTTCTTGGCCATGTGATCTCAGCAGCTGGTGTATCAGTGGATCCCAGCAAGATAGAGGCAGTGATGTCCTGGGAGAGGCCCAAGGACGTGTATGAGATCTAGAGTTTCTTGGGATTAGCCGGCTATTACCGGAGGTTCATCCAGGGGTTTTCCCAGTTGGTGGTACCTCTAACTCGACTCACACGAAAAGGGGTTCCCTTTGTCTGGACCTATGAGTGCGAGCAGTGCTTCAAGGAGCTGAAGGAGCGGTTGACCACGGCTCCAGTGTTGACTCTTCCTAATCCTGAGGGAACCTTTGAGGTTTTTTGTGATGCTTCCAAGCGGGGACTTGGATGCGTGTTGATGCAGGACAAGAAGGTTGTTGCCTATGCTTCCAGGCAACTGAAACCTCATGAAGAGTCTTATCCTACGCATGACTTGGAGCTGACAGCTGTGGTGTTTGCTCTGAAGATATGGAGGCACCATTTGTATGGTGCCAGGTTGATAGTGTTCAGTGACCACAAGAGTCTCAGATACCTCTTTGACCAGAAAGAGCTGAATATGAGACAAAGGCGTTGGATGAAGTTCCTCAAGGACTATGATTTCGAACTGAGATACCATCCAGGCAAGGCCAATGTGGTTGCGGATGCTTTGAGCAGGAAGAATGTGACTGCTGCAGGCTTGATGATCTCTGACTGCAAGTTGATTGAGCAATTCAGAGATATGCACCTGACAGTGACAGAAGGTGCACATGGTCTTGAGTTAAGCAGGACCAGGGTGGATAATGAACTGATCAGGAGAATCCGTGAAGCCCAGCAGCAGGATGAGGCTGTGAGGGCCATGATTGGCCAACAACATGTCTCTTGGGAGGAGCACAACTTGGTGATGTACCAAGATCGTATTGTGGTGCCTAAGGGCGAGTTGAGAGATGTCGTCCTATCTGAAGCACATAAGGGCCAG
Organism: Glycine tomentella; assembly: GCA_007407185.1. Lineage (NCBI taxonomy): Eukaryota > Viridiplantae > Streptophyta > Magnoliopsida > Fabales > Fabaceae > Glycine > Glycine tomentella. The sequence continues at coordinate 13,307 of PYAF01000781.1, forward strand.
TTCAGCATTCATCCAGGAGCCACTAAGACGTACCAGGATCTGAAGAAGAACTTTTGGTGGCCAGGGATGAAGAGAGACATAGTTGAACATGTGACAAAGTGTTTAGTGTGTCAGAAGGTAAAGATCGAGCATCAGAGACCATATGGTCTGCTTCAGCCTTTACAGATTCTTAAGTGGAAATGGGACAACATTTCCAAGGATTTCGTAGTGGGTTTACCGAGGACTCAGAGTGGATGTGATTCCATCTGGGTGATTGTGGATAGGCTGACCAAGTCTGCTCATTTCTTACCTGTGAGGTCTGACTACACTGCAGAGAAGTTGGCCCAGTTATATGTCAGGGAGATTGTGAGGCTGCATGGAGTCCCTGACAGTATTATCAGTGACAGAGATCCAAAGTTCACCTCCGGTTTTGGGGTGCTCTTCAGGATTCCTTTGGGACCCAGCTAAGACTCAGCACAGCTTACCATCCTCAGATAGATGGTCAGACAGAGAGGACCATCCAGACTCTGGAGGATATGCTGAGAGCTTGTGCCTTGGAGCAAGGTACTAGTTGGGATAGGTACCTACCTTTGGTGGAGTTCTCTTATAACAATAGTTTTCGTACCAGCTTGGGTATGGCACCGTATGAAGCTTTGTATGGTCGTCGGTGTAGAACTCCAGTGTGTTGGACCGAGGTAGGGGAGAAGCATCTAATTGGACCTGAAATGGTTCAAGAGACTTTTGAGCAGATTAAGATGATCAGAGACAAGTTGATAAAAGCTCAGAGTCGACAGAAGAGTTTCTATGACCATAAACACAGACCCCTGCAGTTTGATGAGGGTGATCATGTGTTTCTGAGGTTGTCTCCAGTCACGGGGGTAGGACGAGCTTTGGGTGTGAGGAAGCTTAGTCCTAGGTTCGTTGGTCCATATCAGATTCTGCAAAAGGTGGGACCAGTGGCTTATAGACTAGCCTTGCCTCCCCAATTGTCAGGGCTGCATGATGTTTTCCATGTGTCTCAGTTGAGGAAGTATGTGGCTGATCCCTCACACGTGGTGGAGCCCGACACAATTCAGATTAAGGAAAATCTGACGAGTACTACACGACCCCTAAAGATTTTGGATAGGACGGAGAAGCGAATCTGGAGCAAGACCATCCCCATCGTTAAGGTGCAGTGGGAAGGAAGAACGCCTGAAGAAGCAACTTGGGAGCGGGAGCAGGAGCTGCTGCAGCTATATCCCGAGTTGGCTAACAGGTATGTTTCTGTATTTTGCGGACAAAATTCCTAAAAAGGAGGGGTGAATATAACAACCCTAAGTCCTGGCGCGAGCGGCACAGGCTTTGGCCCCAGAATCCCAGCTTTCTGTAGAAAAACCAGTTGCAGAGTTGTGGCGCCATCAGGGCGGGTATGGCGCAACCAGCGCCACAGTCTTTGTGTCTGGCGCGAGTGGCGCCGTGAACTCTGGAAGTTGGTACCAGGAGCGCCGGGTTGGCGCGGAGGGCGCCAGACGTTCTGGAGTTTGGCGTTGAGGGTGCCAGTTGGGCGCGGATGGCGCCATGGGCTCTGGAGGTTGGCGCGATCAGCGCCGCATGTCGGTCAGGCTGAGTATATATAGGCTAATTTTCGAAAATTCTGGGCATTTCCTCTTCTTCTTCTTCCCCACGTCCCTAACCTCCATTGAAGACTTGCCCAAGCTTCATATGGCCTTATTCATGACCTAGACACCTTCTTATGCCCTTAAACCTAAAAGAAACACCTTGAGAGCTTTAATCCTTCATCAAACCTCTTGGAAACCCCTCTTTGAGTGAGAATCCATTTCTCAAGGGAAAGCTCAGAAACTTGAGTTTGGCAAGGACCCAAGGCTTAGCACGGACGCTAGAGCTTGGGGAAGCTATCCTTCAGCCTTTCTGGTCGCCACTGAGGTAAGAAACTCGAGTTTCTCCGGTTGATTTCTGATTTGGGGTTTTCTATGAATAGTGACCCATATGAGTTGGGGCTAGAATTAGCCCAGGGTCTTGTAGAGAAACTTGTTTAGAACGGTTTGGTGATGAAGGATTAGCTTTCAGTTTTTAATTTTGGTGAACTTTGAATCTTGGCTCGGGTTATGCATGTGTGGCTTGTGTGATGAGTCACTTGTTGATATTAGGACATGCAAGAGCCTTAGTTATGGTCTAGTTGAGCCTGAGTGGCTAGATGAACGGCGCCTTAAGTGAGGTATAGACCATTCAAGCCATATTTTGAATTGTGGGCTGATGAGAGCTTTGAGCTCATTGTATGTGATTGCATTGAGTCTGGGGTGACTCAATTGCTTTGTTTCAGCTATGATGGACCTCTGAGGGTCTAAGAGGAGCCTAGTGAGTGCTGGGCCAAGATGAACCATATGTTAGAGAATTTCTGTTTATGCTATGTTGCTGAATTGCTTGAATTGGTTTTGATACACACATATATGCCTTGATTAGGACTTGACACCAAGGGTGTCAGTGGCGGGTGCCACAGAGCAGGGAAAAAACTGCAGAGCGAGGCTTTGCCAGGTAAGTTCTTGGTCCCTGGGGATGATTTCCCGCTTGTTTGTGCCCCACCACACTCAGGTGGAGTGTTGGTTGCATTCATGGTGCATGCATTTGTTTGTTGCATCCTCATAATGATATGCATGTTCATCTGTGCTTGATAAATGTATTATCCCTGTTATTAGATCTTCTGGCCAATAAGATAGATATGGACCTCCCTAGGAGACGGGTCCGGGAGGACATCCTCCTAGTTGGTTTGCTCTTGGTTGATGATATCCCAGGGGATCGGTGATCCCTCAAGACCAAGGGGATAGGAGACGGGTTCAAGGACATCCTTCTATTCGCAGATGAGATAGGAGACGGGTCAAGAACATCCTTCTATTCTCGGAGGTACCATATACATGCATCCACGCTAAGGGGTAGCTCCCGATGGGATGGCATGGGTGTGAGTTCCAGTCTCAAACAAAGGTTAGGCGTTGATGATATCCGCCGTACATAGAGCATGGTGAATGCTCATATTGTTATGAGGGCCGGGTGGCCTATTTGATTGTGATTGCCTGATGTTTGTATCATGGAGAGTGGGCCAGGGTGGAGGAGATCCCTCCATGGACCCTGAGCTTACTGAGATGTGTATCTCATCCCGTGTGGGGTTTATATGTTTACAGGTGACTCTTCTGGTAGAGGAGAGCAGTCTCAGGGCAGGAGGCCCTTGTAGAGACAGTATCTGCTTGGCCGAGTGGCAGCAGGGAGAGCTAGAAGGCTCATTTTGACTTGATACTGTTTGTACCCCTGAGTAGGGAAGGTGTGTGTGTACACACGTAACATGTATAGTTTTGTATACCCTCGTGTGAGGGCAGTTATTCTTTTGTATCACCAAGGTGTGGTGTTGACACTGATGTATATATATGTACAGAACTGTTGGTGATATGTTATGAGACTTTCCTCCTGAGTATATTTGTGATGTATATGTTTATCTGCCTATGTAATTGTAAGAGAAACTGGATCAGCAGGGGTGTGAAATTTATGTCTTGTATGTGTGTTATTGTGATGTGCTTCTATACCATACATAATGACATCAAGAGAATGATTCAATGCTTTCGCTAAGTTTTTTTAAATAATGTTTTAAGCACTAATCTGATATTATGAATGATAATACGCCAGAGGCCTACGGGGTGTTACAGTTGGCGCGAGAGTGGTGCGGATGGCGCCATTGTTTCTGGAGGTTGGCGCGGATGGTGCCATGGGCTCTGGATGTTGGCGCGATCAACGCCAAAGTGGCGCGATCGGTGCGACATGTCGGTCAGGCCCAGTATAAAAGGGGCATTTTATGAATTTTTGGGCCATTTCCTTTCTTCTTCTTCCTCCAACGTCCAGACCTCCATTGGAGAGTTTCCCAAGCTCCATGAACCTTGTTTTGTGACCCAAGTCACTTCCTTTAGACACCCAACTAGTGAGAAACCTCTAGTGAGCTTAAATCCTTCCTTATAATCCCTTAAAACCCCTTAATCTGAGAAGTCCCTTTCTTAAGGGAAAGTTGAAGAACTCGAGTTTGGCGAGGAACATTGACTTTTCACGGACACCCGGGCTAAGGGAAGAGGTCCAGAGGCCTTCCTCACCATTTCTGAGGTAAGAAACTCGAGATTTTCCGGTTGATTTGTGAATTGGGGTTTTGAGTGAATAGTGACCCACTTGTGATAAGGCTTGTTTTAGCCTTGGGTCCTTTAGAAAGACCTGTTTAGAATGTTGTGAGGATGAAGGATTAGCTCTCAGATTGTAGTTTGGTGAAGTTTGGTTTTGGCTCTATGTTTATGCATGTGTGGCTTGTGTTGAGTCACTTGATGATATTGAGACATGCAAGAGCCTTGTTGATGGTTTTGATGTGCCTGAGAGGCCATATGAATGGTGTCTTGTGTGTGATATGGACCGTTCAAGCCCTATGTGTATTCTGAGTTATTGGGCTGTTGAGAGTTTTGAGCTCATTGTGTTTGGCTTGTATTGAGTCTGTGATGACTCTAATGTCATGATTAAGCTGTGATAGACCTCTAAGGGTCTGTGAGAGGCCTAGTATGTGCTGGACTATGATGAACCATAGGTTAGATGACTTTGAGTTATGGAAAGGACTGAGGTTCCTTTCATTGTGGCCGTTGAGGACTGCTTGATATGCTGATGCTTTGTATACTTGAATTGGTTGTGATACGTGTTTTATGTACCTTTTTAGGGCGTGACACTAAGGGTGTCCATGGCGTAGGCCACAGAGCAGGGAAAGAATTGCAGAGCTCGGCTTTGCAAGGTAAGTTCTTGGTCCCTGGGGATGTTTCCCACTTGTGTGCTCCACCATACTCCGAGGGAGTGATGGTTGCATTCATGATGCATTCATTGTTGGTTGTTGCATCCTCATAATGATATGTATGTTGCATCTGTGCTTGAACATGTATGATGCATGTTGATAGATCTTCTGGCCAGTAAGATAGATATAGACCTCCCTAGGAGGAGAGCGCACCTCCTAGTTTGGTTTGCTCATGGGTGATGATGATCCCTTAAGACCAAGAGATAGGTGTGTCCCATCACAGTTGATTGCCTATTCTCGGAGGTACCATATACGTGCGTCCATGCGTAAGGGGTAGCTCCCAATGGGATGGCACGGGTGTGAGTTCTGGTCTCACACTGAGGTTGGCGTTGATGATGATACACCGTACATAGAGCAAGATGACTTGCTTATATTGTTATGAGGGCCGGGAGGCCAATGTGATTGTGATGTCTGATGATTTGTGTCATGGAAAGTGAGCCAGGGTGGAGGAGATGCCTCCAAGGACCCTGAGCTTACTGAGATGTATATCTCACCCCGTGTGCGGTTTATGTGGTTACAGGTGACGCTTCTGGCAAAGAGGAGAGATCTCAGGGCGGAAGGCCCCAGTAGTGACCTTGTTGCCTGGCTGTGGATAGCAGAAGAGGAGCTAAATAGCTCATTTTGCTTTGATATTTGTCTTGTGCCCTGTAGAGGGAAAGTGTGTGTGTGCACACATGATATGCTTGTATAGGCTTGTATAGTTTTGTATACCCTCATGTAAGGAAGGGGTCTGTGAGGACAAGGCCAGTGTTGGCTCATTCTATTGTTGAGACACGGTTAGTGTCAAATGATGATGTATATATATGTATAAACTTGTTTATGATATGGATATGACGTTCCTCCTGATTGTATCTATGAGATATTCTGGTTTATCTGCCTATGTTTAAGCTTATGTTTACTGGAACAGCAAGGGCTTGTTTATGTTACATGATGCTTGTGTGGTGATGTGTTTTTTTTTATGCTCCATACATAATGTCATCAAGAAATACGGTTCGATTCGCTTCCGCCAGTTTTTAAATAAAGTTTTAAGCGTGATTCTTGTATTGTAAATGTTAATACACTGGAGGCCTACGGGGTGTTAAATTTTATGGTATCAGAGTCGTTTCCTGATGGAAGCATTATGTATGGTGTTCGAGTGTTGCTTTTGTCTGTTGATTAAGTTTGACATGATCATTGTATGTGGGTATACTAACTGTGGGCCTGATCAACTCATTGTTTGATGTACATGTGTAGTGTCATGGTGAGATCCAAAAATAACAGTAGGGTGACCAATTGCCCAGCCTGATCCAGTGGCAGCTGCACTGACAGCTATGCAACATGAGATAGCTGCAAATAGGCAGATTCAGGAGGATATGTAGCGTGAGATGGCTGCTAATAGAGAGATGAATGAAGCCTTGATGAAGGCTAACCAAGAGTTGCTAGAGGAGGTGAAGATTCTGAGGAGAGATGATAAAGTATCCTCCACACCTCCTAATCATGAGGGCGAGGGAAGTCGCCATCAGGTTGGTGGGAGCCACTTGAGGGGGGACCAGGTGTCCCAGGCCGAGGTTGATAGTGATGTGGCAGCCAGAGGGAAAATGCTTATCACTTTTCGTAAGTATGACCCTCCAGTCTTCCTCGGTGGATATGATCCAATTGCTGTAGCGAGGTGGCTGCAAGCCTTAGAGAAGATATTTACGTTGATGGAGTGTCCAGATCACCAGAGGTTGTTGTATGCGACCTATATGCTTTAGGGTGATGCCCATGAGTGGTGGACGACCACAGCCCAGTTGTTGAGAGGCCGGGGAGAGATTATCACCTGGCAGACGTTTGAGGCCTGCTTCCTGGACAGATACTTTCCCAGGGATGCTAGAGAGCAGAAGCAAGCAAAGTTTGACAGTCTCGTCCAAGGAAACATGACTGTGGACGAGTATTTGGCCAAGTTTAATGAGCTGGCCAAATATGCTCACTTCAAGAGATCCTTGCCTGAAGCTGATATTCTTGCTGCTAAGTTCCAGAGGGGGCTTAGAGAGAGCATAGAAGAGCGGGTTGCCGATAGTGGATCCTATGACATGGATACCTTGGTGAGACAATGTCGCCAAGTTGAGGATATGCTTCGTAGGCACAGGGGCAGTCAGCCTACTCCCTCAGTCAGACAGGAGGGGAGAAGGCCTAGTAGTTCTGGCCCACGCGGTAAGGGTAAGGGCAAAGATTTGAGAGTCTCTACTCCATCTGATAGATTCAAGAGAGGCTCTGGTCAAAGTGGTTCAGCTCGAAGAAGGCAACCTCCGAAGTGCCCAGCTTGTGGAAGGAAGCATTGGGGAGTGTGTCCCTCAGGACAGATTATATGTTTCAGATGTGGCAAGCCAAACCATATTTCTCGGGAGTGCCGGCAGACAGAGAGCCTAGCACAGGTTGCTCCAGTTGAGATGATCGCACCACAGCAGGACGGGTGTACACTGTGGATGCCAGAGAAGCAGACAGAGCTCCAGACTTGATTAGAGGTACTGTTCTGATCGATGATTGTGATGTGAGAGTCTTGTTTGACTCTGGGGCTACGCATTCCTTTATTCAGGATGCAATTGCAGATAAGCTTAAGTTGCCTATGTTTAGTTTTTCCCCTCTGATGGAGGTCATCACCGCATCCCGTGAGAGATGTTGTGTGAGCACGTGCTGCAAAGACGTGCAGTTTCAGTTGGATGGCCGAGAGTACACGATTGATTTGTACTGCCTAGCTATGCCTACCCTTGAGATCATTCTGGGCATGGACTGGTTGGCCAAGTATGGTGTGATGTTAGATTGCTGTAAGAAGAGGGTTGTTGTGTCTTCTGATGGAGCTGGTTTGAGTTCCATCTCTTTCCTATCAGTATTGCAAGCTCGCAAGGCACTCAGGGAGGGAGCTCAGGGCTATATCTTCTCATGTGTGACTGAAGATAAGCCAAGTGTTGATCTGTCACAGATCCCGATGGTTAGGGAGTTTGTGGATGTGTTTCCTGAAGAGATTACTCAGCTACCACTTGAGAGAGAGATCGAGTTCTCCATTGATCTGGTTCCTGGTGTAGGACCAATATTTGTGGCACCTTACCGTATAGCTCCTCTGGAGTTGAGGGAGCTGAAGGTGCAATTGGAGGACCTGTTATCCAAGCAGTTTATCAGACCGAGTGTCTCACGTTGGGGGGCACCAGTGATCTTCGTGAAAAAGAAGGATGGCAGTATGCGGTTATGTGTGGATTACAGGCAGTTGAATAAGGTTACTATTAAAAAGAAGTATCATCTGCCTCGTATTGATGATCTGTTGGATCAGTTGAGAGGAGCCAGAGTGTTCTCTAAGATCGACCTGAGATCCGGATATCATCAGATTCGGATCAAGCCTGCTGACATACCCAAGCCAGCCTTCCGATCTAGGTATGGTCACTTTGAGTATCAGGTCATCCCCTTTGGTCTGACGAATGCCCCTGCAGTGTTCATGGATTATATGAACAGGGTATTCAGACCTTTCTTGGATCAGTTTGTGGTGGTGTTCATTGATGACATTCTGATCTACTCCCGGACGGAGAAGGAACATGCCGAGCATCTCAGGACTGTTTTTCAGATTTTGAGGGACAAGCAGTTGTATGCCAAGTTGGTCAAGTGTGAGTTTTGGCTAACGGAGGTGAAATTCCTTGGCCATGTGATCTCAGCAACTGGAGTTTCAGTTGACCCCACTAAGATCGAAGCTGTGATGTCTTGGGAGAGACCCAAGGACATATCTGAGATCCGGAGTTTCCTGGGATTGGCCGGCTATTACCGGAGGTTTATTCAAGGGTTTTCACAGTTGGTGATACCTTTGACTCGACTCACCCGGAAGGGGGTTCTGTTTGTTTGGACCCATGAGTGTGAGCAGTGTTTCCAAGAGTTGAAGGAACGGTTGACCACAGCTCCAGTATTGACCCTTCTTGACCCTGAAGGAAGCTTTGAGGTGTTTTGTGATGCTTCTAAGTGGGGGCTTGGATGTGTGCTGATGCAGAATCAGAAGGTTGTTGCTTATGCTTGTTGCGAACACGGCAAGTGCACCGCTCGTTTCAAGTAATAAAGTGGGTAAGTAGAGTATCGTCTCCACAGGGATTGGTGTGAAATTCACATTAATTTTCGGTCTCAGTAATTGGAAAGGAAAAAGAAAAATATTTGTGAAAGAATTTGATTGTTGTGTGTTGAGTGTTGAAAAATAAAGCTGAAATTAAAATAAGTAGTAAAATAAGTTGAAGTGTTACCAATGGAAGAAACAATTGTGGTCAGGTACAATCCCCTCTGATCCCTACCTCTTTCACTTAACTGGTTTATCAAGTTTGATCACTCAAATGATACATCTTTCCGATTTTAATAAATCCTAATTCCTTAGCAATTTAGTCCTTTAACAAGAATCCTAATTCCTTAGCGATTCCTATCAAGCATATAAAAGACTATATCATAAGGTTCGCTTATTTCTGATTGTTCAGAGAATGAATCATTTCTATTTTAGTTAACCCTTAATCCCTTAGCGAATTAACCCTTTAACCTGAATTGAAAACCTAATCCCTTAGTGAGTTCTATCAAGTTAAGCAATTAAAAGAATATATTATAAGTTCTACAGTCACGCATCCCTATCCCTAGGTAATGAACAAATGTTACTTTACTAAGGTCAGAAACTAGAACCCCAACGTCCCCATTGCGAATCCTAACCCTCAATACCTAAATAGAATGACCAATTCTAAATAAGAATAAAACAATAAAGAATAGAGTAAAATAAAACAATCAAGAAAATCTCATTCAATACCAGTTAAGTTACAGAGGAGTTCACATCAGTTCATGGCCTTCCCACAATACAAAGTTTAGTCTGCCATAGGCTTCAAGAATACAAAAGCTGTTGAATAATACATGATTCTCCAATAACCTAGCCTTGATTCTTGACTTCCAATGGTTTAGAATGATAAAAT
>PYAF01000781.1:27595-42462 GCA_007407185.1 Glycine tomentella
GCTAAGCATTTTGCACCCTCCAAGTGTCCTAGTTCTTGAGTTTTCTTAAAGCTTTCTCCATTGATTGTATATCATACGGCCAAAGCTTGATCTTAGAGAGCCAAATCAACAAATTTTCCTTTTATTACGTGTAATAGCAAAATTCTAAGTTCTTATTGGTCCATATTGCCTTTAATTATTAAAATTACTAAACTAACTTGTTTAGGAAACCTATTCCTTTCATAGTTAAGAGAAAACTCCATAGATTATGTCCATACTCTTTTTATAATTTTCTGAAGTAGTCCAGATTAAGCTCTTTTCAGCCTATCTTCCAAAATTCGTAGAAATTCTATTTTAGGTTCTCTGCCCTCAACCTTGCTGATAATTTTTTGTCTAAAAGTATTTTATCCTATGCTCAGGTTCCCATTAATTTCTGAGGTCATCTTGGTCAGTTTTGACCTAGGGGCATTTTGGTAATTTCACCCCTCACCCTAGGGGTATAATTGTTCTAAAAATGTTTAGGGAAACTCTGTAATTGTTACCCGAAGTGTATTCTGATCATGTTTCAAGCATCCCAGAGTATTTATAAAGTTTCCTCCTTAAGATATCTTGCTAAAATACCTAAGGGCAATTTGGTCATTTCTAAAATGTCCAGGGGTACTTTCGTCATTTCTCTCAAATCTTTCGTACTGTCTTGAATTAACATTTTACCCCAGTAATTGACTGTACTTCCCAAAATGTTGGGGTGTTACAGGGACTACCAAGGACTTAGACTGGATGTGATTCCATCTGGGTGATTGTGGATAGGCTGACCAAGTCTACTCATTTCTTACCCATGCGATCTGACTACACTGCAGAGAAGTTGGTCCAGCTGTATGTCAGGAAGATTGTGAGGTTACATGGTGTCCCGAATAGTATTGTCAGTGACAGAGATCCGAAGTTCACCTCTAGGTTCTGGGGTGCTCTTTTTGGGACCTAGCTGAGGCTTAGTACAGCCTACCATCCTCAGACAAATGGTCAAACAGAGAGGACCATCCAGACTCTGCAGGATATGTTGAGAGCTTGTGCCTTGGAGCAAGGTACTAGCTGGGATAGATACCTACCTCTGGTGGAGTTTTCATATAATAACAGTTTTCATGCCAGTCTGGGCATGGCACCCTATGAGGCTTTGTATGGCTGGAGGTGCAGGACTCCAGTTTGTTGGGCAGAGGTAGGGGAGAGACAACTTCTTGGACCTGAGATGGTTCAAGAGACTTCTGAGCATATCAGATTGATCAGAGACAAGTTGATGAGAGCTCAGAGTCGGGAGAAGAGTTATTATGATCATAAACACAGGCCGCTGCAATTTGAGGAAGGCGACCATGTGTTTTTGAGGCTGTCTCCAGTCACGGGTGTAGGACGGGCTTTGGGTGTGAGGAAGCTGAGTCCTAGGTTCATTGGTCCCTACCAGATTCTTCAGAGAGTAGGACCAGTGGCTTACAGGCTAGCTTTACCTCCCCAGCTAGCAGGGCTACACGATGTTTTTCACGTGTCTCAGTTGAGGAAGTATGTGGCGGATCCCTCACATGTGGTAGAGCCCGACACCGTTCACATTAGAGAGAATCTGACTAGTCCTACACGACCCATGAAGATTCTGGATAGGATGGAAAAGCGCATCCGAAGCAAGACCATTCCCATAGTCCAAGTGCAATGGGAAGGAAGAACGCCTAGGAAGCGACTTGGGAGCAGGAGCAGGACCTGGTGCAGCTTTATCTCGAGTTGTTTAACAGGTATGGATCTGTATTTTGCGGACAAAATTCCTAAAAAGGGGGGGTGAATATAATAACCCTGAGTCCTGACGTGGACGGCGCAAGCATCTGCGCGTATAGCCCTGGTTTTCTGCAAAATTTCTTCTGCAGAAACTAGTTGCAGGGATGCGGCACGATCAGCGCCAGTGTGGCGCGATCAACGCCATGCCCACTAGCAACTGGCATGAGTGGCGCCAGGTCCACGCTATCAACGTCCTTGTTACTGGATGTTGGCGCGAGTAGCGCCGAGTTGGCGCGAGTGGCGCCACAATTTTTGGGGTTTGATGCTGTTGGCGCGAGAGTGGCGCGGATGGCGCCATTGTTTCTGGAGTTTGGAGCGAATGGCGCCATGGGCTCTGAATGTTGGCGTGATCAGCGCCAAAGTGGCGCGATCGGCACGGCATGTCAGTCAGGCCCAGTATAAAAGGGGCATTTTACGAATTTTTGGGCCATTTCCTTTCTTTTTCTTCCTCCAGCATCCAGACCTCTATTGGAGACTTTCCCAAGCTCCATGAACCTTGTTTTGTGACCCAAATCACTTCCTTTACACACCCAACTAGTGAGAAAGCTCTAGTGAGCTTTAATCCTTCCTTGTAATCCCTTAAAACCCGTTAATCAGATAAGTCTCTTTCTTAAGGGAAAGTTGAAGAACTCGAGTTTGGCGAGGAACAACAGCTTTTCACGAACACCTAGGCTAAGGGAAGAGGTCCAGAGGCCTTCCTCACCATTTCTGAGGTAAGAAACTCAAGATTTTCCGGTTGATTTGTGAATTGGGGTTTTGAGTGAATAGTGACCCACTTGTGATAAGGCTTGTTTTAGCCTTGGGTCCTTTAGAAAGACCTGTTTAGAATGTTGTGAGGATGAAGGATTAGCTCTCAGATTGTAGTTTGGTGAACTTTGGTTTTGGCTCTATGTTTATGCATGTGTGGCTTGTGTTGAGTCACTTGATGATATTGAGACATGCAAGAGCCTTGTTGATGGTTTTGATGTGCCTGAGAGACCATATGAACGGTGTCTTGTGTGTGATATGGACCGTTCAAGCCCTATATGTATTCTGGGTTATTGGGCTGTTGAGAGCTTTGAGCTCATTGTGTTTGGCTTGTATTGAGTCTGTGATGACTCTAATGTCATGATTAAGCTGTGATAGACCTCTGAGGGTCTGTGAGAGGCCTAGTATGTGCTGGACTATGATGAACCATAGGTTAGATGACTTTGAGTTATGGAAAGTGTAATGACCTAAATTTCTACTTATTCTTATTAATTTTATTATTACTTAAAGATAAATTTTCTAAGAAGCGTATATTAGTAAAAATTCTAAAGCGTAAAATTTACAAAAGTTTTGAAACTAATACATTATACATAGTCATAGTTCTTGTTCCAAAAGTCCATATAATACAAGTACAGTACTTTCCATATTTCAGACTAATACATAACTTCTTCACTACTCTAGAGCTTCAAGGGACCTGACCTTGACTGTCATCTAAGAAAAACATGAAATAAATCTTGTGAGAAATAAAATTTCTCAGTAGGCAAAGCTAATTCTCATACTTATTAGTAGGTTAGTGAGTTAGTCAATCATCAATATTCAAACACATCCACAAGAAATATGCAACAATATGAATGCATGAGATGAACTATCCCAGGGCAAATGGCTCCCACATATCGTACTGTATGTTGCCACATTGAGTGTGGTCGCTGCTATAGTCTTACGCAAACATGCATGAATTTTTCCATATATCCTTGCCCATAGGTACTACATATCGTACTGTATGTAGCATCAGATTCTGTTTCCCCAAAGCCTCATACTGGACTTGGAACATGGAAACATGAATCCACCTATCTTAATTACATCAACACCCATACATAAAAATCAAATCCATAAGCAAAATACATATTACCATATGGAAAATATTTTCATCATATCATCATATGTATCATAAGTATGGTTACACCACCATACCTTATCAAATAAGCTTATAAGTATGGTTAAATCAGCATATCTTATTCAAGCAAAATCATTACCAACTTAGGCATGACCAAAGAATATCCTCACAGAAAATTATGTTAGTAATTTAACTAATAATCCATAATATGTCTTTCAAATAATTTCTAATCCCTTGAAATTTTTCATAATAAAAGATTAAAGCCTACTATGCATCTTTTATTCTCTTTTCACCTACCACCTCACTAATTAATCCTCAAATCAAATCTTCAAGTATTCAAACCATTCAACTACATACCATTCATCCTCTACTTCAAAAATTAAATCAAAACATGTCCATAAAAATATAAACAAACAGTCCAAAGTATCATTAAAATCACCTCAAAAGATCATCAAATGGACTTCTATACTTCACTAATATTGATGGGTATAAATCATAGCCTATCTTATAGCTTAAATCAACATATTCTCATCAAAGAATAACCTTTAAACATCACGAAATTCGAGCCTAAATATCAACCATAAATCAGCCTACAAAAGCATGTAAATTAACCTAAACCATTGATTAACTAGAGATTTAAGCTTAGCCTACCTCAAGTGAGTTTGAGTCTTGATATCCTTCTAAGCTTGTTAAATCCTTCCTAAGGTTGTTTGCCTCTACACGTAATTTCTTCAAGGTGATGGGGTTTACTTGATTTAAGCTTTAAAGGGAAAGATGAAATGAAATGAAAGTGGTGTAAGGGAGAGAGTTCACGTGAGGTTTGAAGAAAGGAATGGTCTTGGAATTGGCTTGTACTTAGGTTCCTCCTCCTCCCTTTATATAGTCGTGAAGAAATGATTACTTAGAGAAAAATCTCATAAGCCATCATTATTCCTTTACAAGTGTCCCTACACTTGTTATAATCTTAAGGCTTCCTTCCTTTCTTCCTTCCAAGTGTCCTACCACTTGGCATGATCTTAGAGCTTCTTCTCATTTGCTTCCAAGTGTCCAAGATCTTGAAGTTTCTCCATTTCTCTTGCATTTTTATGGAGTAGCTTGCCAAGGAAGTTTTTTATGCTTTTTCTTTCATCCTTGAGTTTATCCCAAACCTGTTTTAGTAAAATTCTAATTCTGGATTCGTTAACCATTGGATCTCTTTAAAATTTTAAAGGTACACTACTTTTGACCGTTGGGATTGTTGAAATAATATCTAGAGCTGTCCACGTGCAAGATGGAAGAGTGTAGAGAAATCTTGGCTTGATTTTTATGTTACCTTGCATCCATGCCATTCAAGTGTCTTGCCACTTGTTTTCATCCTATGGCTTATCTTCCAAGTGGCTAAATTAAAGAAGCTTCTTCCTCATTCTCCATGCTTCTCCACGTAAATGACAAGCTCAAAGGGAAGGAATACAAATTTTTCTTCCTTTCATGCTACATGTGGTCATTTTTTATGATGAATAAAAATCTAGTTTTAATATGGTATTTTCTTAAAAAGAAATCCAATTTAATTTGAATTCTTTTATCTAAAGAAAATTTTGAATATTAGAATTCTAGATGTTTCTAAGAATTTATCCCAATGATAGTTTAAATTAATCCCAAGCAGTCTTATACAAGGCTATACATAAACCTTTCATTCTAGACTACATCGTTATCTTATTTTTGATTGGTCTATACTTCTCCTGTCCATCAAAATTACTAAACCATTTTATTAAATAGGTCTATTCATCCTATAATTAAGAGAAAATTCTATAGATTTTATGTACCATTTTTCCATATTTTTCTGATGCTTGAGTTTTCCTGAATACAGCCTCAAACTTGTCATCTTCTAAAATTTATAGAAATTTTATTCTAGAGTTTTGTGTCACAAAATATGCTGATACTTAGTCAGCTAAGTGTATTCTATAATTTCATCAAGTTTCTACAAAATTTCTAAAGTTATTTGAACATTTTTGGCCTAGGGGCATTTTGGTAATTATGCCATTCAACCTAGGGGTATTTTGGTCATTTTCAAAAATGTCTAAGGGCATTTTTTGTAATTTTCATCTTAAGGGTTTTCTAGTAATTTCTACTTCATGGGAAGAGTGATATAGTTATTTTTCTCTAAACATACTTGTATCCAATTATCATCACATTTTTATAATTTTGGGGATGTTACAGAAAGGACTGAGGTTCCTTTCATTGTGGCAGTTGAGGACTGCTTGATATCCTGATGCTTTGTATACTTGAATTGGCTGTGATACGTGTTTTATGTGCCTTTTTAGGGCGTGACACCGAGGGTGTCAGTGGCGTAGGCCACAGAGCAGGGAAAGAACTGCAGAGCTCGGCTTTGTCAGGTAAGTTCTTGGTCCCTGGGGATGTTTCCCACTTGTGTGCTCCACCACGCTCTGAGGGAGTGATGTTTGCATTCATGATGCATTCATTGTTGGTTGTTGCATCCTCATAATGATATGTATGATGCATCTGTGCTTGAACATGTATGATGTATGTTGATAGATCTTGTGGCCAGTAAGATAGATATGGACCTCCCTAGGAGGAGAGCGCACCTCCTAGTTTGTTTGCTTGTGGGTGATGATGATCCCAGGGTGATGATGATCCCTTAAGACCAAGAGATAGGTGTGTCCCGTCGTGGTTGATTGCCTATTCTCGGAGGTACCATATACGTGCGTCCATGCGTAAGGGGTAGCTCCCGATGGGATGGCACGGGTGTGAGTTCCGGTCTCACACTGAGGTTGGCGTTGATGATGATACGCCGTACATAGAGCAAGATGACTTGCTTGTATTGTTATGAGGGCCGGGAGGCCAATGTGATTGTGATACCTGATGGTTTGTGTCATGGAATGTGAACCAGGGTGGAGGAGATACCTCCAAGGACCATGAGCTTACTGAGACGTATATCTCACCCCGTGTGGGGTTTATGTGGTTACAGGTGACGCTTCTGGCAAAGAGGAGCGGTCTCAGGGCGGAAGGCCCCAGCAGTGACCTTGTTGCCTAGCTGTGGATAGTAGAAGAGGAGCTAAATAGCTCATTTTGCTTTGATATTTGTCTTGTGCCCGAGGGAAAGTGTGTGTGTGCACACATGATATGCTTGTATAGGCTTGTATAGTTTTGTATACCCTCATGTAAGAAAGGGGTCTGTGAGGCCAAGGCTAGTGTTGGCTCATTCTATTGTTGAGACACGGTTAGTGTCAAATGATGATATATTTATATGTATAAACTTGTTTATGATATGGATATGATGTTCCTCTTGATTGTATCTATGAGATATTCTGGTTTATCTGCCTATGTTTAAGCTTATGTTTACTGGATCAGCAGGGGCTTGTTTATGTTACATGATGATTGTGTGGTGATGTGTTTTTTTTATGCTCCATACATAATGTCATCAAGAAATACGGTTCGATTCGCTTCTGCCAGTTTTTAAATAAAGTTTTAAGCGCGATTCTGATATTGTAAATGTTAATACACCGGAGGCCTACGGGGTGTTACACTATAAGTGCCTTATATTCGGCTTGATTGATCAAGGCTTTGAAGTCGAGCTTCAAAGCTTTCTTTAAAGTGACATTGCTAGGCCCTTCGAGGATGATACCTGGCCCACTTCCTTTTTACGTTGGATGCTCTGTCCACGTAGAGTTTCCACCAGTCTGGGTGGTTTGGCCACTGCTAGCGAACTCTGTTAAAAAGTCTGCCATGAACTGTATCTTTATGGGGCCATGAGGATCACACTAGAGATCAAACTCTCACAGTTCTACAAACCATGCTACCATCCTCCCTTCCAATTCAGGCTTTCGTAACACCTGCTTGATATGGTGTAGTTCTTCTTGACCACACTTGGTGACTTTAAAAGTATGGCATGAGGTGTCGGGCTGAGGTAATGAGTGCCAGCGCTACCTTATCTATCATTTGGTACCACTAATCAGCATCACGGAGGATGCAGCTGGTTAAATAGATGGAAAGCTAGTGTTTTCCTTCCTCTTGTACTAAGGCTGATATAATAACAAAAAAAAAAAAACATATGGCGCGGCTAGCACCAGATTGGCATGATTATCGCCAGATTCTCGGGTTTCCAACGCGATTAGCACCAGTAGCCGGGCTAGTAGCACGGGAGACGCGCCAGAGGCCATTTTCTCTCTGGAATCTGGCACGGTTAGCGCCATAATGGTGCCGTTAGCGTGGGATGTGGGCTGGAGTCACTTAAGTGACCCATTTCTCACTATTTTCTTCACAAAACACAACCATCTTCTTTCTCCCTCCATTTTCCTCCATGGCCAAGCTAGGAAAGCTTCATACCCACCCAACCATTGATCAAAACACTTCACTTCCAACATGAAAGTTGAAGGAAATCACCCAATGAGCTAGATTCCAACCTCCTTTTTCCTTGAAAACCATCAAACGGAGAGATCGTTTTCTCTAGGGAACTTCACAAAGTTTGATTTTGGAGGGGAAAGAAGGCGTTTTAAGGACATTCAAGCTTGGAGAAGTTGTCCTCTAGCCTTCCTTGTTGTTTTAGAGATAAGAAACACAACTTTTACCGATTATTTAAGAATTTGTTCTTGAGGTGAATAGTGACCCATTTGAGTTAGAGCTGAAATTAGGCTTGGGTCCTTTGGAAAAGTATGCTTAGGAGGTTGTTGTGATGAATGTTTAGCCTTGAAATAGAACTTTTATGGACTTGGAAATTGGGTTATGAGGAATGTATGTGTAGGAAGAATGTTGGCTGAATTGATGATATTATGGTATGTATGAACCTTAGTGCCTTCACAAGATATGTTTAGGAGACTATATAAATGGTGAAAATGTGTTGAAGTAACCGTTTTAACCACCTTGATAATCATTAAAATGTGGCATGGATAGAGTATTGAACTCTTTGAATAGGTTGATGCAGAGTCTTAGGGAGACTCTAATGCCTTGGTTAGGCCGAGATAGATCCTGATGGGGGTCTGTAAGTCACCAATTAAGTGACTAGTCCTTATGGCTTAGAAAAGAGGTTTATATGGAAAAGAATTGTGTTTCTTTTCATTCAATGATTGAGAACCGTTATTGATTGATTATATACCTTTATGTAAGGTGTGATACAGAGGTTACTGGTAGTTGTGACCACGAAGTTGGGAGAGCCGGTGTAGCATTGAGAGCAGGTAAGCTCTTTGTTCTTGGGAGTCTTTCCCATTGATTGCGTTCCACCATACTCCGAGGGAGTGATGTTTATTGTATGCCATGAGGCATTTGTATTGAAATTGTGTGTTACTGCTTTTATTGAAAACATGTATATAATGTACACTGTGATGATATGTTATGTGATTGATGAGATTCTATGGCCAGTAGAATAGATTACTTATGGACTTCCTTTGGAAATGTGCCCTTAAGTGGATGATCTTCCATCAGAAGTGCCATATATGACCGAGTAAGTCCTGAGAAAATGTGCCCTTCAGTGGATGATCTTCCTCAGACAACGTGCGCAGAGTCCTGAGAGAATGTGCCCTTAATTGAATGATCTTTCTAAAGCAATGATGCGGAAAGTCCGGAAAGAATATGCCCTTCATTGGATGATCTTTCTCAGGCAATGTTATATGTGTATATATTTGCTATATCTGTGTTGCATTCTTGATGTTGGTAGCACCCAACGGAATGACACCTGTGTTGTGATATACATGTGATATGGTTTATGAGAGCCGTGATGGCTGGCTTGTGTGTGATGCCAATTTTGATACTATATGTCATGGAAGTGAACCATGGGGGAGGAGAGACATCTAAGAACCCTAAGTTTACTGAGATTTGCATCTCACCCCGTGTGTGGGGATTATATTTTGCAAGTGATGCTCAGCGAGCAGATGGTGGATCCCAGGGCAAGAGGCCCGAGTAGGGATGTGGTTCTGTGTGAACCTTAGGCATTTTATTTTGAGAGCATGTTGACTCATTTATTTTGTTATGCCTATATTTTGTACCCCTAAGGGGAAGATACATAGTTAATGTACATTGTGTATATGTTGTATATTTTGAGAGATACTGATGTATGTTGAGAGAACAAGGTACATGATACTTTATTTTGTACAGCCATTATTGTGATATATAGGTATGGCTTATTTGGTCATGATGCGTGTAATTACCATACATAATGTAAAGATGTTATTGTTGATGACGTTTGCTGATGTCATTTTGTTGATGACATTTGCTGACGACCATAAATGAATGTTAATAAACCAGATGCATACGGGGCGTTACAACTAAGCTGACAACCTCGTTAACTACAGAGAGGTATAGGTGTATGGGTGCTCCTGGTCTGGGTCGACCTAGGACTGGCAACATGGCAATAGTTTTCTTGAAGGCCAAGAAATATTGATTGGAGGTTTCGTCCCATAAGAAAGGCTTAATTTTCAAAAGTAGCTTGTAAAATGGCTTCACCTTTTCACTGAGCTTTGGGAGGAACCTAGACAAAGATGCTAGTTTGTCATTCAACTTTTGGAATTCCTCAACGCTGCTAGAGTTTTGCATCTCTAGTATGGTTGCGCATTTGTCGAGGTTGACTTCTATTAACTGATGTGTGATCATGAAGCCTAGGAACTTTCCTCCACCGACCTCGAAAGTTCATTTTTTTTGGGTTGAGACGCATGGCATGTTTTCGAATTTCTCCGAACACCTCTTCTAGATCTGCCACATGTTAGGCTATGCTTTAAGACTTGACGACTATGTCATCAACGTATACATCAACATTTCGTCCGATCTATTGTTTAAAGATCCTATCCAATAGTCTTTGGTATGTGTCGCCTATGTTTTTTAGGCCAAAGGGCATAACTCTATAACAGAAGTTAGCATCCTCAGTAATGAATGTTATTTTGTCTTCTTTCAGGGCATGCATTCTGATCTGGTTGTATCCTGAATATGCTTCCAGGAAACTCAACACTTGAAACCCAGATGCGTCGTCGACTAGCCTGTCGATGCTGCGCAAGGTGTATGCATCCTTAGGACATGCCCTATTGAGATCGATGTAGTTGATACATGTTCGCCACTTGCCATTGGATTTTTGGACCATGACGACATTGGCCAACCAAGTAAGGTACTTGACTTCTCTGATTAAATTGGCTTTGAGTAGCTTGTCCACCTTTTCTCTGACTGCCTTGCGTCGCTCCTCTCCCATCTTTCTCTTCTTTTGTGACACTGGTTTGGCATGGGGATAGATGGTCAGCTTGTGGCATATGATGCTGGGGTGGATACTTGACATGTCAGATGGTTGCCAAGTGAGCAGGTCTGTGTTCTTGTGTAGGACATCAATTATGTGTCTATGCCCGTGGCTGGTAAGGTCCCACTAAGCTGCGTACACTGCTTGGGTTTAAGTCCGAGTCGTAGCTTGACAATTTATTTGATAGGCTTTTGGCCTATGTTAATGGTGTCATCGCACGGATCACATCAATATGCCATCTTGACTTGCTTCGTAGACGATCAGGGTTCGGATTGGAGACCCTTCATCTATGCTCATGACTTAACTGCTACCACCACTGTGGGGTGAGGCCTGTTGGGCTCCCTAGTGGGAGGATTGATGGAGTGCTTTTAGTTAAATATGTTTCTATCCTTCTTAGCTTATTCGACCTCTCTTGGACCTTTATTTTCCTATTGTAATTCAATTTTTGTCTTAGGCAAGTAAGTGGGCTTAATTGCTAATTGTAGCGTATTTTTGGATTTTTGCTCACTTAACGTATCTGACTTGTGTAGGGCCTATAGAGTGCTATGGAACTCCGAATGGAGCATTCTAGGAGTCCCTAGAAAGATAACAAAAAGATCTACAAGTTTGCTAGAAATAGCCCTAGGCCAATTCTGTCATTTGAAGTGTCATTTTAAGCTTCAAAGTTAGCACCTCTACACTTGTAATTTTGGACTGCGAATTTGAATCTTATGATTGTAAATAGTAAATAATTAGAATTGATAGGTTTTGCTGATGGCCCATTCTTTTCTTTAGACTTAGTCACTACATATTAGTGACATTGGACAGATTTCACTACACAATTTCATTTAATAAAAACAGTTTTACATTTCCTTCTTTTAAGTTTTTAGGATCAAAATCCTTGCTCTCATTTTCTCTCAACTGTTCTTGCTTGTTCTTCATTGTTCTTCATTTTTGTTTTTTTGTTCTTCCATTTTCATGCAATAATTCCATGGGGCTTTCACGAATGATGATCATGGAACGCTAAATCCTCAATCAATCCAAGGATCCAACCCAAGCACAAGGAGAATTTGAGTTCTGATTTGGTATTTCAAATTCTATTTGAATGTTCATCTTCATCTTCAATTGCTATTATGTTTTCATGATTATGAATGCGTTTAGGATTGAAAACGGATTAGGTTATGGATTCATTTCCTAATTTCAAATATCAATCACAGATTAATTGGATGATATTTCAGTTAGGGTTGTGGTTTCAATCAATTTAGGGGTTAAGTCGATTGAGTTGCTTCTAATGAGATTGAATGAACTTTCATAATAGGATAAATTTCTGAGAACAATGATGATTTGAATTGCTTGGTGAGGTGAATTGAATTGATGCTTTAATTCTGTTTTACATTACTTCTTTTGAATTCTGTTAGTTTCTGTGTTGTTCTTTAATTTTAGTTTATGTTTTTGCAAGTTTTACTTACGCACACAAACTGTTCGATAAAATATCCCCCTTACTGTTATTAGTGAATTGAAGCTAGAACCATATTGATTGTGTCTCTGAGTCAACCTAGGTTAATCATGTGCTACATAATTAACGTAGTTAAATTGTTTTGGTGCGTGTCGACAACGTAATATCAAGGATATGGCGTCACTTTCAAGATTTCAGCATAGCACTGTCGTGCCTACTTTTGGTTCTCCTTGACAGTGACGATCTCCCCCGTAAGGTTGGGAATTTCATCTAGAGATGAGGTATGAAAACGATGGCTCCGATGTCGTTCAGCGTTTTCCTGCCAATCAAAGCAAAGTATGAAGTATCTCCATCAACAATTAAATACGTGACTGTGAAGCCCATGAGAGATGGCCTTAACCAAAGGTGGTCATAAGGTCTACATAGCCTATGATGTCTACTCTTTCTCCTGCAAAGCCAAGGAAAGATCCAAAGTGAGGATGAACTTTATTAGATGAGACTTCGAGCCTCTGGAATGTTTTTCCAGTAAAGGATGTCCTTTGAGCTGTCTTGGTCAATGAGGACCTTGGAGACCGTGAAATTGATGATCACGATAGAGACAACCATGGGGTCGTCCTGGTTGATAGTGTTGATTCCCTTGAAGTGTAAGTTTGTGAACGTTATGGGAGGGAGACTTCGTGGTGATGGTAGGTCAACACAGTTAATGTTGATGTCTCGGATGGCGTGGATATGCCACTTTCGAGATTGACTGGATAGAGTGTTGAAGTTGTCAATGGACCTTGAGGGAGCCTTCCATACCATGTTAGTGTTGCCCCTTTGAGTGACATTAGGAAAACGTGACACAAGATTGCATCATTGTTGGTGTAGAGATTCGCCTAGGTGAGAAATGCGTACAGATGTTCATTTGGATCAGTGGTTCCATCGTACTGCTTTAGGTTGAGCAGTTTCCAACCTAAGGGTAGGTTGATTTCCATGATACGATCGACAAAAGGGTGTCTACAAGTTGTCTGCCCTTCATGGTGGTGTAAGTAGGAGGGACTAGGATCATCTTGGGTGTTGACGGTGTGCCGGGGATGTGATTCCCCTTGAGTACGTTCATTCATTGTATGAGTAGAGTGCTCGTCGCCCTGCGGTGTCTCACACGAGCCTCTAGCTGGTCATGGTTAGCCTTCAGTTTTCTGAGTTCCTCCTCATGACGTCACTCCATCTTTGTAATATGTGTCTGTGACTGTGATGGTTGTAGGAGGGAGGTTGGAACTTTCAAGAGGGGTCTCCCGTCTGAGACCAGATCGTGTGCTAACCATTGGTGAATGAGGCCGCGAGATAAGCCACCATTGGATACTTGTGAATTGAAAATGGCTTTCGCTCAAGGGGGAGGCTACCATATGGGAGAGACTCACACTTGAAGGGAAGATTGTTGGAGTACAAGTGTGAGGTAAAGTCCCACATTGGATCGAAATAGAAAAGTTGAGCATCATATAAGTGAGGAGAAGACCTATAAACTTGAGCCTTAAGGTTTTGGGTTAAGGCATGGTGTCTAGTTCACTTATATGGTTGCTTATGGCTCATTGGTGTAAATCTCACCGATATTTACCCCCCTCGATTTCCCTACAATTAGGGGTTATGGGCCCACCGCGACTAATTATTGGGAAATCGAGGGGATAAATATCGGGGAGATTTATACCAATGGGTCATGAGCAACCATGTAAGTGAATTAGACACCACACCTTAACCCAAAATCTTAAGGCTCATGTTTATGGGTCTTCTCCCCACTTATATGTTGCCTTGCTTTTGTTTGACACTCATATTTTTGAAATATTGTTTTATTGAAATATGAGTATTTTATTTGAACGTTTTAATTATTAAGAATCCTTGGAATCATATTGAAATTGACTTTCTAAGTTTTCTATAAATTAAAACATGGATTTCGGTGTTGAAAATGGTTGAAAAACCATTCGGTTTTTTAATTCGGGTCTGTGGGTCGCAACTGGGTCAAAGTGATCAGGCTCAAGGTTGAATATGATGAACAATAAAAAATAAAATAAAAAAAGACGTTTTGTGTTGGCTGGATCTCAAGCCCACATTCATCCATTTAGTAAAACTTGCACAAACCACTAAACTATTTAAGATTAATTGATAGTTATTCATTTTCTATCTCTTATATGCTTATGCGTTTCCTATTTAATTTTGGAATTTGTAGAATTTTGATTTTTTTTATGCATGAATATATTCTGGAAAAGTTTATTGTATGCATATAGATATATATATATATATATATAATTAAATGCATAATATTATGTTTCAATTATGCAATTGTATATGAGAATGTTATTCATCATTATATTATATCTTGATCTTGAAGTGCACAATATGATTTATTCTCATATGAAGAAGTTTTATGTCTAAGTTATCTTTATAATTTTAATTAATTATGGATTAGTCACAATATACATAATTTGATTAAAATTGTATATTAAGTTGTTTAAAGATCATATAAGGAATTAGGCATAATATTGTAATTAATTGTTACACTTTTCAAGTTATTATTTCGTGATATTTAATTATTTGACATTATT
>PYAF01000781.1:46147-60205 GCA_007407185.1 Glycine tomentella
GGCTGTGAGAGCCATGACGAGGTGGAATACCTCTGATGCTGAGAGCATCCTGTTATGGACCCAGATGGCTGGGATGTGTGGAAACTAGGATGATATCCTAGGTTTCGTATGTGTGAGCAGGGATGATATCCTTAGCTCTATTTATATGTTTTGTTTATGTTTGGTGATGAACCAGGGTTAGGGAGGATTCCCCAGAACCCTGAGTTTACTGATACGTTTGTCTCACCCTGTGTGGGGTTTGTGGTTTTCAGGTGCTTCTTGAGGAGAGGAGCGACCTCAGGGCATGAGGCCCTAATGGACCTGATAGGCTGGATGGGAGGCTGCATTAGAAGACCAGAGCATAGCTTCAAGAGTTGAAGCTGGTCTTAGCATCTCTGTGTTATTGTAAGGTGTGTGTACACCCATTTGTACTGTACATATTTGTTGTATGACCCAGCTGTGGTCTTGTTTTTGAACTTGTTTTTGAACATGTATATGTACAGATGTTGATGTTGTATGAAAGTATGTTTCCTCCTGATTATCTCTGTTTAGTTTTATGTATCTGCCTATATAGTTGTTTATGTTTTATCTGGATCAGCAGGGGCTTGTTTTATGTTCTTTGTTTTGTGGTTTTTATATTCCATGCATAATGTAATCAAGATAAACGATTCTATCTCTTCTGCACCGCATGTATTTAACGCTGTTAGTGTGATATGGATATTGTTGATGATAACATACCGGAGACGTCCGGGGTGTTACAGTATATAAAACATCAGAGCCACAAGCTCATGTCATCTAGGCCTAAGGTTTACAAATAACAGTTATCCCTGAATAGGCTTCTTGTCTTGGAATCTATCTGCTCCTCCTGAGGAATCACCTGCAAGAATATAAGTCCCACAAAAGGGGTGAGATATAAAATCCTAGTAAACTCAGGGCCCTTGAAGGTATTTCCTTCCCCTAGTTCACTTCCAAACATATACATAGAAATAGTATATCTAAAACAGTCATTCTCAGATTCAATACCAGAACATCATTCAGACAAACATCAAGCAGCCAAAAATCTCAATTCACATCCACCTATCAATAATCAGGTGCCCCAAGCACGGCCTACAACCGTTCATAGCATAAATCACTAACCTGCAGAGGCTACATCTAGGTATATAGGAACATCTCCACTTAGGAGGCTACATCTATATACTAGGAACATCTCATGCCAGGATCTCAACAATCTATATGAGGCTACATCTGTATATATAGGAACATCTCCATTCGGGAGGCTACATCTATATTACAGGAACATCTCACAACAGGTCTTACTCAATCTCATGTCATCTATCCTACTACCATAGGATTACTTTAGGAGGCTACATCTATATAACAGGAACATCTCATAATCTATCTCAACACAATTGCCTGAGGAGGCTACATCTGTGTATATAGGAACATCTCCATTCGGGAGGCTACATCTATATCACAAGAACATCTCACAACATGTCTTACTCAATCTAATGCATCTATCGTACTACCATAGGATTCAATTCATTCACAGAATTCACATTCAATTCTAATAGTCCATCATGCATCTCATAATTTCACATTCCATTCCACGCACCTCAAATCAACACCCATCATTCCCCCATCACAGGGTTCAAATCACATTTCAAGCATCTCATTCCCATATACATCAATTCAACAATCAATCACACAATATACAATTTCCATATATATGTATTTGCTCATATCAGAACCATCACTCCTTTTAGAGCATGGTGGAACACAGTAAGGACATACACACAAGAACCAAGAGCTTACCTGCTCTAGGCAAAACATCGGCTCCCCTGGTCTCGTGGTCACCACCACCCGAACTATCAAGCTCACGTCTTACATAAGAGTAAATACATAACGTATCAGTAACGGTCCTAAGCCGTTAAAATGAAAGGAAACTATAATCCTTTCCACGTAACACAACTAATCACTTCACAAGTGATTCTCAGACCCTCAACAGGATCCCTCTCAGCCTACTTAAGGCTCCAGAGCCTCTCCTAAGACTATGTTCAGGCTAACACAAAGCATATCCTTACTTTAGCCATATCAATTCCAAGCTTATAATGCAACCAATTCAGCTCATAAACAGCCTCTACACTATCCCATGAGCAACTTTATCATCTGCTCTAAGGTTCAAAATAGCCATACATCCAGCCCTTTCTCTATATATGTATAGCTCAGAGCCAAAATCAAACTTCATCAATAATGATTTCTGAAGGCTCTAACTTCATCAAAACAACCCCCTGAACCCAATTCTCTACAGGACCCTGGGCTAATTCTAGCCCCAGCTCATATGGGTCACTATTCATGAGAACCCCCAAAATCAAAATCAACCGGAGAAACTTGAGTTTCTTACCTCAAAGGTGACAAAGAAGACCCAAGAACAACCTCCTCGAGCTCTGGTGTCCTTTCCATGCAGTGGGTCTCAACCACTCTCAAGTTCTCTGAGCTTTTCTCTGGAGATTCCAAAACTCACTCAAAAGGGGTTTTTCAAGAGAACAATTGAATGATTCAAGCTTCCAAAGTGTTTTCCTCACAATCAAAGGCTAAAGGAAGGTATCTAAAGCAAGAGATAGGGCCCTAGTAAGCTTGGACCAGTCTCTAATGGAGGTTAGGGCTGGAGAAGGAAGAAGAAGCCTTTTCTCTCTCCTTTTTCACATTTTTCCCCTTTTATAATGAACCTGCCCGACCTCTGGCGCTCCCAGCGCCACCAGCGCCACCTTCGCGCCCCCAGCGCCAACTTCCAGAACCTCTTGCTCCCCCAGCGCCATCTGGTGCCATAAACGCCAGCTGGAAACTTGGCGCCCCAAGCGTGAACTTCCAGAGACTCTCGCGCTCCCAGCGCGAATCTGGCGCCCCAGGCGCCACTTTCCAGAACCATGGCGCTCTCAGCGTGAACCTGGTGCCCTGAGCGTGGGATTCCAGTGCTTTGGTGCCCTCAGCGCCATCCCTGGCGCCATCAGCGCCACAACCCTCACAGGGTTTTCTGCTAAATGTTCCCTTTTGGGAAAAACTAAGGCATGATTACATTTCTTAATCACAGGGCTTAAAATTTAAGGTCTTACAGAAAGAGTTCTCTTATGATGACTGAAAGGAAGGATAATAAGAAAGGCCATAAGAACAAGGGAAGTGGTAAAATACCACCTTAAGCTAGAATTAAGAAAGAATTCAGGTGTTTCTTCTATAAAAAGAAGGGGAACATGAAGAAAGATTGTCATAAGTTCAAGCTATGGTTTGGAAAAGAAAGGTATGCCTACCTCTTTAGTTTGTTATGAATCTAATATGATTAATTATAACACATGGTGGATTAATTGACAATATGGTTTTTTTCTATATTAATTTGCAAAATGACACCACTTATGATGCTATGCATGTTCATGTTAGCATGAAATGATGTGTTATGAATGAGGATTCTCTATGTTGTGACACCTATGATTAGGACACATCCTTATCGAGAGAATTAAGAGATTGGTAAATGAAAGGGTACTTAGTGCTTTAGATTTTGTTGATTTTGATACTTGTATAGATTGCATTAAGGGTAAGCAAACTAACAAGTCTAAGAAGGTTGCAAAAAAGAGCTCAAATCTATTAGAAATCATACATACATATATTTGTTGTCCAGACATGGACGCAAGTAGTTTGAAATACTTTATCACCTTCATAGACGATTTTTCACGATACATGCATCTCTACTTACTTTGTTCTAAAGATGAAACTTTAGATGCCTTTAAAGTTTTTAAGGCCGAAGTGGATAAACAGTGTGGAAAGCATATTAAGATCGTGAAATCCGATAGAGGTGATGAATACTATGGTAGATACACAGAAAATGGACAAGCACATGGTCTATTTGTGAACCTTCTTCAAGAACATGAGATTGTTGCCTAGTACAATATGCCTGGTTCTTCGGATCAGAATGGTGTGACAAAAAGAAGAAACTGAACTTTAATAGACATGGTGCGAAGTATGCTTAGTAGTTCCAAGCTTCCTAAGTCATTATGGGCTGAAGCACTGAAGACGGCAATGTACATATTGAACCGAGTTCCAACTAAGGTTGTCCCAAAGACACCATTTAAGTTATTTAAGAGTTGGAAATCTAGTTTGTGACATGTACGTGTTTGGGGATGCTTGTCTGAAGTGAGAATCTATAACCCACCAGAAAATAAGCTTGGCCCAAGGACCATTAGTAGATACTTCATTGGATATGCTGAAAGGTCTAAGGGATATAAATTTTACTATCCATTTCACAGCACTAGGATTGTGGAATCAAGAAATGTTAAATTTCTTGAGAATGACTTGATTAGTGGGAGTGATCAATCCAGAGATTTTGTTTCTGAGAAAGATCATTCAGTTACTCAACCATCCACTTCAAATCTTAGATTCATTGTTATTAACAATACATTTCCAGCTCCACTTGGTGTTGTGCAACCTATCATTCAAAATCCACAACCTACTAATAATCTAGTAGATCAAGTTGTTCATGAGGAGCAAGAAGAAATTGTTGATCAACCAATTGAACAACAAGTTCCTCAAGAAGATAATGAAACAACATTAAGGAGATTTACCAAAATAAAGAAACCAGCGATACCGAGTAATTTGTTGTGTATCTACAAGAATTTGACTATACTATTGGAGCTGAAAATGATCCTGAAACGTTTTCGAAACTCATGAGTTCTAAAGAATCAAACTTGTGATATGATTTTATGAAAGATGAGATGAATTCTATGGCATTGAATGGAGTCTGGGATCTTGTTCAGTTGCTTGATGGTGCAACAACCATTGGATGCAAATGAGTCTTTAAGAAAGACTCATTAGGCAACACTGAGAGATATAAAACAAGACTCGTAGCCAAGGGATTTAATCAAAAGGAAGGAATCGTCTACAAGGAGACATTCTCTTTTGTATCTAAGTAAGATTATCTTCGCATCATTCTGGCACTGGTTGCACATTTTGACTTAGTGTTGCAACAAATGAATGTGAAAACGGCTTTTCTCAATGGAGACATAGAGGAAGAGGCTTATATGAAACAACTTGAAGGAATCTCCTATACTAAGGGTGAGCAATTGGTATGCAAGATTAAGAAATCTATATATGAAACAAGCTTACCACCAGTGGTACTTAAAATTTCATGACGTTATTTATTCATTTGGTTTTGTAGAAAATGTTATGAATCATTGTATATACCAGAATGTCAGTGGGAGCAAAATTTGTTTCCTTATTTTATATGTGAATGATATTTTACTTGCAACCAATGATAAGGGTTTGCTATATGAGGTGAAACAATTTCTTTCTAAGAACTATGATATAAAGGGTATGAGTGGTGCCTCTTACGCTATTGGCATTAAGTGGCAAAGTAAGAGGTGTTCTTGGTTTATCTCAAGAAACCTCTATTAACAAAGTTTTGGAAAGATTTAGAATGAGTGATTGTTCACCAAGTGTAGCTCCCATTGTTAAGGGTGACAGGTTTGATTTAAGCTAGTGCTCGAAAAATATCTTGAGCGAGAACAAATGAAGAACATTTCTTATGTTTCAGCTATTGGAAGCCTTATGTATGCTCAGGTCTACACAAGACCTGATATTGCTTTTGCGATTGACATGTTAAGGAGATATCAAAGTAACCCAGGTTTAGACCACTGGAAAGTTGCAAATAAAGTGATGAGATACATTTACGAAACTAAAGACTACATGCTTATGTACAGACTGACTGACAACTTGGAGGTGATTGGCTACTCAGATTCAGACTACGCTGGCTACGTTGAAGTCAATAACTTCCGGATATATTTTTATGCTAGCCAATGGAGTTGTGTCTTGGAAAAGTGTGAGGCAGACCTTAATTGACTGCTACTTTCACTATAGAGGCTGAGTTCATTTCTTGTTTTGAGGCTATCTCACATGGTGTATGGATGAGGAGTTTCATTTATGGGCTTAGAGTTATGGATTACATTTCTAGGCCATTGAAGATATATTGTGATAATTCAGTTGTTGCTTTTATAGCCAAGAATAACAAAAGTTGTAGTCGAAACAAGCACATCGACATTAAGTATCTAGTCATAAGAGAACGTGTTAAAGATAATACAGTGGTTATTAAACACATTAGCACTGAATTAATGATTGTCAAT
The DNA here is from genome assembly GCA_007407185.1 of Glycine tomentella. NCBI lineage: Eukaryota > Viridiplantae > Streptophyta > Magnoliopsida > Fabales > Fabaceae > Glycine > Glycine tomentella. The sequence goes on from PYAF01000781.1 coordinate 52,288, forward strand.
CCTTTAACTAAGGACATGCCACCATTTAAATTTAAGAATCAAGTATAAAGGATGAGACCTGGTTCCCATATGTGATTTTCATTGTAAGAATGATATTAAGAAACTCTATTGTGATATTTTTCATTCAGTTTATGCACATCTACAGTTATTTATTTTAAGAAACATCAATTAAGTTTGAACCTAAAATAAACATGGACTTTATTCATTATGTTATATGGGCTTGAGAAAAATAATGCAATGTAATACATGGGAGATACTACTCGTGTATATATTAGAGAAACTATCGCAATAATTCATGTATTTTATTTCTCACTAATGTGTATGATGAGATATGTGGACCAAGTGAGAGAATGTTGGTTTCTTTTCTATTGCTTGACTAAGTCAAAACCACATAAGTTGTTACTAATTTTATCCCTTATCTTCTTAGGAATAAGTTATTGTTAATTTTATCTCTTACTTTTAGCAACTATACCCATGTTTTATGCATATCAAAAAATAACCTCTTTGATAGGAAGAGGTTATAAAAGAAGATGTGCACCATGACCAAAGCCCTTGTACTTGCTATCTGAAAAATCTCAATACACCATTAGTGAGTGATAGTGAAAGCATAAAAGATCCTTAAGCCAAAAGTTATATTAGTTTGAATACTCAAACTGTTTACAGATTACTTGACTCACGGACAACTGCAATTTCATCTTTCGAACAAACAAAAATAGCAATGACGAGAGATATTTATGATCTTAATTTTTTTCACATTTGATTTAATAGCTTCTGATGTATATAAGCGTGATTAGATCATTTAGTTTTACTATTGGTAAAATGGACTCTAACTTATATGCCACATGTGTCTTCAACCCATCTATGTAAAATTCACATTTTGCTTGAGAATTTAGTTACAATTACAATCTCATTGGTAATATTTGCATTTTAAAAGAAAGTTATTCATAAACCAAGGAGAAATAGCATTGGAAATGGTATAAACGAATGCATTTTATAATACAGTCCACAATTTCACTCGCGGAAGAAAATAACTTCCGCTCTAGTAGAAGCTCTTTGACATTTCACCAATTCAATCAACATTTTCAAATTATTCTCCACATCAAATACACAAGGAATGATACTCAATGTCTCAAGAACAGGAGAATGGCCAAGCAAATATTTGATAATTTCTATCTCATGTAGCCAACCACCTATTTCTGACAACTTCACAGTTTTAAGCTTATTAAGTGTAAGCTTGTTAAGTGTAGAATCTGAAAGGCATTCTTTTTCCCAAAAATCCAAGTCTGGGGTATCTACAGCAACTGGTATGTTTGATGAACCCTGCCAAAATCAATTGCAAAAACATGCAGTAGTAAATCTTACATTTATAATTGAGGCCTGATTTGTAAAAATTAATAATTTATAATAAATCGTTCACTGTCACTTCGCAAAAACTAAAAATCTCTACTTGCAATGAGTAAGGACTGGGGGGACTTACGGAAATTTGTAGTTCTTTTAGATTGGGAGAGCTGGAAATCAAGCGAAGAATAACAAGTATCTCTACCATATCTTCAAAATTTACTTGATATAATTCAATAGTCTCCAAATTGTTGTACATCATTGGAGGATGCACCGAGTCAATACCTATGCTCAAATACTTCAAAACAGTGCAGAATCGAATAAAATAAAAATACATAACATCAAGGCACCCTTCCTTTGAGGATGAACTAACACAATAAACAGACGAGAACAAAATGTTACCTTTGTGAAGTAGATAAGTCCAACAAGCTTCTCAAGATTAGGCACGCCACCAAGAAACTTGACAAAATTGCAGTTTGAGATTTGCTCAAAGTGCTCAGCAATGTCATCAGTCATATACATAGCAATGTTTATTTCAACCAAAAGAGGGGTATCTTCAAGACATATATCCTTGAATTCACCTTCAAGATACAAGTACTTAAGATTTGGGGCACAGATAGTTAGAGCCAAATTATCAAAGTAAGACAGTGACAAACTCTCCAAGAGAGGACATCTCGAAACTAGGCTCTCAATTGCATCAGGGGATATCAAAACTTGGTGGAGGTTGAGGCTCCTCAAGCACACAAACCCCTTAAAACTATGCGGCGGATCGAACTCGCACCGCGATAGCTCCAACCGGGTCAACTTCCCACAATTGAAAAGACTTGAAGGTATTCTAAAAAACTCCCCTTCTCCCAACTCCATAACCAACTCCTTGATACCATTCCTCGAAAGGAAAAGAATCCATTGATCAATTTCAGGACAACTCTGCAACTTCGAATTCGTGATTTGGAACTTATGAATTGGCCCTTGGTGAAGAAACAACACCCTGGTGATGAACTTGACAACACTCTTCTCAACAACCTCCCTATCATTACTAAAGGGCACACATTTGTCATCAAACACAAGTCGAGTAATTGAAGCCCATTTGTACCTCCATTTACTAGACAAAATACTAGTTCTCACAGCATCTCTAATTGGAAGCTGTACCAGAATGCTCTCTATAATGCTTTGAGGAAGATCACTGATCAAGTCAGGACCCATCACATCACCCATTCTTATGCTTCACCTAATTCACAACAACAACATAAGGAACCGAGACAGAAAAACCCAAAAAAAAAAAAAAAACTCACTTTGTACTCAATTCTACACAAATCATATAATCCATTAAAGAAAAGAAAAAAAAGTACAACTACTTAGTCTATATCACTAACCTGCTTAATAAATTGTTGGGATGTGAAGAAATGTAGGAAAACCTAGGATCTGAAACAAAACCCTTTTGAGGACTAAATTGTTTGCAAGGAGAAAGAACCCATTAAAATGTACCAAAATAAAATTGACCCATTAATGGGATTGGAAGCGGATCTCGGATTCGAAGAAAGCAGAATAAAATTTGATTGAGTTGAGAAAGGGGATTGAAAGAGGAAGAGAATTACATGCACTTTAATGAAACTTTATTAGAGCAACAATTCTCTCTCCTTCTCTTTTATGTTCGGCGAGATCTTTGGGATGGGAAAAAAAATTGAGAGTAAAAAGTTGCGTACACGGACAAACACTGTCACCGTAGAGGTAATTGCCTAATAGCATGAGAAGTAAAGTTACCGTCGTAGTTTCTGTTATGAGCCGGATATGCGGCCCAACCTCTATACGCATGGCCTCTAACGGAACACCGTCATATAGTCCCAGCAAAGTGGAGTTGCTTCTTGCACCCCCTGTCACCCTTATGGAATGCACAATCCATGATGCAATTTTAAAAATGTACAATTAACTAGAAATTAAAAAGTATATCAAAAATATTATTTGTGGGCTGATGTATTTTGGGGTGAACGTGAACCCAACTTATCTATCACTGAAAGTCAAAAATTATTTTTCATATTATTGAAATTTATTTATGAAATTTATCTTTCCTAATAAATATTTTTCATTCACACTTAGATATTAAATTTGAATTATATGTTTAAAGAATAAAATTATCCCTCAATTATTTTATATTATGTTGATTATGCACTCCTCTACTTGTCCATGGATTTGGATCCTTTTTTGGCGTTATAATTCAACAATGCATAAGTTTTTAAAAATAAAATATGCTTTATTGTAATAAAAAAGAATATTTTTAGGAGTACTATATTTTCAGTTAAATTAACTGTGGAGAATCTTGATCCACTTATGCATTGACTCAAACTTATTTAACTCAACTAGTTAAGTGGCTTGTGCTCGTATAGATATTACATTCACATTTAATAATTTATATGATTAATTTTTTATTATTTTAAATTTTTAATATATTATCAACTATTTATTTTAAATTTTTAATAAAATTATGTTAATAGATATGTCAATAAATATTTAAATATATTTTGATAATGAAAATCAAAATTCAACACCAAAAATTATAAAATATAAAATATAAAAATATTCAATTAAAAATGAGAAATTGTTATATTTTGATTAAACTATTTTCAATTAAAAATGAAAGTTATCATCACAATAAAATAAAAATTAAAACTTACCACTGCAACCATATAAGTGAACTAGACATCATACCTTAACCAAAAATCTTAAGGCTTAGGTTTATGGGTCTTCTCCTCACTCACTTATATGGTGCTCAACTTTTCTATATCTATCCAATGTGGGACTTTACCTCACACTTATACTTCAACATCTGATACCAAATGTAAGAAAAACTAAATGATTTAATCGCCCTTATATACATTAGAAACTATTAGATCAAATGTGGAAAAAAATTAAGATCATAAATACCTCCCGCCGTTGCTATTCTTGTTTGCTCAGAAGATGAAATTCCAGTTGTCTGTGAGTCAAGTAATCTGTAAACAGTTTGAGTTTTCAAACTAATCTAACTTTTGACTTATGGGTCTTATATGTTTTCACTATCACTCACTGATGGTGTATTGAAAATTTTTAGATAGCAAGCATGGGGACCTTGGCCATGGTGCACATCTCCTTTTATAACCTCTTCCAATCAAAGAGGTTGTTTTTTTATATGCATAAAACATTGACATAGTTGCTAAAAATAAGAGATAAGATTAACAACAACTTATTCATAAGAAGATAAGGGATAAGATTAATAACAACTTTTTCTTAAGAAGATAAGGTAAGTGGACCACCTTATGTGATTTTAAGTTAGTCAAACAACAAAAAAGAAATCAAGAAAAACTTGTAATTGTAACTAAATTCTTAAGCAAAAGTTTAAATTTTACATAAATGGGTTGAAGACAGGTGTGGCATATAAGTTAGAGTCCTTTTTACTGACAGAACCCAAGTAACCATCTGGAAAGTAAAAAACATGGAGCTTATTAATGACAACCATTAGCTACTATTAGGAATCTTAGCTGAAAATTTGCATTTACTATAGTCTTTTTTAAACCCTGTTGTCAATGCTGCTTTTCCTTATATATGGTCTTTGCTCATCTGAACTTTGATGATATGCTGTATTGTATCATAGCATATTTTATAGCAAACTCATTTCCCTCAACTACTTGCTAGCAGTAGTTGCAGTAACTTTCCTCCACCAGAGACTTGTATATCATGTGGTTGTGGGCGTGTGATTGAGAGTACAAATTCACGCCATCACTCCTATTCTACTATTTTTTGTGCACGTAGTTCCGTAAGCATTGCTCAAAATTCTAATTCCTCAGCCTGAATGTAATCTCCTAACTCCCTCATTCTCACTAGTTTCCTATCTCAAGAATTTATTTTCTTTTTTAAATTCAACAATTGATTTAACTCTCATTATAGTCGTTGCCCACATCCTCAGAATCTTGTGAAATATGTTGAGAGCTGCCGGTATATCACAGTCAACAGCTATTATAGGGCAAATTATTGTTGACTTTTGGGAGTTTTCACTGTAATAAACATTTGCCAGGCATGTGGTGTGGTTTTATGATGCATAAGCAAGATGGAAAGATTTTGAGCCTTTCTATTATTAAGTATCGTATCATGCCAATGTTATTGAAACTTATCTAAAATAATGGCTTGAGAAGTAGTATGGCTACAGTTAATTTGCCCTGGTGACTTTATTTCAGGAGCCTATTCCACCAAAAAACAATTTGGCCTATCCTACCACTTAATGCTTTATGCATTAAGACTTTATTTAGCATAATATAAGAATTGTAATACTGGTACAAAGTCAGTATTGCAGTGTACAGCAATAAATATAATATGGTGCCTTTGTAAATCAATCTTTGTTTTTCACCAAAAATATTAATGGGCTGGGTTCTGTCAAAAGATCTATTACTTCAGTAAGTTCACAATAGCACTCTGAAGTAGAGTTCTTTACCTTTGCCTTTCATTGATTCAATTCTCAGGCTACTGATATAAAAATAAATTCTGAGGCTACCCTTTTATCTGTAATCTAATGTCCTTCAGGCATTTGAACCGCTTCTTACATCTTGAGGAACTTGTTGAGGTCCTTGTGTTGACAAAGCAAATTTCTTGATTGATTTTGTTCGCCAGCATTTGTAGCCAGACTCAGTGAATACATTTTGTTAAAGCAAAGCAACATACAAATACTTTAATGATAAATGAATTCTGTTTGGCTCACCCATGCCAGTGTGGATTCTCCATAGTTTGCTTCTTTCCCAAAATCAACAGCTTTTCCGGCTAGGAATAAATTCCAGTAGAAAGACTCCAAACGCAAACACATGTTTTCTCAGAGGACTGGCCTGTTAAGTAACATTCTGGAGCTATATGCCTTATGTTGCATTGGAGCCCCTCAGTTATTGTTGTCACATGCAAGACCTTGGAATCCAACTTTACCAACCTCAAATCACCAACCACAGCCTCACAATAATCATCAAGTAACAGATTATTCTGGCCTTGGGATCATGCAAATATAGCAAACCTCTTGCAGCTCTTAAAGCTATCTGTTCCTTGCAGGCCGGTACAGATTAAGTTTGGCGGTGTCAAAAAGTATTGCGTAAATTTAACCAAGTTTTTTGTTTTTATTTTTGTAATTTATGCATCCAATAGATGTGCGGAGATTTAAAGAGTTAGTGAATCAATAAATACTCTTGGGAAAATCCGCATGCAACAAGAATCGAAGATGGAAATGTACAAAAAATATGCCATAAAGAGAATAATATAACACAAAAATTACATGGTTCAACATTTTTTAAAATAAAAATTACAAGTTTTTTAAAACTAAATCCACAAAAATGCCTCAATAAATATCACTATTTTAATTAAAAATTACAAGCTTGATAATTCATCTTAAGATGTGTATCAATGCATCATTCTATAAAAAACACTTACATTGCAATGGGACCCTTACATTGCACGGTTCTTAAAAGAAAAAAGAGGGAGAAAGAGAGTGAGTAAAAAAAACTTAAAAAACTATCTAGCCGACAGGTGACAGTAATTAGACAATTTTTGTGATACTAATGATAATAAACACTTTCACTCACAAGAGACTCTCACAGCAAGTGGTCAAAATAAACACTTATGATTTCTTATATTGGACTTGGACTAGGATATTACAACTCTTCACCAGCCCTTTTATATAGTGGTAGGCTTGAAGCAAACACAAAACAACCTTGTGACTTTTATGTCTACTCGAGGATTGTAAATCTTGAGACGCCTTTCAAACAAATGTGTTAGTGTCCGGTGCGAGTTGCATATAAATAAATAAATAAACTAGAGGCAGAAATATATGTAACGACCTAAATTTCTACTTATTCTTATTAATTTTGTTATTATTTAAAGATAAATTTTTTTAGAAACGTATATTAGTAAAAATTTTAAAACGTAAAATTTTCAAAAGATTTGTTACTCATATACATAACCAATGTCTCTGATACAAAAGTTTATATAATACAAGTACACTACTTTCTCAAAAGTTCAGCTTAGTACATAACTTCTTTTATATATCTTCACTACTCCAAGGTCTCATGGAACCTGTCCATCATTGTCATCTAAAAAAAATGAAACAAATCGGGTGAGAAATAAATTTCTCAGTAGGCAAAGCTAAATCCCGATCCTATTAGTAGGTTAGTAAAATCAGTCAAATAATCAAACACATATACAAGCAATATGCAAACTATATGAATGCATGAGATGAACTATCCCAAGGCAAATGGTTCCCACATATCGTACTGTATGTGGCCACCCTGAGCGTGGTCGTTGCTATAGTCTTACGCAAACATGCATAAATTTTGCCATATATCCTTGCCCATGGGTACTACATATCGTACTGTATGTAGCATCAGATTTTGTTTCCCCAAAGCCTCGTACTGGACTTGGAACATGGAAACATGAATCCACCTATCTTAATCACATCAATCATCCATATGAAAAATCAAATGCATAAGCAAAACACAGATCATATCATCATATATATCATAAGTATGGTTACACCACCATATCTTATCCAATAAGCTTTTATAAGTATGGTTACACCACCATA
>PYAF01000781.1:72069-84385 GCA_007407185.1 Glycine tomentella
AAAGATTGGTAGTATGAATGATTAAAATTTAGCTTAATAGATAATTGTTTAATTGACTTGAATCTTGGTACATGATGATATCTAAGGAAGTAGTGGATTTGAATGGTAATTATATAAAGGAATATTTTCACTAAAGTTTATGTGTTGTTTATTGTGTTATAAATTCTTGAGTTTACTTATTAAATGTTATATTAAAAGTGTGATGGAATCATATTTATTATGTTGAACTATTTGAGTTGTGATGAATTGTGACTTGTTCTGAGAAATATATGAAGTGGACTGTGGCTGTATAATTGGGATTTTGTGTACAGAAGTCTATATGTTATTTTATATTTAGCCTGGCGAGGGCATAAGTCTGTGTTATTTTATATTTAGCCTGGCGGGGGCATAAGTCCGTGTTATTTTCTATTTGGCCTGGCCGTGTTATTTTTTATTTTGCCTGACGGGGGCTAAAGACCGTGTTAAGATAAGCAGATAAGCATGCAACCTATTTTGATGGTGTTATGAGGACTTTTTGTATATGTGGTGATGACTTTCTGTATAAATATACTGTGATGACTTTCTGTATATATTTTGTGACTTAAATTATATTTGTCATAAACTTATCCTATTTTGTGTCTGTGGTTGACACCTGTGATGACCCCAATTTATTTGGGCGAGCAGAGAAACAGTGAAGCATAAGCTGTGGATGATACGGAAGAAGGTGTAATGAGGAAGCTTGATGGATTGTATTCTGTGTTTTGTGTTTATTTTGTAGATGTGTAATTTGTATTAAACTTTAGACCGTCTGTATATTATTTTGAACATATATTTGGGACTGTATTATGGACTGTATTATTATTTTGGACTTCGAAACGAACGTTTGTTGATAAAGAACTTGTTCCCGATATTGATGGTTAAAACTTGAAGCAAAAAGAAAAAGAATTTTCCGCAAAAATCTATAACTAGTATATTTTTAAGTAAGATGAAACCGAAATTTTTATAAAAACCAATAAAATACAAGCTAGTAAACGAGGTGTTACAAAAACTGCCTTTCTAAATGGGAATTTAGGGGAAGATGTGTACATGGACCAACCAATGGGGTTCATAGAAATGGGAAAAGAGCACATGGTGTGCAAACTTAATAAATCAATATACAGACTTAAACAAGCTTCAAGACAATGATACCTTAAGTTCAATGATACCATTGTTTCCTTTGGATTTAAAGAAAATACTGTTGATCGATGTATATATCTGAAGGTCAGTTGGAGTAAGTTTATATTACTGATTCTATATGTTGATGATATTTTGCTTAAAACTAATGATCTTAGTTTTTTAAGTGAGACTAAGAAGTTTCTCTCTAGTAAATTTGTAATGAAAGATATAGGTGAGGCATCCTATGTTGTTGGGATAGAAATATTCTGTGATAGATCACAAGGATTGTTGGATTTGTCTTAGAAAGCATATATTAATAAAGTATTAGAGAGATTTGGAATGCAAAACTGCTCATCGTCTTCAATACCAATTCAGAACGGAGACAAGTTTAGTCTCATGCAATGTCCTAAGAATGAATTGGAACAAAAGAAAATGGAAGCAATTCCATATGCATCACTTGTTGGGAGCCTATGTATGCTCAGACTTGTACGAGACCAGATATTAGCTTTGCAGTTGGAATGTTGGGAAGATACCAAAGTAATCCTGGTATGGATCATTGGAAAGTTGCAAAGAAAGTTCTGAGATATTTGCAAGGCACTAAAGGTCACATGCTTACTTATAGGAGGTCTAGTAACTTTGAAGTGATTGGATACATAGACTCAAATTTTGCAGGATGTGTGGATACAAGAAAATCTACTTATAGTTATCTATATTTTTTAGCTGGAGGAGCTATATCATGGAAAAGTGTGAAGCAGTCTGTATTTACTGCATCCATTATGGAAGCTGAATTTGTGGCAAGCTTTGAAGCCATGGTTCAGGCTAAATGGCTGCGAAACTTTATTTCCGGGCTTGAATTGGTCGACAGTATTGATAAGCCGCTGAAAATTTATTGTGATAATTTCGCAGGAGTCTTCTTTTCTAAAAATGACAAGTATTCCAATGGTGCTAAACATATGGAATTGAAATACTTTGCCGTTAAAGAAGAGGTTCAGAAACATAGAATGTCTATAGAGCATATTAGCACTGATCTTATGATAATTGATCCCTTGATGAAGGGATTACTGCCCAAGATGTTTACTGGTCATGTATATAGTATGGGCATTATGTCAGCTAATGAATGTTGATCATTATTGAAATTATTGACTATTGACACTCTGAATTCAATGATGTTTAAGTTTCTGAAAATTATTCTGTTTTCAAATTTATGTATACATGCATGTATGAATGATTATTTTGAAAAACAGGATTTCTCCTTAATGAAGACATAATAGTATTATTGTGGGACATTATGATGTAAACTTCCATTAATGTATCATATTAGGAGAAAAGCTAATATAGTAGTACATGGAAGGAACTATACCGATTTGATAGCATATAACTGCCTTAACTCTTATTGGTTTTATTTCTAATCATGATTTATGATGAGGCAAATGTATGAAAACTTTAGCCTTATGAATGCGCATTATAATTATTTTCATTAAATCATGAAATGTAATTTATGACATGAGCCAAGTGGGAGAATGTAAGATTTATCCTTGTGTGTAACACCCCGTATGCATCCGGTGTATTAACATATTACTTAATCAAATAAGCGCATAATTACTTTAATTAAAAAGCCGCGGAAGCAATTTCGAAACCATATTTCTTGATTCATTATGTACGGTATATTACCCACAAAACGGAAATGCCATACACAACACTAGCCCCTCAGATCCAGATAACATAAAGGCAGATAACCAAGTAACTCAACAGATACAGTAGGAGAAACATAATTACATAACTAAACTGGTTATGTACGAATATACATCATCAGAACCACACCTGTGGTTATACAAAAGATAGGCATACATCGCCCTGATCGCACAGATCACTTCCTCACATGAGGGAAAATATAACATATACAATCCATGTACAAAACATAAACATAACTACAATATGTGCACACGCATATATCTTCCCTCTACAGGGGTACAAGGTATATCAACATATACAAAATGAGCCTCCCAACTCGCAAAATGCTGCAACAGCTGTCCCTACTGGGGCTTTCTGCCCTGGGAACCGTCATCTCTGCTAGATGAGTCTCTTGCAAAAACATAATCCGCACACGGGGTGAGATATACATCTCAGTAAGCTCAGGGTCCTTGGAGGCATCTCCTCCACCCTTGCTCACTTCCATGATACACCGCATCAAAGGCATCACAAACAACTGACCACCTGGCCCTCACAACAAATACATAGCCAAACATCTAGCTCTAATGTATATCTGTGGAACTACGCTGCTAAGGATGCATCATCATCAGCATCAGGACTCTCAGTCCTCAGTGTGAGACCGAAACTCACACCTATGCCATCCCATTGGGAGCTACCCCTTATGCATGGACGCACATATATGGCACCTCCGAGAATAGGCTTCAACCGCTACGGGACCACCTATCTCTTGGTCTTAAGGGATCATCATCACCCTTTACGTGAGCAAACCAAACTAGGAGGTACGCTCTTCTCCTAGGGAGGTTCATATCTATCTAACTGGCTAGAAGATCTAATCAACAGGTAACCATACATACCAAGCATAGAATCATGCATACATATCATCATGAGGAATGCAACAACCATTTCAATGCACATGCATCATGAATGCAACCATCACTCTCTCAGAGTATGGTGGAACACAGCAGTGGGAAACATCCCCAAGAAACCAAGAACTTACCTGGCAAAGCCGTGCTCTGCAGTTCAACCCCAGAATGGTGGTCTACGCCACTGACACACGCGGTGTCACGCCCTATACAAGGCATATAAGCTCAATCAGACACCAATTTAACCATACAAGGCATAAACCTCTAAGTCGTCTATCTTAAGGTTATCAGAGCTAATCAATTCACTAGATAATTCATAGACCCTCAGCGGTCTATCTCGGCCTAACCAAGGCACTAGAGTCTCCACAAGACTCGGTACAAGCCAAAACAAAGAGCTCAAAGCTCCATACAGGCCAATACTCAAGATTATACAACATGCCTTAAACAGTTTCTTCTACACAACATCACCATTCCTAAAGCCTCTCAAGCACATAAAAGCAAATATCAAGGCTCATGCATGTTATACCATCATCAAATAACCCAACAATCTTCCTACACATGAATTTCTCAGAGCCAAGAACCAAAGTCCATGAAACTAACATTTCAAAGCTAATCCTTCATCACAACAACCTCCTAAACATACTTTCCTAAAGGACCCAAGCCTAATTGCAGCTCTAGCTCAAAAGGGTCACTATTCATCCCAAGAACAAAATCACAAATCAAACGGTAAAACTCGAGTTTTTTACCTCTAAGATGACAAGGAAGGCTAATGGACCACTTTCCCAAGCTTGGGTGTTCGAGAATCGCCTCCTATCCCCGCCAAACTCGAGTTTTGGGAAGCTCCCTAGAGAACACGATCTCTTCGTTTGATGGTTTTTAGGGAAATGTGATGAAGGATTCTAGCTTATAGGGGGATTCCCTACAAGTTTCATGTTTAAAGGGAAGTGTTTTGGTCAATAATGAAGGTGGTATGAAGCTTGGTGCCTTCAACAATGGAGGGAGCAGCTGGGAGGAAGAAGAAGTGAAGATTTTTGGCCAAAATCGCGTAAATTGGCTTTTTATAGTGACCCTGTCAGAGGTCCCGCGCTGATGGTGCTACCGACGCCACATTCCAGAGAAAATGGGCCTCTTGGAGCACTTCTGGCGCTACTAGCGCCAGTTCCCAGTGCATTTAGCGCTATGGCGCCACTCTGGCGCTACTGGCGCCAGATTCTAGTGAGAAATTGTCTTCTGCTACCATCTCACGCTACCAGCGCCACTCCCATGCTACCAGGGCGAATCTCACGCTACTAGCTTGATATATTTCATTATATATTTAGATGTATGTTATATAATTAATAAATGATGATAATAATTTTTAATAAGACTTTTAAAATTTATAAGGATCAAAACCAACAAAAGAAATCTATCTAAACTACAACAAAAATTTACCATATTTATAGGGATTTGCAAATATATTAAATCATAAATAAATGTATTTTGTTTAAAATTCAATACTTCACCTTATATTACAAAGCATTATATTATTTTGGTGTTAACAAATAATATTATTAGTAAATAATTTTTTATCCTTAAAATTAAGATAAAGTTTAATTAATTTGGAGGTTCCTCAACTATTTGACAATCTATTATAGTATATAAATTCAGAGATAAGAAACCATGCACTGCCACGTTGATATACTATTATTTGTCATGTCAGCTTATTTGTTTATGTGTCAATTTTTAAGGAATTCTACCTTCTATTTACCCTGTATTAAACCTCTAGTATACTGAATCATCTACAATGGTAAACCTCTATGAATCCTCTACCCATTCTATCCATCATTGTTGGTTTACACCTAAACTAACCTATTTGAGGTTGTATTTCTTCTCCGCTCTTGTGAATGCTCTTTGACATCCAAATCTGGTACATTTTTTCTTTCCCATAGTTCTCTACTTTTTTTTCAAACCCATAATATGGAGACCCTTTCATTAAAAGATGTTTTGCTGCAATTTTCATGTTCATTTATACGCAATCCAGTCTTTGAGGAGACAAAGGAGACCGATGTTAACGACGTGGAAGCCATCTTTAGGGATTATGAAGTAAGTTTCGAAGGTTATATTTGTTCTCCTCTCTTGTGGATGCTCCTAGATGCCCTAAATCTCTTTTCTTTTGTCATATTTCACTGGGTTTTTTTCCAGACCCATAATTTGATGACCCTTTTATAAAAATTGGTCTTCTTTCTTGTACTTTTTGCCATTCATTCATATGTAACTTCGCATAATTTTTTTCCATTCAATTTGGATAGTGGCTTGCCCCAAAGCAGATTCTTTTTTATTTTTATCGTGTCAGGTGATAAGTTTATGATGATTAAATGATAGTCTCAAATTGATCAACTTGACAAAATGAACAACGAGAACAAGTGGTGAGAATTGAATTACATGCGTTGATTTCCCATATTTTAGTCTATATATCTGATTTTCCAATATTGAATGGCAATGTATCATTATATCCATTTTGCGTAACTAATGGTTTAAGAAAGAATAGAATTTAAAGATTATGATGTTGAAGATGCAAAAATATGATTTTGGTATTAGTTTTCTAATAAGCATTATAATAGTTTCATATTGTAATACTTTCACGCATAGAGGTTAAGAAATGTATGGCACACTGAAATAGTGAGAAAACTTTTAGGAATATATAATTATGAAAAACATTTAGGAATTTTTGCTCTACATGATATTATATATGGTTATGAGCTTAAGATATTGGTCTCAAATTCCACAGTATAGAACTACAATTCTAGCTATAATTCATAGTCATCAAAAGCTAAGATGATCCAATCTCTATTCAAGTCAGTGTTTGATACTGAGGATGAAAGGCATAATTAGATGTGATCATATTATTATCTAATTGTTGGAGGTAAGGGGTTTGAGAGAGAGAAGAGTTTAGTGTTGGGTGATTTAAGTATTACACCAAGAGGCATCAGATGTGGAATATTCAACAGTGTTACCTTTAGCTTAGGGAAAACACTAGTAATATAATAAGCTATTAGGCTCTAGCCCGTATGCGCCCATATAATCATACAATAACTTATTGGGCTTGTATGTGAACATATTAATATATATATCTTCTCCTATGTTCACCATACAACACAATCCACTAATATAGTCAATGTAATGTTCAAATAAACATGAATCATCCTCATCCAATCCAAGACAATCAACTCGGATCAGTCAAAGAATTTTAATAATAAAACATTAAACTCAAACAACATTTGCAATCAAACTAAGTGAATCATCATTCTCATGAATCTGTTCTAAGATCAATATAATAATATAAATACCAAGAGTTTTAGATTAAATCTAAACTCATCCAAATTCCAACATCTAAATATCAATCTCAAAATAAGTTCACAACACCAACATATGCATAACAATCAAGTATAAGTAGGCCAGTCAAAATAGTCTAAGGCCTTACAAATATAAGAAAGAAGCATAATACTCACAATGTTCACAAAATAGAAATAACAAAATATAAGTTTCAAGTAAATGGACTCCAACATAATGGGTAATAGCAAGTGAACTGTCAAGTTCCCTACTATTCTACATGATATATTCATATATCAAGTTGGTCGTCCTCCTAAGGATCCAACTTCTTAAGCTCTCTTCCATCTCTATCATCCCTTGTAGAATGTCAAATATGAATTTCATATTATCATAAATTCAATTATTTGAATAAACTACTAAAAATGTCTAGTTCTACTAAAAGAACTTAGCATCATATCATCAGGCAAAGAATAACATATATCAATGTCATAAAGCATCATAATATCATGTGCATAAGCATCAAGCCAGTTTCATAAATTATGAACAAGGCCTAAATAGTTTAAGTTATAAAGAGTCATCAACCTAAGCTTATTTGTAAGAGAGTAACTATTGTCTCGTTTCACAGAATAAGACTAATAATTACGTCACTTACAATAAGCTAGTCTTGTAATGTCAAGTTTCAATTAATAACAAGAGCAATAGGCTTCTTATATAATCAACTATTTTTATGTTTCAATTTGGAATGTCATCGTTAATAATTCCTTAAAGTCAAATAATCTAGTATCAAGTTTGGAATGAGATCATTTAACCAAAAGGATAGGCCAACCTGGTAGGATTGTATCATCAAGTTTGGAATGACACAAGCTTCCCAGATAGAACTTTTGAATTAGATTAAAATCATCTCATCAAGTTTGGAATGAGATAACTCACCCTTTTCAAAATAATTAGCAACCACGACCATCGATGAAACATATAAATTGTGCTTATCATTTGGCAACAGAGGAAGATTCGATAATTCAAAACACACAATAAAGGTAAGTAAATGATAATTAAAACTTGTCTACATAGTGTTTAACCCCATTCCCCCCTCCCCATTGTTTTGAATAATCGATCTTTAGGCAATCCTTTTGTGAGAGCATCAGTCACGTTATCCTTTGATCTCACATCGACCAAAGTGATAACTCCTTGTTCTCTCAAATAATTCAACAACGCATGTCTCAGTCTCACATGTCTTCTCTTTGAATTAAAGAAAGCATTCTTTATGACTTGGATTGCTGCTTGATTATCACAAAATAAACTTAAAAAATTAATCTTTAGTTGAGTCAAAGGAATATCCATAATCAAATTTTTTTATCCATTTTGTCTCTTCACTAGCTGAGGCTAAAGCAAAAAATTCTAATTCCATTGATGACAACACAATACAAGTTTGTCTTTTGGATTTCCAAGTAACAGAAGCTCCACCTAGAGTGAATACATATCCACTGGTGGATTTACTATTTCCAATTTCTGAACACCATGAGGCATCAGAATATTCATTCACAATTAGAGGATAGCCAAAATAACATAGAGCATAATCTTTAGTACCTTTAAGGTATCTCATCAACCTAGTGAAGGCATCCCAATGCTTTTTACTAGGATTACTAGTGAAACGACACAACATGTCAATTGCAAAGGCTATGTCAGGTCTAGTGCAACTCTTAGCATACATGAGACTACCTATCAATTTTGAGTACTTTAACTGATCCACACCGATCCCTTCATTAGGACTCAATCTTTTTGTTATAATTATATGGTGTCTCACTCGTTTTACACTCACTGTATCCCTAGGTAGAAAGTAGTTGCTCAATATAATGAGTTTGGCTAAGGGAGATAACTTGTCTTTCAAAGCTTACTTTCATACCAAGAATGATATTAGCTATACCAAGATCTTTCATGTCAAATTATTTAGCTAAAGTGGTTTTCACATCACTCACTATAGAATGATTAGAGCCAAGAATTAACATGTCATCAACATACAAGCATATGATGACTATCTTATATGACATGAAACGATAGTAAAGGCATTTATCTGAATAACTGGACTGAAAGCCATAGCTCTTTACCACCTTGTCAAACTTAATATGCACATCTTAGGTGCTTGTTTAAGGCCATACAAAGATTTGTTCAATATACAAACTTTTTTCTCAAGGCCTTTCATGACATACCCTTCAGGTTGTTCCATGTAGATTTCTTCATTTAACTCTCCATTTAAGAAAGTTGTCTTTACATCCATTTGATGCACTACAAAGTGTTTAATAGATGCCAAAGCTAGAAGAATTCTTATAGTTGACAAATGACATACAAGTGAATAAACGTCAAAAAAGTCTATTCCACTCTGTTGTTTAAAGCCTTTACCTACTAAACATGTTTTATATCTAGCTATTGATCCGTCACTATTCAATTTCTTCTTTAATACCCACTTATAGCCTATAGCCTTAGCCCCTTTTGGAAAATTGACTAGCTGCCAAGTGTGATTCTGTAGCAAAGAACTCATTTCATCATCTATGGGTTTTGCCCACAATAAGGATTCCCAAGATCTCATTGCTTCTTGATAGGAGAATGGATCATCCTCTATATGGTAAGTGATAAAGTCCTCATCAAAAATTTTAGAAACTTTATCTCTTGTAGATTTTCTAACTTGGATTAGATCAATAGCCAATTGTGTGAGATTAGTGTCAGAAGGACAAGCTACAGATTCTACAGGAGATTCTGAAATCATATTTGTAGATCCAAAAACCTTCAAGTTAAGATTGCTAACAAACTTGTACTCAAAGAATTCTGCATCTCTAGATTCTATCACTGTGTTAGTAGATAGATCCAAAAATCTATTTGCAGCACTATCTTCTGCACTACCTAGATATACACAAGTAGTGGTTCTAGGTCCCACCTTAGGCCTTTAAGGATCTTGTATCCTTACATAGGCAACACAACTCTAAGTTTTAAGGGTATCATATCTACAAAGACGTTTGTGCCATATCTCATACGGTGTCTTAGACAATATACAGTGTGTCAACCTATTTAAGATGTGATTAGTAGTTAAAATAGTTTCTCCCCAGTAGGAGGAGGGCATGCCAGCTGTAAGTAACATAGATTTTAGCATTTCAATTAAAGTGCTATTCTTACGCTCTACAACACCATTTGATTGGGGCGAGTAAGGAGCAGTAGTTTCAAGTATTATGCCCTCCAAAGCACAAAATTTCTTGAACCCAGTCATTGTATATTCTCCTCCTCTATCACTCCTAAACCTCTTAATTTTCAGATTGAGTTGATTTCAACTCTAGATTTAAAAATCTTAACTTTTCAACAAATAAACATGACAATATCTAGAAAAATCATCTACGAAAGTGATTAGATACTTCCAACCCCCTCTGGTAACATAGTTTTTAAAGTCACAAAGATCATAATGTATAAGCTCAAGAAGTATTGTGCTTTTAGAAACCAACTTAAAAGGTTTTCTAGTGATCATAATATGTACACACACTTCACATTTATCAAATCGAGTAGAAATATCTAACGTTGCCGTGCACACAATGACCTCAGTGAGCAAATTCCCAACATTTGTCACATGACATGTAGCACCACTGTCTAACCACCACTTAGAAGAGACACTAGCCTTTCCATTATTCATCATTCCAATGAAGGCTTGAGGCTTAGATTCATTAATTAGCATATTAGCCTCATTTTGTGGTGTTTTGTTCTTTAACATCTTTGGTAGCTTACACTCTACTGCCCAGCGACCTCACTTTCCACAATTATGGCACTTGCCCTTCTTCTTCTTCTTGAAGACAATGTTTATGCCCTCTAACTGTGAAGAGGATTCACCTTTTGGTGACTTAGAATTTTTCTGATATTTATAGGAATGTGAAACTAAGTTGGCAATTGAATTTTGTTGTCCTACTTGTTCCAAACTCTTCCTACAAATGTTTTGATCTTCAATACGAATATACCTTTTTAATTCACCCAACCCATCTGTTCTTTTAGTCTGTGCATGTTAGTCTTAAAAGAATTTTCATTCAGCAGGTAGCTTGCTCAACCCAAGATCAACAAAGAAATTATCAAAAGATTTAAGTTTTATGATATCATAGGAGCTATGTTTTGCCATTTTAATCAAAGTAAATGTAACATCCTCAAAATTTTAAAAATGTGATGATAATTGGATAGAAGTAACTATCTCACTCTTTCCATAAAGTAGAAAATTACTAGGAAACCCTTAAGATAAAAATTTCAAAAATGCCCTTGGACATTTTTGAAAATGACCAAAATACCCTTTAGGTCAAAAATGCCCAAATGATTTTGGAAATTTTGTGGGAACCTGAGTATAGAATAGAATACTTTTAAATGACCAATTATTAACTAATTAGGTGATAAGAAACCATACAATAGGATTTATATGAATTTTTAATACCTATTTTGGAATAGATCTCAATTCAGGCTATCTTAAGCATCAGAAAATTGTATGGGAAGGATAGTCATAATCTTTGAAGTTTTCTTTTAATTATGGGATAAATAGACTAATTTATTAAGTTAGTTTAGTAATTTTACTAATTAGAAGTAAAATAGACCAATAAAGAAATAGGATTTTGCCATACATGTATTAAAAGGAAAATTTTGTAAAGTTGGCCGTGTGAAACAAGCTACTAGGAAACGTACACAACAAGGAGGAGGAAGAAATGTGTGAAACAAGCTACTAGGAAACGTACACAACAAGGAGGAGTAAAAAATGTGTGAAACAAGCTACTAGGAAACGTACACAACAAGGAGGAGGAAGAAATGTGTGAAACAAGCTACTAGGAAAGATATTATTCCTTAAGTAATGATGGCTTAAGAAGATTTTTTTTGAAAGTAAACTTCCTCTTGACACTTTAGAACACGTAAAGAGTTAAAGACATTATTTCAAAGATCCCAACGGTCAAAATCAAGATATGTAAGTTAGGAGTATACCATTAAAATTTTAAGACGATCCAACGGTTAAATAATCCAGAATCAATATTTTACTAAAAAGGGTTTTGGGATAAACTCAAGAATGAAGAAAAAGAAAATTAGAGAAGATTGCTCTACAAGATAAGCTTTTGCACGTGTAATATCAAGAGGAATGCAGAAATGTTGAGAACAATCAAGAAAATGGACACTTGGATGGTTGAAAAACAAGAAGTCTTGCCATTGGTCCATTTGGAAAGCTAAGTAATCATAACTTAAGTGATATTTTCATGAAAAGGCTTGTTAAACAAGTTTATCAACACTATAAATAGAGGGAGGTGGTG
>PYAF01000781.1:89476-106430 GCA_007407185.1 Glycine tomentella
GAGATGTATTAATCTGTTATGCTGGAAATGTGAACTGAACCCTGTGATAGGGGATTGATATGCATGGCTATGATGTGATTGAATTGTGGCATGTCTGGTTGAATGTGAAACCTGATTATGCATGCTGTGCTTGAATAGCATCCTATTGTCGTAGGATAGATGATTTGAGATTGAGTAAGACCTGGTGAGAGATGAGCCTATGATATGGAGGTAGCCTCCTACGTGGAGATGTTCCCATATACACAGAGGTAGCCTCCCCAGGCAATTGTATTGTATTAGAGGATGAGATGGCCCTGTGATACATAGAGGTAGCCTCGTGATAAGAGATGTACCTATGTATACAGAGGTAGCCTCACCAAAAAGGGGATGTACCTGATATATAGACGAAGCCTCGAGATAGAGATGTACCTATATATTCAGAGGAAGCCTCCGCTAGGGATACATGCAGGAGATGTGCCTAGTATATAGAGGTAGCCTCCCTGTGAGGAGATGTTCCTATATACTAAGATGTAGCCTCTGCATGATAGTTATTGATATGATGAATGGCTTTATGCCATGAGTATGCCTTGGTTTTGGCTGATGGATGTGTATAGCCTGATTGTTGTCAGGTGTATTGTGCATGATGATTGATTGAGTGATTCACTGATGATGATTGTGATTGTGATTGATATATATATATATATATGTGTGTGTGATGTCAGTGAACCAGGGGAAGGAAATACCTTCAAGGGCCCTGAGTTTACTGAGATTTTATATCTCACCCCTTGTGTGGGGCTATGTTTTGCAGGTGATTCTTCCATAGTAGCAGAGAGATCCCAAGGCAAGAAGCCTATGCAGGATTAGCTGCTAATGGACACCTTAGGCTAGAGAACATGAGCTTGTGCTCAGATGTTTTATATTTAGCCTTTAGTTATGGATTTTTGATGTACCCTGATGGGATTTTGTATAGTTTTGTACTGTACAGAGAAACTTTGATGTATATTCACCATATTATAGTGTACAGTGTTATACAGATGACATTTTATGATGTCACTTTTAGTATATGCTTCCAAACTGCTTAAACTCTGATTGAATATCTGCTTTGTATGTGATTTGTGCTGGTAATGACCCTGATTAGTGGATCGGGGCGTTACAAGAACAAAATCACAAGGTTTCAACTTGTGAAATCAACTAAAATTTCCAAGATCTGGACTCAAAGTTTACGGCTGTAGAGTTTTCAAACTCAGATCCTGGTCAATCCTTTTGTCGAAACACAAAAGTGATCACACCCTTGGGTTCCTCTCAATGAGATCTTTGAAACAACACCTTACTCACTCAAATCTGATACATGAAGCTAATACTTCGAGATTGTTGGAGGTAAGGGGTTTGAGAGAGAATGATTTAGTGTTGGGTGATTGAAGTATTACACTAAGAGACATCAGATGTAGAATGCTCAACAATGTTACCTCTAGCTTAGGAAAAACCCTAGTAATATAGGAAGCTATTGGACTCAAACCCATATGGATCCATATAACCATACAATAACTTATTATACTTGTACGTGAACATATTAATATTTAATATATATATTAAATATATTCAACAATGAGGTTGTATTTTCTTTTGATGACTATTCTTATAGCACCTCATCATTAAATATATTTTTACTCATAAAACTATAAATCCACATAACTAAATAATAAAAGCATGAGTTAAAAAAAAATCAAACTCATAAAAAAAATAATTTCTGGGTTATTTTCCTTTTCTTCGAAGCACTATCTTTTTTCTCATTACTATGTAATATATGTATTGGTACAACTTTTCTAAATCCATTATACTTTAGTCACCAATTATTTGGTAGATATAACAAATTTTCCCTTAAATAGTATAGCCAAACACTAAGTTGCCACTACCATGAATTTCATGTGTCAATTTTTAAATATCATTTAAGACCTATTTAAAAATTCATTAATTAAAAAATACACATTAGTTAAAAAGCAAGTTGGAGATTCAAGATACTGGGGGTAACTGTAAAAATTTTTAACAAGACGCTTTTGCTGAGAAAAAATTGTTATGATCCCTCATGGAAAGGCTCTATGTTAAGTATGAAGGAATATTGGAAGATATATAAACATGTACGTAAATTGATATTCTATTTTGAAGTATTACAATTTCTTTGTGAAAAATAAGGGGAAAAAAAGTTAGTCTCTAAGGCCAAAAGTTCTATTATAAAAAAAAGGAAAAACAAAACATGATATTTTAATTGTGTTTGGATAAAACTCCTTATGAGATGTACAAAGGAAGGAAACCAAACATTTCACACTTAAGAGCATTTGGCTGCAAATGTTTTGTTTTAAATAATGGTAAAGATTCTCTTGGCAAATTTGATACTAAAGTTGATGAAGGTATCTTTCTTGGTTATTCTTTACAAAGCTAAGCATATAGAATCTTTAACAAAAGAACATTATGTGTAGAAGAATCAGTGCATGTTATTTGTGATGAATCTAACACTTCCAAGGAGGAAAAAGAATATGATAATGATGCAAAACAATTGAAAGATGTTATGCAGTTTAATGAAAAGCTAAAGCTTTATTCAAATGACAATGTAGAACATTCAACACCTATTCAAGAGCACAAGGATTGGAGAACTACTAATGATCTTTCTCTTGACAATATTATTGGGGAAGTATCACCTACTAGATCCTCTTTAAGAAATCTTTGTTGTACAATGACATTTGTTTCACAAATTGAACCAAAAAGCATTGACCAAGCTTTACTTGATGAACATTGGATGATGGCCATACATGATGAATTAAATCAATTTAAGAGAAATGAAGTTTGGGAATTAGTTCCTAGACCCTCTTCTCATAAACCTATTGGCACCAAGTGGGCTTTTAGAAACAAACTTGATGAAAGTGGTATCATCATAAGGAACAAGGCCAGGTTGGTTGCTAAAGGTTACAACCAAGAGGAAGGCATTGATTATGATGAAACATATGCTCCAGTTGCTAGATTGGAGGCCATTAGGTTGCTGCTTGCTTATGCATGTCTAATGGGTTTTAAATTGTTTCAAATGCATGTTAAAAGTGCATTTTTAAATGGATATATTGAGGAGGAGATGTATGTTGATCAACTTCCTAGTTTCATTGATTTTAAACATCCAAATCATGTTTTTAAACTAAGAATAGCATTGTATGGTTTGAATCAAGCTCCAAGGTCTTGGTATGAAAAGGTTGAGCAAATTTCTGATTGACCAATTTTCATAAGAGGACAAGTGGACAAAACTTTATTCATCAAGAAAAGAGGCAATGATATTTCGATAGTTCAAATTTATGTAGATGATATAATATTTGGTTCATCTAATCAGTCTATGTGCAAGGAATTTTCTATCTCAATGCAGAGTGAGTTTGAGATGTCTATGATGGGAGAATTGACATTCTTTCTTGGACTTCAAGTAAAGCAAATGAAGAATGGAACATTTCTCAGCCAATCAAAGTACTGTTTCGAAATGATTAAGAAATTTGAGATGGAAAAGAATAAAGATGTTGCAACTCCTATGGCTACATCAACATATCTTGACTTAGATGACAAAGGAAAAAGTGTTGATAAGTCAAAGTACAGAGGAATGATAGGATCCTTGCTATACTTAACTGCAAGTTGACCTTATATAATGCTAAGTGTTTGCTTATGTGCAAGATATCAAGCAAATCCCAAGGAATCTCATCTTACTGCAGTAAAAAAGATTCTTAAATATCTTAAGTTGACACCAAAAGTTGGATTATGGTATCCAAAAGGTACTTCTATTAGTATAATTGGATATTCTAATTCAGATTTTGCAGGGTGCAAATTGGATAGGAAGAGCACTAGTGGTACATGCCACTTGCTGGGAAGTTCTTTGATTTCTTGGCACTGCAAGAAACAATCTTGTGCCTTATCTACCATTGAAGCTGGGTATATTTCTGCTGGAAGCTGCTGTGCACAAAGTCTCTGGTTGAAGCAACAACTACAAGACTTTGGCGTTGAGCCATAGGAAATTCCCTTGCTGTGTGGCAACACAAGTGCAATCAACATATCTAAAAATCCAGTAATGCACCCAAGGACTAAACACATTGAGATCAGACATCACTTTCTCAGAGATCACATTCAAAAGGGTAATATCAAAATTGAGTTTGTTGAAACTAATAATCAACTAGCTGATATATTCACTAAACCCTTAGCAAGAGATAGATTTAATTCACTTAGAAACATTTTAGGAATTCTTTATGAATCTAATATATCATAGCTTGCTTGTTGTGTGATAATCTGTATGATATTACATGTCATATAGCAATATCATCATGTGTGCTTGAAATTCGAAATTGAATGCAAATACTTGGTTCTTTCTGCATAATGCTCTGGTTTAATTGATTACCCCTCAGAAGAATCAATTATTTGATGCTTAACCTTGATTTAGAGACATTTTCTATGATATGTAATAGATTACACTATCAAAATAATCGATTACACTTCATAAAAATTGGATTCTGATTTCAGTCTTGCTCTGTCTTATCGATTACACTTCATAAAAATTGGATTCTGATTTCTGTCTTGCTCTGTCTTAATCGATTACGTTACAGAATAATCGATTACAGCTCATAGGAAATACTTCTCTGTTCAAATATTCTCTGTTTTAATCGATTACCCTTTAGTTTAATCAATTACACTTCAATGAAAACTCTCCTCTGATTCAAATTACGTCATGGAATAATTGATTACTAGTCTTTTATTTGTCTTAATGAAGAATGAAATAATCAATTACGTTTCTTCTATAATCGATTATGTATGGTCATGGTTATCAAAATCGCGATTTAACTCGCAAAATCGTACAATTCTATGTGTTTACTATCCCTCCGCGATTAAAATCGGAAGCAGAATCGGTTTTGGAGTAGAGTCTTCCGAGTCTACAATGGAATCGTTCGATTCTATGCAAACTCGCGAGTTTGCTTTGAGTTTGCGAGTCCAGCGAAATTGAAAACGGTGTCGTTTTGGGGCTTGGTAGGTAGGGAAACACACCGTCGCAAGCTGGAAACACACCGTCGTCAGCGTTCGTGCACGGTTGTCGTTGACCATTCCCATTCCTGTTCCGCTGGCTGCGCTGCGGCTCGTGATCTTCAGGCTCTGCCTCGCGGTGGGATAAGTGGCGACAAAGGTGGTGCTGCAAGGGTGGAAGGATAAGGAGAATCCCATGCCCAAGTGGAGGTGTAGGGTTATGTGGATAACTTGTGCACCAGATGTTCTTTTCTCCTTTGGGTACGTGTTTCAGGCTTTCAGCTACCAGCGGAAGATATGAAGCTTTTATATGGGGAAGAAGAGAAGCTTGAATTAGGTTTTTTTTTTGAATTTGGGTCAGATCTATAACCAATTTGCTTCCTGCACCTCGTTTTTGCTTACTATACACCTTCTGGCTCATTTTTTTTTGTAATTTAACTTTTTTTTAATTTGAAGTAGACTCTTACGATTCTATGATTCGATTCTACGAGACCTCCACGAGTCTACGTAGAATCTCGATTCTGACAACCTTGTGTATGGTAGTTACTGAAGCTCTGCAAAATTTTTGAAAATCTAAACTGTCAGATTTTATTCAAAATTCAAAATTTGAATCTGTAACTTTAGAGTTATGGCCTAGGAACATGTAGAAACAGTTACAACGTTTAAAATTCAAACTTGAGCACAAAAATTTTGTTTATAAATTCAGCTTTTCTCAAGAGAGAAATTCACACCTGAATTCCTTCTCTCTTCAAGCTTGCTCATTGAGTTTCTGAGTTTTCTTCTTTTCTTCTTCTAGCCCAAATTTTGAAATACCTTTCGTAGATAATGTCTACTCTAAGAGAGTAAAAACTGGAAAAGAAAGGTTGATGAGTCATCCAAATCCTCAGGGAACAAATTGCATTTTTGGTTCCTTGAAGAAAAAGATAGAATGACCTATACCCAGTTTAATGCCACCAAATTAATCATGCCCCCTAAATATATGAACCTTGACTGGTTTGTCAAGGAAGGTTTTCAATTCCTTGACCTCCTTGAAATTTAGGGATTGAAGAAGTTTGTAGAACTTAAGGGTACTTTTTACCCTTAGTAAGTGAAGTTATTCTACACCTGTATGAAAGCTACCATAGAAGGGGAAATTCACTCTCAAGTAAAGGGTGTTTCCATGGTGATTGATGAAGAGGTTTGGCAAGCAGTAGCAGGCATATCTGCTGATGGAGCCAGGAAATTTGAGGAAGAAATAGGTGGTTATAATAGGATTGACATCTAGAGAGGGATGCTTCAAGACCCTCAAGCTAGGTTGAATCTAAGGCTTAGCACAGGAAATATGACTAGTGAAGGAAGACTCCTTCACTATCTCATTACCTACATCTTCACTCCTAGATCTACCAATCATGCACAAGTCACAGATGATGACCTACAGCTTGTGTATGGCATCAAATCTACCACCCAAATTAATTGGCCACTTGTGTTTGTTGAGACTATGCTAAAGGCAAAAACGTTGATCAGCTATAGTTTTCCATATGCTGTAGTAATATCTAGATTTATTGATTACTTCCATGTTATGTCTCTGATGAGATAGTTGACAATACCTCTGATATTGTTAGTCTCATCAAAACCAAGCATCTCCAAAAGCTTGGTCTGACAAAAACACCACAAGGGTGGCAAATGGTGGGTGAGCTGCAACAACCTGAAGGTGCTGCTGGAGGAGGAGGAAATAAAGATGAAGATGCTGAAGCTGAACAAGGTGCTGCTGAGTACCAATATTCTCATTTTGAATCACTAATGGTTCAAAAGATGGAAGCTTTACTCACTCTTCATCATGAACATAGGGTTGAGACCAATTCATCTTTGGAAGAGATGAAAACTAGGCTTGAAAATATAGAAGCGAGGCTTGTTCTAGATGATGTTAACAAACTTAGCTAGCTTTTTATGTTTTCTTGTTTATGGTTTACTTAAGTCTTGTCTTAGTTTATGTTTGTTTTAAATTCTTATATTTTGTTTTAACATTAATGTACTGAGTTATTTCCATCAACGAAATGAAGTTTAATTTATTACCTCTATTTTTTATTGATTTTTGTCTTTAATCAGCCAAATAGTAGGAGAAATAATCAAATAATTGATGCTTTGTTCTATGCAAATGCTCTGTTTTGCTCTTCTATTTTTTTTAACAAATATGTCTAACTAAGGAGGAGCAAATGATTATGAAATGCATGGTTACTTGAAACTTAATATACTTAACACTTATTCTTGGCAAGAGACTAATTTGTTTCAGGTTGATTAAGCATCCTATCTTTCATTCCTCAAGGAAGACAAAAGATATCTTTCACTCTCAAGGAAGTTAAATGTTAAACAAATGATCAATTGAATTTGAATTAAATTTGGCATGTTCAAAGCCAAAAAGGGGGAGATTGTTAGATACAGGGGGAGTTGGAAGTAGGAGCTACATGTTTATCAAAGCAAGGCTAAAGTATTTGGTTTGAAGTTTTAGCTTTTTACATGCCCGGTTATTTTGATGGCATTTGTAATTTTTCTAAGTGGTTCAAGTACATTGCCTAGTGATCCTTGCATTGCATTTACATAATTCATTAACAAGCATTCATATGTAGTATATAGGATTAAATGCTTGCATTTGCAAAGAAACATGGCTTATGTTTTTGGAAATATTATATTTTGCACTGTGTTAATCGATTAACAATGTTATGTAATCGATTACATATGTGTGTTATTTTTGAAAAAGCCATGATGAACACTTTAATCGATTACCACTCTTCTGTAATCGATTACCAAGTGTTATTTTAAACTATGTCTAACTGCTTTAATCGATTACAGGAAAATCGTAATTGATTACTAAGTTAATTTTACATATAATGAGTGTCTGATTTAATCGATTACAAAGGCTTGTTTCTATGTGAGCTTATCTGATTTAATCGATTACCAATATCATGTAATCGATTACTACAGCTTGTTTTTGTAAATCAGTTATGTGTGTTATTCGATTAAATCAGGCACATCTAAGTCCATGAACCTTGAAGACTTGGATCGAATGAAACAAAATATCAGGGAAGAGATGGAGCATTCGATCACTGAAAAAGTGATGCAACAACTCATGATGTCCTTCAGCCACATGCAGTTCCAGATGTGGTCCCATATGCAGTCTCAAATGCAGTCTCAGGATTTCATACCGTCTTCGGAGGTTCAGGTTTGTCCTTATGGTGCCCGTGTCAGCATGAAGGAAAGTTGTTTCGATCCCTCGGGGTAGGACCCAGACACAGGTGCATCTGACAGGCGTGGGTTGTATGTCGATGACAATCCTCCTCACCTGCTTGCCCTTGAAAGAGTTTATAAGGGGTCGACAACCATGCACAACATCCCTCTGGCCAATGATCGGGTCAAGGTGGGTATTGAGGAAGTTCGAGATGCTGATGCTTGCATCCCTGTACCCACTGAAGAGGTTCAGTTAGTGGGTCAAGCCCTTAACACCTTCCTTGATTGGCCGACACATCTTGTACAACCTATTTTGAAAAAACTATTTCATTTTTGTGTGTTTATTATCATTTAAAAAAGATTTGTGTCATATAAAGTGAAGATGGTAATTGACTTATGTTTGTTAATTGTGTAGGATAAACAGGGACCTGAGGGACCGGTGAAACTTGTACATAAGCCGGAACCTATTGAGGATCCCTTGTACCAAATCGCATTGGCCATCCCCCAGCTTTTCCTCAAACCCATGCAGGTGTCGTGGGACCTTACTTTGTTTGAGGTCCCATTGTACATAAAGCATGAGGATATTTCTGAAATAATCCATGGTGATCAATGTCTGAACATCTCCTTTTTATAGTTGTGGATTCTGTAAGTCACTTTACATTGGCTACCATTATATGACTAATTGTTTTATATTCATGCATAATTGACTTTATTTTCAAAACAATAGGCATATGAATGAATTATGTTTGCAATCGGATAATGCCTCTATCTATGGATTCATTGAGCCACAGTCCATACAAAGATCTAGGAAATCGCAATTTGAATCCGAAGACTATCTTAAGAAATGGATGCATAGTTCACAGAAACATGTCTACCTTGCAGCATACTTGAATGGGTAAGTAAAGCTATACAAATGAATTAAATAATGTATGTAGTATAATAACTTAATGTCCTCGAATGCAGTGCACATTTGCAATTGGTCGTTATATGTCCTAAGGACAACATTGTCGTGTGGTTTTGTTTGTTGCACAATAAGCCTGATAACTACCTGAAAGGAATTATTAACAGGTAGGTTGTAATTTGTAACACATTTACTTTATTATTTCTAAGACATCAATATGTTAATTGTACAATATGCATGCATGTTTCTCTTAAGCAGTGCTTTGAAGGGATTCCACGATACTCAGGGAACTAAATCCAGGGGTACTACTAAATGGGTTGTGGTTAAAGTAAGTCATTTAAATAATGCTTTATGTCTTCAAAATAACTTCTATTACTATTTACACTAATTTCCGTTTAAATTTGACTATGTTATTGAATTAGTGTAATAAGCAAAAAGGAAGCACTGAGTGTGGCTATCATATCATGCATTGGATGTCGATGATAGTACAAGGAGGCTTCAGGGATAATTAGGACATGGTAATTGTGCAATCCAAAACTAATTGTATTTTGTTATACTTGTTTTTATTTATACTTATTAAATTATGATTTATGTCATGCAGTATTTTGCTGATCAGAGACCACTGGAACCCGAGAGATTGAAGGCAATCCGAATTCAGTGGGCTACATTTTATCTTAGAGTTAGGAATGAAACATTAGGTGATTAAGGGATTTTTACACAATTGTATAAATAGTTTAAAATTACAATCGCTTAAAGGCAATCATTTTATGTATATTGACACTGCTGAATTTACTTATTATTCACATATGATTTAACTGTACTGTATTTTAAACTGTCTAGATGTCTGTTTTTTCATTTGTAGGTTAAAATTTGGTTAAATTAATAAAACAGACAGTATATTAAAAAAACAAAAAACATCGGTTTTTAGTAAAAATCAATGTTGAATTATCATATTTTAACATTTTTTTCTTTTATTTCTTATTTGCCGACATCGGTTTTCTAAAAAACTGATGTTGTATACTTTTGTTAACATTGATTTTCAAAAATCGATTTTAACGTTTATACTTTTAACGTCGATGGTTTCAACGTCAGATAAAAATTGATGTGGAAAGGCCAAAATAACCGATGTTAAAAGCGTATTTTCTAGTAGTGCAAGTTATAGCCAAAATTTCTATATAATATGTCAACTAGTAGTATTTATCGTATGGCTAAGGCAAATTTTAATTTATACATTATATGGCTTCTTTTTAATTTTTTTCTTTTTCTCTATCAATCAATATAGTAGGAATATATTTCTATTTTCAATTAGAGTATATGAACATTGTTCTATCAATTTACTATGGTCTATTTCTGATAGCAACATGGGTGATACAGGGCACACAAGCAGACCCAAGAGGACCATCAAGAGACCAACCCACCTAAGTGATTACGTATAATCACTACAAGGAAAAGGACAAAAGCCACAGAGAATATTCTAACATTCTCATTGCCTCACCAACAAATTCTGTTATAACAAATTATTCTCTAAAATTTTGTTAGCTGGACCATGAATAGCCACATCAGCCTTTGCTTGTATTTCCCCTTTAAATATCAGCACATAATGAATAAAGTCAGGCAATTGTTATCCATTATTCCCTTTTTCATTCTTGCAGTAGTTCTTTAGTCTAGTAATTGGTCTAACCTGCCCACAACTACCATGCCTAAACACAACACTAGACAGACCACCATTGACCGCCTCGAGGAGGCCGTTAACCGCCTCACTCAGGGGCAAAATTCCCTGGCACAAAACCAGTTTTTCGATTACCAGAACATACCTGCTTATGAAAGACTCATCGTGGCATCATTTTACATGGAAGGTCCCGCCCTGTGTTGGTACCAATGGATGTCCCGTAATGGGTTCCTCTCCTCATGGTAGGCAATGCTTCCGGCTCTGAAATCCCATTTTGCCCATTCGTTTTACGATGACCATCACCGTTCTTTGTTCCTCCTTAGTTGTTTTGTCTCTAGATTAAACCCCGAATTATGCCATGAAGTTCAGGCTCTTCAGCCTCTATCCCTTCCTAAGGTCGCTGCACTGGCCAAGCTTCAAGAAGATAAATTTGTGGACTGCCGTCGCGGGTCTTGGACCTTTTTCTCATTTCCTCCTTCACCACCACCTATGGTAGTTCGTCGAGAGACAAGGGACTGTTTTCCTCTCGACGATGAAGCTTATCCCCCATCGTCTCACTGGCCGACCTTGACCCTTGTTATTTTGAGGCGATGAATAATGGGTTCACGGTCATCGTTGCAAATCCTGCCTCCACCTATTCATCGCTGACGAGGAAGCGGATTTGGCAGCTGACAACACCGAATCACCGACTTTTCCTTATCCAAACCCAAACCTTGTCCCACAAATTAGCCTTCACGCGTTGGCCAGTCTCGGAAACCTTTCGAATCTATGGATATATTCATCACCACCACATTGTCATTTTGGTTGATGGAGGTAGCTCACACAATTTTATTCAGTCACGTGTGGCTAAATTCCTCAACCTCCCTTCATCTTCGACGGTTGCACTCCAAGTGATTGTGGGCAACAGCAGTACCCTCAACTATGACACCAACTGCCCCCTGTTTCCCAATTCTGTTCAAGGACACACATTCACACTAGATTTATTTAACCTACCACTCAGTGGTGTAGACATTGTTTTAGGGGTGCAATGGTTAAAACTTTTGGGCCCGGTTACCATGGGCTACTCCACCCTGACCATGACATTTCCTTACTTGGGTCAACCCATAACCCTTCACGTCGATGTTCCCCTGCTCTTGGCAACCGCTTCAACCCAACAAATTAGACGCTTGGCTTACACACAGAGCATTTTCGCTTTGTTTCACCTTTCTCCAATACCAGCCTCAGCCCCCTCTTCCCATACCTCACCCCAAGTTATCACTGACCTCCTCACCCAATTTGACCACACTTTCCAAGAACCCAACCACATTCCTCCCCACTGTTCCATAACCCATAATATCAATTTATTACCCAACTAATCTGGTGAATGTCAGACCTTACCGATACCCGTATTGTCAGAAAACAGAGCTCAAGAAGCAGGTAGCTTTGATGCTTGACGCAATCCTCATCCAACCCAGCCAATGTAATGACCCGCCTCGTCGCTACAATATCACCACTCTTAAACGTATAATTTCCAAATTTTAATGAAAACTCCATTAATTTGACTATGAAAATGAGAGTAAATTTTTCGCGATACTACACTCACCAGACATTGCCCAAGTACACAAATAATTACATATATATAAATATATTAAACGAATACATACCATTCACATGGCAGAACATAATTCAGTTTTTACATATATATAAGCTTGAGATTACATGTTCGATAAAAGAGAAACAAGAAATCAACTAAGAAAGAGTTGATACCAAAACACAACTCTCTCTACCACAATAAATTCCAACGTTATCACATCGGCTCGGCGGA
Organism: Glycine tomentella; assembly: GCA_007407185.1. Taxonomy (NCBI): domain Eukaryota; kingdom Viridiplantae; phylum Streptophyta; class Magnoliopsida; order Fabales; family Fabaceae; genus Glycine; species Glycine tomentella. Next base: position 102,059 of record PYAF01000781.1, read on the forward strand.
TCCAACAAAAGGATATCTCTCCAACATCACTTATTGTTGCTAATCTGCTCCCTCGAATGAAGGTTCGCGATCATCATAGGTACCAATCACACAGTACAAAATTGCAAGGATGAGTTTAATATACAATATCAATAAGCACCAAATAACTATCATTAGAAAGAAAACAACAAAAACAACCACAATCATTCTCAGTAATCAATCAGTTCAACACACACTCAGCAAACTAGTCATCAACTTTTTCCATAATTCAAATCAATTATGTTCAGAATGATGCATGCACTGGCTCAACTCTCATAATACAATGTGGTACCATTCCTCAAGAAATAGCCTAAGCGTGCCCACATGACACTCTCACTTAGGAAAATGATGCAGTAGCTCGTCGAGGTCACCCTGTCGTGCACAGGTCGCTGCCCCCCCAATGGTGATCAGCTAGAGTCACAAGGGAGTTCCAAACAGAGTGATATGCCCCCAAGTACCCCCGGTACATACTGTCACCATTCTATTTCCATGCAATTATGAAGTATGAAACATGGACACCATCAATGCACTAACCGTGGATAGAGACTAGAATCTTAAGCAATCCCTTTTCCTCACGAAGGATGCTTAAAATTCGTAAACTCTTCCTCACAAGGATATCTAATAAGTCATGCACCCCCATGTACATACACAGTATACAAACATGGGCTCATCAATGCACTGACCGTGGATAGAGACCAGAATCTTAGGCAATCCCTTTTCCTCTCTAGGGATGCTTAAAATTTGTAAACTCTTCCCGCATGGATATCCAGTCATGCACCCCATGTGTATACACAACATACAGTGACATTGTCAACATCAACATTATCTCTCATCAATGTCATCATCAACATCAACATCATCTCATCTCAATATCATGATCATCATCAATATCATCTCAATCTCAATGTCATCAACAACATCAACATCATTTCATTTCAATATTATCAACTACATCAACATTATTCATTTCAACATCATCAACATCAATAGCATCTCAATCTCAATATCATCAACATCATTTCATTTCAATATCATCATAAATATCAATATCATCTCATCTCAATCTTATTAACATCACAAGCAATCACATTCCACATATATACAATAACACCTACTTGAGATTCACATTCCCCAGGTCTTCAGACAACACAAATCTCATACATTCACAATCTATAATACCACAAGACTGATATTTTAGGAAAATTCTAAATTAAAGAGGAGGACTACAATATATGTCCATTTAAAAATTTAATAAAGAATTAAATAGGAGAACATATTATAAAATTTTGGGCAGAGTATCCTCCGTAATTAAGACTTTTTCTAAAAATCCAATCACTACAACAACAACATCATTCACAGTTTTATCCATCAATAACAAATTCATCACATCACATTAGTTAAAAACATGATTTTTTCTTGAAAACGAGCACTCAACAGGAACAAACATACATCAATACTAAACATATCACATCCCATTAGTTTAAAACATTGTTTTTCTTGAAAACCAGCACATAATAGGGATAGGCATACATCCCCATAATTGGGTTCCCTACCCCTAACTATGGTATCAAAAATTGTAACCAAACAATAAACTCCTCTTACCTATCTATCTCCCTCTATTAGCTCCTAGTAGCGTCATTTTGAGATCTCTCAAGTTCACGTGCTTTGGCCCAAACGCAGAGCTCTATATACCAAATTGAAGATAATTTAGTATAGATTTCAAAGACAAGGTTAACATTAACATTTGGGGTCAAATACCCACTCAAATTTAAAATGGGTTTAAATGTTGTTTTGGAGTCTACATCAAAAGGACATCATTTTGGAATTTCGATCACACCAATGTGACCGGGCTCAACAAAGGTCACAAAATTGACATCAATATTATAAAAAGAAAACTTTTACAACATCTCATTTTCAAAGATTTTTCAAAGGAAGTTTAAAAACACCCAATAACGGTATCCAAATCACAAGAGAGGCTTCAAACTAGCTAGGAGAAGGCATAGAAAACATGGTTACCTCGAAGACACCGCGAAGGGAGGACTGGAGGCTTCGCTCTCTACTGAATCCTAGAGTTGAGTTTTGAAGATTCCACTCCGATTAAGTGTTCCTCTCCGTGCAGTGGTTCAACGGTAAGAAACGGCGGCCCATAGTGGTCACCGATGGCCGTAGCTGATGGAGGAGGAGGGTGAGGGGTCGGGTGAAGGTTTGGATGAAGAAGAAAGCTGAATTTTCATTCTTTTCATGCTGCTGCAAAATTTATAGCCGACTTGAGTCACCCAGGCGAATTTTGGCTTGCCTGGGCAAGCTGACCCAATTTTTGAAATTTCACTTCTTCTATGAAAAAATAATATCTCACGCTTCAGATGTTATTTCGCCAATCCCAACGGTCCAAACTTACATATGTTGGTTAAGAGCCTAACTTTAAAATTTGAAGGTAATCCAACGGTTAACCAATATATAATTGTGATTTTATGAAAATAGGTTTTTGGTCAAACTCGAAATCACACAATTTCAACGCAGCTCAAACAACTTCCACATAACTTGACATCCATACCAAGCAATTGCACAAGAATAATTCGCACAACATTTCAACTAATCTAAACTAGTCAAATAACACAACAAATACATCAAACATATATTTTTGGTTATTAAAATTTCAGGGCGTTACAACTCTCCCACCCTTTTAGAAATTTTATCCCCAAAATTTTCCTGACTCAAAAAAGGCCGAATAGGCTTCTCGCATCTGATTCTCTAGTTCCCATGTTGCATTCTTCCTGATGTACCTCCCCAGATCACATTGACCAACGAAATCTCTTTCCCTCTTAAATGTTTTATTCCCCGATCTTCGATCCTCAAAGGTAATGTTTCATATGTCATGTAACACCCCGTAGGCCTTCAGTGTATTAACATTTATAATATTAGAATCACGCTTAAAACTTTATTTAAAAAATGGCGGAAGCGAAATCGAACAGTATTTCTTGATTACATTATGTATGGAATATAAAATACATCACCACACAAACAACATGTAACATAATCAAGCCCCTGTTGATCCAGTATAACAAAACCATAGGCAGATAAACACAAATATCTCAACAGATATAATCAGGAGGAAACATAAAATCCATATCATAAACAAGTTTATACATATATATACATCATCATCTGACACTACCTGTGTCTCTACAAAAGAATGAGCCAACACTGGCCTTGGTCTCAAAACCACTTCCTCACACGAGGGTATACAAAACTATACAAGGCGTATACAAACATATCATGTGTGCACACACACACCTTCCCTCTACAGGGATACAAGACAAATATCAAAGCAAAATGAGCTACTCAGCTCCTTTTCTGCTATCCACAGCCAGGCTACAATGTCACTGATGGGGCCTTCCGCCCTAAGATCGCTCCTCTCTGCCAGAAGCGTCACCTGTAACCACATAAACCCCACACAGGATGAGATATACATCTCAGTAAGCTCAGGGTCCTTGGAGGCACCTGCTCTACCCTGGCTCACTCTCCATGACACAAACATAGGGCATCACAATCACACTGGCCTCCCGGCCCTCATAACAATACAAGCAAGTTATCTTGCTCTATGTACGACGTATCATCATCAACACCAACCTCAGTGTGAGACCAGAGCTCACACCCGTTGTTGTGTGATTTATGCGAATGTATACGGCAAGTGCACCGATCGTTAACAAGTAATAAAGTAGGTAAGTGAGTTATCGTCTCCACAGGGATTGGGGTAATTTTTACAATAATATTAATTCTAAATGATTGGAAGTAAAAACAGAAATAATAAAGAAGAATTGTTGTGTTGTGTTGAAGAATTGGATTAAAACATAATTTAAATAAATGAAGTAAAATGAATAGAAATTTACCAATGAAAGAAACAATTGTGGTCAGGCACAATCCCTTTTGTTTACTACCTCCTTCACTTGATTGGTTTATTATCTTAAGTCACACACATGATAAATCTTTCCTAAATTTGTAAATCCTAGAGCATAACCAGCGATTTAACCCTTTAATTCAATCGAGAAACCTAAACCCTTAGTGATTCTGTCAAACTAAGTATTCAAAGAATAAATCTCATGTGATCTTGTTATGATTATTCAGAAATACCTCTTTCCTACATTAGTTAATCCTTAATTCCTTAGTGAATCAACCCTTTAACCTGAATCGAAAACCCAATTCCTTGGTGAAATCTATCAAATTAAGCATACAAAGACTATATTATAAGGTCTGTAGCCACGCATCCCTATTCCTAGGTGAAGAACAACTATTATTCTAAACATGTCAGAAATTAGAACCCCAACGTTCCCATTGCGAATCCTAACCCTCAATA
>PYAF01000782.1:0-29827 GCA_007407185.1 Glycine tomentella
ACTAAGCGAGAGACATGGACACAAGAGATGGATGATGTTCTTGTTGATGCTTTTTTGTATCAACAAAATGATGGAAAGAAAGTTGGTGGCTCCTTTACTTCCCAAGCTTATGAAGCCATCATAAAGGAGTTGCAACAAAAATTTGGACGCCCTTTTGAGAAAGAAAAGGTGAAGAGTCGTTGGAAATTGATAAAGAGGCATTTTTCCAAGTGTTTTGACTTGTTCAAGAATGGCTTGAGTGGATTTGCTTGGGACCCAATTACAAAACAATGGTGTGCTGAGCCTGAAGTTTGGCAAAAGTTAATTGAGGTATATTAAGAACTTGTTTGCTTCTCTATCATATGAATTTGTGATTAATTCGTTAGAATAGTTGAACATGAATATTGTGTGAGCATATGCAATATAATCATTCACAGAATGCAAATTGGATTTCTTATTTATCTTCAGTGGGTTATTTGATAATAGTGTCCAATGCCCATATTCAGTTTTCTTATTACTACATGCATATGGCCATATGTGTAAAATCTATGTTCTTTTGTTCTCACCCGTGCTACCATGTTTTATATGATTTTGGGTGTGTTAAAGCTCAACCCCCAAGCCTGTAATGAAAATTTTGACAGAACCACCACGTAATGTTAGAAAAAGAATTTCTACTAATTCACTTTACAAAAATTAACCCAAACACACACCTATAATTTTATTTTTATTTTTAATACACCTTTTAGTCAATCAAACTATGTTCCTGCTGATGTATGACTGGTCCCCCCTCTCTGTCTCGTTCTTTACTTGTTAGATGACAGGATCCATTGTTTTTATACATACATATACAAGATGATCTGATGGGTAATGATATATACAGTTATTCGGTTGGAACAAGCAAAAACTGAAGAATCTCTTTATGAATCCAACTCGAATGATTGTGTTCAAATTTTTTATTATAAGTTAATTAAATTATGTAGTGTTGTTAAGTGGAGTCACTTCAGCTATCGTGGAAACAGGTTGCAACTTGCAGATAAGAATGGGCCTATTTTGAATGGTGTTACCTTTTATTATTATTGTATTGATTTGTCACATATTATGTTTCCTTCTTCTATTATTGGAGATTAATGATACGTACTTAGATTCTCTTCAGTCATTGATTGTTTTCTATTGACCATATTGGATCGTTTCCCTGTCAAGATAAAAATTGGATGGTACGTACTTATATTAGCTGTTATTAGGAGCTGCTGATTAATATGTCAGAACATTAATTTAGATGGGTCCTCATTTTCTTTTCTTTCTTCTTGAAAACTTGCTCACCATTGTTCAATAATTATTATTTTATAGGCTAAGCCTGAAGCAAAAGAGTGGATGGGAAAGCCTATCCATAACTATGACAAGTTAATGATTGTGTGTGGAGGAGATAGAGCCACTGGACAACATTCTGAGACTGCAAAAGACATTAGAAACAAAAGGTCATTGGCTGGAGAATCTGAGTCCACAGAAACAATTGAGGTGACCTTTGAGAGTGCTCAAGAGGTTGGCAATGAAAATGAAGTCACGTCACCTGAAGTACAAGAAATTCGCAGTCAAGAGGTTAAATCTAAAAAGGCTAAAAGGTCAAAGGATGAAGAAGTTGAAGGGATAAAATTGGCACTTCATGAGATTGCTGGAGCTCTTAGAGAGGGTAATGCTGTTTATGAGAAAGTTAAGCAAAAACTGCCAATTCCTGAAGCTGAAATTTGGAAACTTCTGGAGGATTTGAAGATTGAGAGACAAGTATTTACTCGTGCATATCTTTATCTTCTTGATAATCCTGAGAGGATTAGAGCAGTGATTGTTGTCCTCTAGACAAACGCAAGGAGTTGCTACTTGAGATGGTGCTTGGTCCTGTTGGTCCCTCGAGGTATAGGCCTTTATTGAACAAAGGTTTTTATCTATATTCATTTTAATTTTTTTAATAGATCAATCTCAGTGAAACATTAATAACATTTCTATTTGTGCAGGTAATGGCATATATAACCGTGGCTGCAGGGCAATCAACTGTGTTTGCAAAGCTGGGTCAGCCATAATTACAGTGGATGAAGATATGCAACATGTCTGCTATGTTACTGATATAGTTCTTAATAATTGATGACACTAAATTTGAAACTTATTTAACATATTTAACTACTTTGGCATGTTGTATGTTCAATCTATTATAATTTTAAAATTATGTAGATAACATTTTTGTTATGCATATCCTTTGTTTGTGCTGCAATTTTTTTTTTATTTGGTTATATAGCACGTTAATGAATTTTGCCATATAATTTGTAATCACAAAGTAATGGAGTGAATGCACAATTTTATTTGATGATATTAGAATTTTCTATATAAATTATTTTTTTATTGTTTCCAATTACATTATTTTGATATAAGTGATTTACTTATATATATATGTGATTTATAATTTTAATTCAAATATAATGTGACATAGAGAATTTTAGAGTAAGAAAAATAATTTTTAGAGAGTAAATAATTTTAAATGAAGAATTAATTTTAAATGTGAAAATTATATAATTTTTAATTTAAAATTAAGTTTTATTTGTAAAATATAGAATGTATTAATCTTTTATAATTTTAATTCAAATATAATGTGACGTAGAGAATTTTAGAGTAAGAAAAATAATTTTTAGAGAGAAAATAATTTTAAATGGAGAATTAATTTTAAATGTGAAAATTATATAATTTTTTTAATTTAAAATTAAGTTTTATTTGTAAAATTATATAATTTTTTGAAGTAAGGGTAAAATTGTAAAAGTATCTTATTAACTCTCTATTTCCCTCCCTACTAAATTTTTAACTCCCAAACAAGGAGGAAGGAACTTCCCTCATTTTCCTCCCTTTCCTTCCCCTTCCTTCCCCTTGAATCTCTTTCTTTCCTCTCCCTTCCTAACTCCCAAACAAAGCCTTAAGAAATTTATTTTCTTTTTCATAGTTTTATTATGAACTCTTTAAATTTTTTTATGCATGTTTTATTTATGTTACGCCTCTTTTTATCCCTCTCTCCCCATTTCTCTCTATGTCTCTCCTTCCATCTCCCTCTTCCCTCGCACTCTCTCTCTCTTTCACATTTATTCTCTTGCTTTCTCTATCCTCTCTGTCTATTTATACAAGTTGTTTGAATTCTAACATAGTTTAAATTGCTTATTTATGTAATAATGTTAAATATCACGGGCAAGTGCATTTTTATATAGATAGCTATTGGAGTGCATTTTTAATTTTTGATAGATGCTGGAGCAGTATAAAATATTTTGTAGCATAACCAGCTACAAACAAGGTAAAATGATGTTGAGATCACCGTCATGACTATTTTTCCTTTTTCCACATTAAATTCTTGGCTTAACATAGAACACGCTAAGTTCTTCAAAATACAGTGTACATAAAAAAGACTCGGTCCCAATGCCATTTTACAGTATGTACATAAGGTAGCACTATCTCATTTTCAGAATGCCAAAAATGAAAAGATCCGGACACCAGTTAATTAGGAATTAACAGTAACTAAACACTAAAAAATTACTCGGACAGCAGATACTAGATACCATAACAATACTAACATATACATCAACTAGAACAAAACCATAAACCAATAGTAGTAAATAATGAATATAATTTCCATTGTGAAAGCAGGCAAAGTAACGATACCTTGCAGAAGACATAAAAAGGAACAGAGATGGAAGAAGCCTATCTCTGGTTACTCTTTGCTTCAACCTACAAAATATGGTAAATATATAACCAAAGCAAAGTGGAAGAAGAAAAGAAGCTTGAGAATGAAAGGGAAGCCTTTAGAAGTAGGCATTTAGGAAAATCATTGAAGAAATAGAAACATGGAACAGGGGAAACCATTGACAATAAATTTCTAAATTACAAGCTAAGACTATAAAGGGTCTATAACTCTAACAATCTTAACTATAAGTCACACAAAAATTCACAAAATGGAGGGTTTATAAGCTCCTTTACTGCACTGTTAAGAAACTTCTATTCAATGTTTAAAAGGTGCTGGCAGGCAGCTAGGACTGAATGTTAATCTAGGGAACAAAATCATAATAGCCCTTCAGGGAACAAAACTTCTAATCTTTTGTTCAATTTATTTTTAAAAAAATCTACTGAGTATATGAAGACGGACTATGCAAAAGATCTATTAGTCTTGGATAACTCTTTTTGTCTCTAAACATTGGGCGTGCCTATAGACATTAGGAAACCAGATTTAAAATTGCTGGAAAAACAACCTTGACTTGACTGTATTTATCAAGTTGCAACAAGGTACTTATGAATATGCATAGCCAATTGAAACCATTATGTATTCTCAAATTATGATTTCTTGAAGAATCATAAGCTTATTAGATTGTGTTCTCAAAATTAAGATTGAATAACATTTAGTCCAATTGGATATTTAGTAGAAAGACCATGTAATATTCTGAAACAAGGGTTAGACCACACAAACAGAGCAAGGTATACAATAAAATTCCCTGGAACTCGGATACTATGTAGCAAACTGGAATTGTAAATATTCATTAATTATATGAATATCATCATTCCTTTCTTCAACATTAACAGGCCAACACAATCATAGATTAACAATTGCTAATTGATTATTCAACCTCTTCTTCTTTCAAGTACATATTGAAAAATTAGAAAAAAAACAAGAGTAAACATAGCATTCCACTTAAACCAGGGATGAAATGCACAAGCTGCACCGAATCTGATATATTTAGGATAATATGTATGTTACTCAACTGATAGAAAAATAGAGTAATGTGTGTAATTCTTCATTGTCTAGAAAAGGAACAAAAATTAATTAATAGGAATTTACCCATTCTACAAGAAAAAATAAGAAATTTTCTAAACAATGAAATAGAAAATAAGTACTTTTAAATATTTTCTAAAACAATCTTATTATCGTAAGGCTTTTAAATTTTTCCTATATTGCTTCTTGGAAACATCAAACAATCATAAGCACCATATGAGGGGATCAAGCACCAATAACAGTATAAAAACCAAATGCAAACTTAGTGGGCTGATTGGAATTAAGTATCTTTAGAGATCTATCTATTTATAAATGGCAATTTCAAATATAAGTGTGAGGTAGTATGATGAGAACAATTTGTAAGAAAGAAGGAAACAAGAGATTTTTATAACAACTTAAGCTTTAATAATAATTTCTCATGGTTTCCATGACCAAGTAGTTAAAAATTTGTTATTTACTTATGGTGATTTATTGAAACAAGTTTACAAGATGGAAGCTAAAGCTCATGGTGAGCATTGAGATATTTTGAGGAGTTTTGCATATACAGATTTAATCTTATGTCAATAAGAATTTTAATTTTGCATATTCTTCAAATGTACTTGTAGCATAAATTATTCTGAGCATCCTTGAATTTTTATGCACCAGGATAGCTCCTCCTACAGTTTGAGATTCTGCTGATCTTAGAGGTAACTCAATCCTTCAATCCATAAAATTAGAATTTAATCTATGAGAAATTGAAGGCATAAATAAGAAGTCTGTTTAACATGTAAACTAAGATAAGTTGAAAATTTAAGGCATTAAGCAATTTTTATTAGAACTCACATTGGATAAATCACCTATTCCACGCCTAATACGCTCTCCAGGGGAAATTTATGCCTTAAGGCTTGAAAACCATACTCTACCTCAGCTTGGTCCTTGCAAATCTAGAAATATAAAAAGGGGAAGCAATAGATTCAAAATTTAGATGAAATTGACAAATTTAAATTCAAAATGGATGTGTATTCAAACCAGATCAAGCCTGCAATTAAAAGGAAACCCAGGATATCTTTATCATAGTGCTAACATAACCGAACATAAAATCTAGCCTCCAAAGACCAAGCATTTAACTTACTGTTCTCTGTCCTGGGATGAGATATCCAAATCAGTTTCGTTTCATCCTGCTAATGCGGCTAAATATGAAATCATTCATACTGATATATGAAATTTGATATATATAATATGCATGTATGCTTGTTTGGACACAAATGATTTTTTTTTCATTATAAAAACTCACCGATGAGAGCCTGAATGTACAAAGCTTTGGCTTCCCTTTTCGACTATACTTAACTAACTGAGTGCCCTTTTTTAAAGTAATGAATGCCTTCACAAAGAAATAGGACACAAATTAAATTTAAGTGGAGCGCCTAAGCAACATAATCTCTAGAAAACCATATCAGTTAGTAACAATTTCTATTCCAGAAAAAAATATTTTCCTAAGTATTATTGTCCCCATTTTGATAAAGTGATAGAATGAATTTGTTTTGCCTCTCCTAGAAATAGAATACAATCTATTGCCATTCAACAATAAACTACCAATTTCATGAATAAAATTTCCTATAACTATTTAGATTTATTGCAATCAACCTATATAAACGGACTACATTGTGTAGTTCAAACACATGGTTTCAGCCAATGATTGAATGGGAAATAAAGCACAAAAAAAAAAGAATAAAAGGAATATCATCAAGATTGCTGAAGTGTACAAAAGTCAAACCTAGGACTTCTATTTTAGTAATGAAGAAAGTAGTTACAACTTTGAGCCAATGACAACTTCAATATTGACTAATAACAAGAATAGGTTCAACATGCTCAATGTACCTCATCAACTTCGGACGAAAGAGCAATGACACTCTGTCTGAGCAATGATTTTAATCTGTCCTTTTAAAAGTGTAAAAGGCCATGGCCAGCTCCAACAGCATTACTATACAACGGACTAGAACAATTATCACTCTGATTGACTATATTCTTCTTTCTTCCCTCTTCATATTTGCTTTCAGGTAACTCAGGTGTTTGGGTAGAAACAGGAAAAACATGCTCACCTTGTGACAATAAATTTACTACTTCAGAAGAGTAATACCCAAAGTTTTAACAAATGCTTTTTAAGTTTTAAGAAACATTTTGGTACACTAAATCTTTCAGGAATTAAGTGTAATACTGATAACTATAATATAGCTTTAGCTTATGTAGAGAGTTAGTCACTTAATAGCAAAGTAATTAACAAGATTCAGATGTCAGTTAGGTAGCTCGTATACCTATAAGATGTTTAACACAACAAAACACCACTGATAAAAGACAAATGGCTGGCAAGTAGCTTGTTATCTGTGCAATATGAGATATGAGAATTGAAATAAGAGTTGAAATTAGAGGTGGAATTTGTATTCCCATGAAGACAGTTTTAATTGAAATAAGAATTGGCAAAGTAAATTTATTAAGAGATGATATAGCCATATCTTCATAGTCACATCACATTAAGGCGCTCAAACAGCGGGGAAATAGAAAAGGAAAATTGAAGCATTTTTCTTGAAAAAGCACAGAAATTAATAAATCTCTCAAATCTACAATCTTAACTAAACATGCAAATGGTTAGGTCAACATTGCACTCAAATAACTAATTCATGCTGCTGATGCAGAGCATATAGTATCAATCTTAGTAAGCAATATATACAAATACCATGTAAAGGCGTTCAATCTTCTTTATTATAGCACTAAAACAGTTTGGCTGAGAAGGATCTGTTTCTTCAACCTCCACAGGTTGACCCTAAAAAAAGCGCAGAGGCTTGTCAAAATAGTGAAGCATAAGACAACACATAATTTCAAAATAAATTTGATGGGGGAAGTGGGGTGAACGAGCATCAAATGAGAGAACTAGTGTCAAATAAAAGTTTTCCTATTATCTAAACTTGCTCTTCATAATCACAATATGGACAACTGAAATAGGGAGAGCGAAGATTGGAAACTCACCGCCAAAAAACATGCGAGCATGAGGGAGATGATGGATTCGCGCTGTGGCTCCGATTTCCATAGCAACAACTCTTCTTCTCGCTCCATTCTTTGGTCTCCTTCTCTTCCACGTACTCTACTCTCCATAGAAAAGGGCTTCGTTTCTTGTCTCCGATGCTTACTTGTCGACAAGCGCAATTACCAAAACCCTAGCGGAGTCATAGTTGTCGTCAACAACATCCTCGTCGGTGAGGGCCGCAAAACTCTCATGCTGCGGCGTCGTAGGCACATGCCACCTCCTGCGTCATGTCCAAGGTTTTGAGCCACACGAGGCTCTTCTTGCCAGGATTTCTGTTATCTGCGGCATATCTCACCCACGACCTCTTTCTCACTCCACGAAAATGCATCTCCTTCCAAGCAAAGACGGTGGCACTGTCGTGGGCAATAGCGGTGATGGCGTGGTCCTGGGTGAGAGAGAGTGGCAGAAGAAGAGTGACTAATGAGAGAGATTGAGAGAAGAGGAAGCCAAACTCTGAGATTGACAGGATGAGAGAGAAGTCTATAAGAGTTAAAACATTTTAAAGACGGTCTTGGTCTTGTACCCGTCTTCGACCACTTTTCAACACTGTTTTCAAAAACGGTCTTTTCCTAACTGTCTTTAAACACTATTTTTAAATACGGTTTTTACATGACCGTCTTTGTTCGCTTCATTTTATTTACAAGTTTGCCATCGTGTTTTATTTTAAAACAGTTTTGAAATAACCGTCTTTAATCTGATGTCTTAAAAAGCTGTTCGTGTAGTAGTGTTCTGTTTTAGAAAATTATTGGTTCTAATCTAAAATTGCTAATAATTACACTAATAGTTACAAACCGCTATAATAGTGGCACTTTATAGAAAAAATCAAGGCAAAAAATTATAAAAAATACAAATTAATTAATTAATTAGGCATTTGGTGTAGGGGGAAACAAATTGGGAAAATGGTGCACTCAAACTCACCCAAGCTAGGCTTGGTTTAATGTTGTGTTTATGGTTTAGGGTTCAGGTTGAGATTTAGGGTTTATGGATTCCGGTTTAGTTTTAGGGTTTATGTTGTGTTTAGGGTTTAGGGCTTGGGGTAAAGATTTAGGGTTTATGGATTTCGGTTTAGTATTAGGGTTTATGTTGTGTTTAGGGTTTAGGGCTTGGGGTAAAGATTTAGGGTTTATGGTGTGATTAGGATTTAGGGCTTGGGGTAAAGATTTAGGGTTTATGGATTCCGATTTAGTTTTAGGGTTTATGTTGTGTTTAGGGTTTAGGGTTGGGGTAAAGATTTAGGGTTTATGGATTCTGGTTTAGTTTTAGGGTTTATGTTGTGTTTAGGGTTTAGGGCTTGGGGTAAAGATTTATGGTTTATGGATTCCGGATAGTTTTAGGGTTCAGTGTGTTAGTGTTTAGTGGTTAGGGTTTGGGGGTTGAGGTTAATGATTTAGTGTTTAGGGTGTGTGGATTTATGAGTTAGGTGTACGTTGGTTTAAATGGTTAGGGTGTATGTTAAATGGGTATGGATTTAGGGTATAAGGTTGTAGGGGCATGGGTACAGGGTGTTAGGGTTTATGGTTAATGATTTACTATTGATGTTGGTTAGGTTGATGGGGTAGGCATAGTAGTCCTTGCCATAGCGTGATTTGATTCCGCAATAGCCATGGCCACAAGGGCACTGTATGTTCCAATTGGAGGGAATAGTGGAATCTTTTGTAGGTGAGAAAGGTTTGGTTTTGGGGGATTTGGAAGGACAACACTAAGACCAATGTCCTCACTGATCACAGTTGTAATAAGTGATTTGTTGCATTCATTTGCCAAGTTGTTGAGAGCAGTTTGTGGGATTAAAGGGTTACTCTGAGGACTATGAGCATGAGCTGATGAAGAAGGTGAATAGGAGAAAGACATGATCACACATTTTCTTTCTTGTTCTGTTTTGCTTCTTCTCAATGCAGAGTGAAGAGTGAAGAGAGTGATTGGTGTTGTGTATATGATGATGGACTTGGCACAATTGGAAACAACTAATGAAAAATTCATTTTAACTTCTCCATAAACTTATTTCATTTTTTCTTTATGTTTTTTTAATGCTTATAGAGAATCTTATAACATCACCAATTAAAAATTCAATTTTTTTTTTTTATAAAAAAACTCTCGTACCAGTAAAATACTCTAATCTAAATACTCTAATACATAATTTCTTATATTTAAAAATGATACTTTTACATCCCAAAAGAGACCTATGTTTTTGTCCTTGTCTAGTTCACGAAGTTGTCAGAAATGGCGCTAGACATACCATAGCTCAAAACGTAGGGCCAAACTATAACCCGTGACTTTATTCCACTCCCGAGGTTAGTCAAGCACTAATTCGTCGATAACAGGGTCAACATGATTTTTTCTTGTTGTGTTTTGCTTCTTATCTGTGTATATGATGATGGACTTGGCACAAGTGGAAACAATGTACGTCGAGGTTCATGCTTTTAGGGTTTGGGGGGTTGAGGTTAATGGTTTAGTGTTTAGGGTGTGTGGGTTTATGGGTTAGGTGTATGTTGGTTTAAATGGTTAGGGTTTGTGTTAAATAGTTTGGATTTAGGGTATAGGGTTTAGGATTGGCGGTCCAAGGTTGTAGGGGGTATGGTTTAGGGTTTATGGTTTCGGTGGGCATGGGTACAGTGTGTTAGGGTTTATGGTTAATGATTTATTGTTGATGTTGGTTAGGTTGATGGGGCAGGCATAGTAGTCCTTGCCATAGCATGATTTGATTCCGCAAGAGTCATGGCCATAAGGGCACTATATGTTCTTGTTGGAGGGAATAGTGGAATCTTTTCTAGGTGAGAAAGGTTTGGTTTTGGGGGATTTGGAAGGACAACACTAAGACCAACGTCCTCACTGATCACAGTTGTAACAAGTGCTTTGTTGCATTCGTTTGCCAAGTTATTGAGAGCAGTTTGCGGGATTAAAGGGTTACTCTGAGGACTATGAGCATGAGCTAATGAAGACGGTGAATGGGAGAAAGACATGATCACACGTTTTCTTTCTTGTTCTGTTTTGCTTCTTCTCTGTGTATATGATGATGGACTTGGCACAAGTGGAAAGAATGTACGTCGAGGTTCATGCTTTTAGGGTTTGGGGGGTTGAGGTTAATGCACAAGTGGAAACAATGCACGAGTAGGACAATTCCTCCCTGTCAGGTATGACAACTGGATCTTCACTCGGTGGAATAACATGTTCATTACCACGGTGGGGCCCATGACCACAAGTGCAGACATAAAAATTCATTTGCGGAGGATCGGGAGCCTGTTGACGCATTGATGGAAACTCGAAAGCAAAATGTCGCAGCAATGCATTTCGGGTTTATGGTTTAGGGTTTAAGTTTTGGTGGGCATGGGTACAGGGTGTTTGTGTTAGGGTTTATGGTTTAACGTTTATGATATATAAGAAAATTTTATTTGAATGATTTGTGAATCGTACATATTTTGTTTAACATGGTTTTAAATTTTTGTATATTATGATACTAATTAGATGGCTGATTTATCTTCCACTTATTCTTCGCGATCTGCATCTGATCATGAGGGTGAGCCCATGGATCCGACAGCCTATGTTGTCCCTACCCCATACAAGTGAGGCGCTTTGCGTAGGCGTACTCAGCGCACCTACGTTTCACAAGTTGTGTGGAACGAGGGCACAACTCGAGTATTGAAAACTCGACGTGGTAAGGTGACAGGGGGACCAGATCCCGACGATATACCTGATGTTGTTTGTTATATGTTGCACGATGCAGGGTTTCTTCATTTCGCACGCATGCGACATATTCAGGTATGCAACTATGAAATGAGTAAAGACTTGTTAATTTCATAAATGTACTTGTTAATTAATTAATAATTTTTTTATATGGATGCTGGGCTTATTAGTGCTCTAGTTGAACGATGGAGGCCAGAGACTCACACCTTCCACATGCCACAGGGAGAGATGACCATCACGTTGGAAGACGTGGCTGGTATTTTGGGATTGCCCACGGAGGGCAATGTCGTTACTGGAGTAACGGTAGCTGATTGGGCGACCGTCATTGAGGACGTTTTTGGTCACGAACCTGAGGAGGACACCGAGTTGAGAGGTGGATATTTGCGCCTGTCTTTCTTTGATAGACATTTTGCGCATTGGGGTGAGGTGGTTCCCGAATTGGTTCACGTGACGCGGTTTACGAAGGCCCACATTGCACGGCTTATTGGAGCATGGTTGCTGAGCGATCGATCTGGAGGTAGCATGATCGCAGCACGATATATCCCGTTGCTTGCTGGGGATTTCGTGGACATCGGTGGATACAGCTGGGGCTCAGCTGTCCTTGCACATTTGTTTAGACAAATGTGCGAGTGTACAGATCCAGGCAGGAGTGACATTGGTGGATGTCATATGCTGCTTCAGGTGTGGGCGTGGCTGAGATTCCCACCCATTGCTCCAACTATTCCGCTGCCTACTTAGGCGGAGTGGCATTTCAGACACCGGTATGTGTGACTATATTTTGTTTTTGTTAACAATTTTTACAATTAAGTCCTATAGTATACTAATATTAGTTATTTTGAAATTAGGTTTAACGCTTTAGGCCGGTTTAAACCGCACGAGCTGGTCTTGTATAGGATGGCATTGGATTCCCTCACTCGACACGAGGTACATATAGTAGTTTTTCAGTAATTGTACGTTTGCATTTGTGGAACATGTTACATAATGATGTGTTATTTTCTTCTGTGCAGGTCGTATGGCAACCATATGGAGACTACGACTTTCTTGGTGCATCTGAGTATCAGCGACTGTTATGGATGGCAACTACTCCTATTATATGCTTCCACACAGTTGAATATTCCCAGTCGGATAGATGCATGCACCAAGTCGGGAGGGATCAGCCAATCCCACATGCTCCCAGGAAGCTGAAGGATGTGCATGACCTTTCGTTGCACGGTAAATGAGAAGACAATTGGGTTCGTAAGCTCAGACCATTTATTATGCGCTGGGAGGTTAGGGACCAATACATTGACCTTCCCCCTTGCTTCAGGGGTTGCTGTCACCACACCATGAGTACATGGTTTGGTACAGGGAAAACTGGAAGCGGTTCATCATGAAGCAGGGTGCGAAGACGGGTCGTGGGTAAGTTTTGTTCACATCATTATTTGTCTATTTAAATTAATTATGATAGATGATATACTTGACACTTATGTTTATATATTTTAAATTGTAGGTTAATGGGCTAGGGGCATTGTACTTCGCGACAACTAGCCCCAATAGGAAGGCCTTCCTATTGGCCAACTAGAGGCGTTGTACTTCGCGACAACTAGCCCCAATTGGGCGAATGAGGAGGTCGGTCGCTTAATGTCTGTCTTCGCTGAGAGTTGTCGTGTGGAGGAGGCAAGACCACATGCTCCCGAATCCCAACTTCAGCAGGACCCACAACTGTCTGTTGCAGTTGGCCATCGAAGAAAAGAGGGTCGTGGACTAGAGTGTCGACGGAGACCGATGTAGCAGGTTCCTGAGCCCATTGTTCGTCCCAGGCCACGCACCGAGGGTTACTATAGGCCTCCTGTTATTGCATCGACATATGGGACACAGCCTGTATATTACGAGGCTACTGAGCAGGGGGGTAGGGGGGCATGGACTACG
Organism: Glycine tomentella; assembly: GCA_007407185.1. NCBI lineage: Eukaryota > Viridiplantae > Streptophyta > Magnoliopsida > Fabales > Fabaceae > Glycine > Glycine tomentella. The sequence goes on from PYAF01000782.1 coordinate 13,410, forward strand.
TCGAATTCAGTACTGAAGCCCAAATGCCTCCACCGGCCCACTCCCAGACCCATGCCGCATATGTTACTACTGCAATGGCATGTGTAGATGTTGGGTTCGGTGCTAGACTCGACGTTGATGCCAACTGGACTAATTCAAACATCGATGACATGCTCTCGGAGATAAATTGTACTTCATCAGGCTGTGGGCTTTGGTCACCACATTTACCATTTGTCACCGAAGCTGGTGAGCATCCTATGCCGGTATATGCAGACCAGGGCACTCCATGTGCATCTCCTTATGTCCATCCGTATGAGGTAGGCCCTTTTGATGCAGGCCCGTCTCAGCCGGACCCTTATCAGCCAGGCCCTTCTCAGCTAGCCCTATCCGAGCCAGGCAGTTCTTAGCGACCCTGAAGACGAAGGCAACCTGATTGGTAGGCGCGTCATTTGTCGTGGCCACCATCGTCTTAGTTTTAGTCACTATTAATGTTTTTTATTTTTTATGTTGTTTTGTAATCAATTATATTTCGTAACTTACACTTGTTTGTAACATTTATGTTAACAATGCTCAGTCTAACTATTATTTAACGACGTTAACCCTGCAAACACTAACAATTACATATGCCGTCAACAACACGAATTCATAACAGACACAACTTAAATAAAAAAATGAAGGGGAAAACACATTTTTAATTAGAAGGATAATTAAAAACAACATCTTCGGCGTACATGTCTTATTCCATCTGGATTTCTGGTTTGTTAAAAATAGCTAAAATCTCAATTGGACAAAGACGTTTCCAGTAGTTGGATTCCCCTAGCATCTTGAACACGTCTTCATCGCTTATCAACTCTTTTATGTCATACTCGATTGTGGTGTCTGAATATTGTGCATGTGGTGGATGACGAAAAAACAATTTTCTTACTACCTGTGACATGTGAATTCCATTAGGGGGAACCCCAACAGGCGCAACTTGCTTGATGACGGCCTTTAGTGTTTCAATGGTGCATCCAGAAGGAATTTCAAATCGTATTGGGTTTGTTCCAGTAAAGGAATAACCCACAAAACCGGCTCTTCGTGGTATGTTCCACCTTCCATTGTAATATAGCATTGCATCATGTGTGGAGACGATGGTGGACTGAAGTAGGTTGATTATACCATCAGGTGTTCTGTTTATGGTGCACGTAATTTCTATAGGGTTAGCACTCGACATTTGGTCATTGCACCTTAACATTCTACAAACATCATCATCATTTGTGAGTGTGATAGAATGAAAAAAATAGTGCTGACCTACGTGTAGGGATGGTTGTCGATAGTAGATGTTATCAACCAAATGGTCATCGGTTAGTAGAAGGGTGTGGTGCATCCTACTCTTCAGCATTTGAAACGAACAGTCATTAGGAACTCGCATTGGTATTGGAGTAGCACATTGAAAACAAACACCTGTTTCATTGTGCTTCGTTGATCCATTTGGAAAAATGAATGCTAATTTGGAGTTACCAATGTTTTGACTGCTGGTTTCTCCTAAGAATGACATCATATGCAAAATCAATTTTGCGGGGCGAGGTAAGTTGTGTCCGAGCGTTTACCTTGTATAGGGGTTAATCGCGCCCAAGTTGGGCGTGTCCAGTCATGCCTAAAGAATTCTTAGGCGTGTTCAGTGACGCCCTAGTTAGGCGTGTTCAACGACGCCCTAGTTAGGTGTGTTCAATCACGCCCTTGTTAGGCGTGTTCAGTCACAACCAATTTGTTAGGCGTGTTCAGTCACAACCAATATGTTAGGAGTGTTGAATCACGCCCTAGTTAAAGGGTTATCAAGTATTGTTTGCATTTTTGATATAAATTTTAAAAAAAATTCAATTAACGTCGTACATTGACATAAATCACGGTAAATAAAAAATAAGTAACAAAGGGAAATTGATGTGTACCACAACCAAAAAATTATTGTCATACCTGTAACACAACATATTTATAAATCAAATACATTTAACATACCACTTATCAAGCAAACATAATAACAAAATCATGAAACACCACCCCGAGTAGGACAAGCTCTACGATTATGTCTAACTTACTTGCACAGTCCGCATTTAGGAAGTCTCTGAGATATTTCGACTTCGTCCATCTCGTTATGTATTCTAGTGGACCTTGGACGACCCTTTGCACGCAACATTGAGCTATCACGTATGATAACTGGATCTTCACTCGGGGGAATAGCAAGTTCATTACCAATTGGCTGCCAAGGTAATGAATAAGCTTCAATCAACTTAGTTACCAGGAACACATCAAGGTTCGTAAGACTAGAGCGTTAGTCGGCCTAAAAATCCAAGGTCTACCTTGGTCCAGGATCTGTCCTTGGCATACAATCAATAATCCCAGCCACCTGGTTGACTATACAAAGTTCCAAGGAAGCAACCCTCGAAGGAAGACCTGAGATTCATTCTTGGAAGAAGGTCCGGCTTCCCAGTCGAGCTTAAAAATTTCGAGGTTCTCTCTTGGTGGAAGACCCAAGGTCCGCCCTTGGTAGAAGGTCTGTAATCCCATATAATTGGTTGGCCTTGGTAAGCCCAGGAACCATCTCGGCAATCCAAGAATCCGTTCTTGGTCATTTACAGGTTTATAAAACCCGAGCTAAGGTAGACTGTCAAGGTTCATAAACCCTAAGAGCTTTCGTCAACCTCTAAAAATCCAGGGTGGACGCACCACTTGTATGCTCTCAAGAAAACCCAAGACCGTGTCTTGATGAATCCTGACAAAACCTAGCATGGACAACTCCACTGGTATCAGACTTGACAAACATAAGCTACAACTATGTCTACCCTCAACATATGTTATCCTTGTCATATCTCTCCCTTGTAGGAATATATGTTCTCAGGAACATAAAAGACCAAGATATATACTTGGCATAAAGACCAAGACTTACCCTGGGTCTCTTAAAAACCAAGCAAGCTCTCTTGGTATCAATCTACAATATGGAATCCTAATGTGAAAAACCATACCATTGATCCGCATAGTTATCAACAATTCTTGATAACCCATAACTCAAAACTCGAGATTAATTTGTGGTCAACCTCGTTTTGATCAACTTATCTATTAAGGAAACGCGAGGTACTAAATGCTTTATTACGATGATTTCAGTGCTCACGACTTCTATTGATGCAGGAATATGAGCCACAAAGAAACATTTTTAGCATAGAAGCGTCCAAGTTCATCTTGGCATGAAAAACCTAGAAAATATTCTCGAAACTCTAACTCCTATGGAACCTCGACATGCAGTACCATAGGATATTTCTATTTTGCAGGAATAATTTTATTTTGCAGGATAATTGTCTAAAAACCACCCTCGACATATCATCATCACTTGGTGCATATGGTGGGAACCTTGACAAAAAGTATATCCTCAACAATACAAATTCAAGAAATAATCTTAAAGTTCATGGTTAACCCTCGACATTTCTAAAGTCTAAGATGCATTCTTAGCACGCACTGGAATCGAGAGCCGCGACAAGCAAGACTACAAGCATAGTCATTTGAGAACGTAGGAAACCGACAACAGTTCAAAGATCAAGCTTGACGTTACAGATCTGGGTCATCTTTTTGATGGTTCGATGGTTCGATGGTTCTCAAGCCTCAGCAAGTAGTTTGGGACATTTTCAATCATAGAATCTCAAGATTGAACAACACACAGTCAAGAAAATTATGGGGTTACCAACACAAGCAAACAGTTGAAGAAATCATACAAGTAAAGAAGACACAGAAGAATCGAAGCAAAATGAGCATACTTTCATTAATTTGTTAAAAGCTTTACAAAAGCCTTCACGACTAAAAAGCAAAAACAAAAGAAACGTAAAGATGGTAACCCACACTCTGGTTTTGTCATCTTCCTTTTCGTCAAAAAACTCATCCAGAGTATGGTCGTTCACTATCATCCTTCAAGTCTCTAGTCTACTCCTATGCCTTGGCGGCTCTTGTGAGACGATCTCCACTAGGCTCTGGTGAGACGATCTCCGCCTATCTCTGGTGAGATGATCTCCACTGGCTCTGGTGAGACGATCTCCGCTGAGTAATGATGAGAGGATTCCCATCTGCCCCAACAGAGATATTGAGGACGAGCCTCTGCACTTTTATCTCCCTCATTGTGACAGAGACTTTCTGTAAAACATCAATTTTGGTGCAGATGGCTAGAATCGTTGATGACGACCGAACATATTGCTTTCATGCTCTTTCACCCTCTTTCGCCCAGAAATTGGCTCAGAGGCTGGGGGTCTTATGTACAGTCCAAAATAGTAAAATGACACGTGGCCACCCTCCATGTCAGCATTGCCTCATTAATAGGCGCTTATTCAACCTCCAGATGCCAGCCTGGACACAATGTCTGGGTTCCTTGTCAACACCGCTACAAGAGCACGGACGTCGACCCTCTATAGGAGCGCGGACATCAGCAATATTTTCTCCTTATTAATTGCCTATCTATATGCTAGGATATTCAAATAGGTTTAATCACCTTATCTTATCATATAATATCTCAACAAGTTATCTACTAATTGTTACTTATCTACAAGTAACAATATATCAATAAGGTACACATCATCCACACTCAACACACATACACCATACTCATTCGGTATTCACACAGAATACCTCTCTCTCATATACACTTAAATGCATTACTCAAGTCTCTCATTCTCTATACTTTAGGCCAAGTCTTCACACTTGGTCATCCTTACAAATTTAATGTACTTACTTGAGCGTTAGAGTGTTTTTCCTTTGTTTTGCAGGTCCCTCCTCTAAGCAAAGCCTACCCTTACTCCAGCGCCACAGAATTTGGAGTCCACCAAGGCCACATCATGCCCACACGTGAAATTTCCAGATTTTGGTAAGAACAATAATGTATTATATTTGTGTAGGTATGCTCAGTAGACAGATGCAGGAAAGTTAATAAACTGTACAAATTTGTAAAATTACACGTGGACATTACTGTGGGGTCATTGTACATGTGTCCATCCTCCATGTTAATCATTTTACAATAATTGTGTACATTTATGCTCTAAGTGTCAACCTTGACATAATGGAGACATGACTTGTCCGCCCTCCATGTCAGCCTTTCTACAGGAGTGTGGACGTCCACCCTCTCAACTTCTAGATACTTCTGGACCGTAATAGCTAATCTGTTACGCATAATCAAAATGGTGCAATCTCCTCTCATGAGAAACGAAACAACTCAAGGTGAATCGCACCCCCAACAACATGTCAACCCTTTGGGTGGTCCGGGTTCAACACAGGTATACCATCCAGAAGGGCGGACAACACGACGACATCCTTTTGTCGACTGTATTATGGAAGTCGACCTTCATCCTAGGTGAAAATCTCTCCATCTGGAAAGGTACAATGACCCCACAGATCTTGATGAACATCTGGATGCTTATCTGACTCAGGCCAACCTATTCGCAAACAACGACGCTGTACTGTGTCGAGTGTTTCCTACCTCAATGAAGGGATCAAGTTTGGCATGGTATGGTGGACTCACAATACTGAAGAGTGTTGGGCCTTGCAGGACAAAATAGAAGAACTTATCCAGGCAGGATACTTGTTACGGTTTGTAAAAAGAGCTGACAATCCTGCAACTAGAAATAGACCTGGGGGTCGATGAGAAGATTAGTACAGGAACCACAACAAGAACTGAGATGCTGATAAAAGACTTGAAGATAGAGAAAGACAAAGAGAACAACAGCCTAGACAGGAGTGTCAACCTTTTCGCCAACAAGAGAACGAACCTGCCTAACACATTTGGGGTGAAATCAACACCATCGTTGGCAGATTCTGGTATGGAGGCTCATCAAATCAGTCTCAAAAGAGACACTTACATGCCATACGGGACATCGATATCAATCATGTCGATGCTCCCCCTCCACAGAGCCTCCCTCCTATTACTTTCACAAATGCTGATTTCATAGGTATTAATCCTATCAACCATGATGACCCGATGGTGGTTTCCCTCATAATCACCAATTTCAAAGAGTTGAAGGTTCTCATTGATGAGGGAAGTTCTGCCGATATCTTGTATTGGAGAGCTTTTCAGAAGCTGGAGATCTCGCCAAGCATGATTCAACCTCACCTTGGACCCCTCCTGGGCTTTTCAGGAGAGAGGGTAGACACCCGGGGGTACGTAGACCTTATGACCATTTCCGGTCAAGGAAAACTTTCCAGGAGTTTCACCATCAGATACTTGATCGTTGAGGCCGACACTACCTACCTTGCCTTAATTAGAGCTTGGGGCCATCGTCTCCATGCCTCATTTGAAAATGAAGTTTCCCACTATGACAGGGGAGATTGTCACAGTTAAGGCAGACCAAAAGCCAGCCCGACAATGCTACGCAAAAAGCCTGAAAGTGGCATCCTATCCTCCCAGCAGGGAGCTGGGTAGATATCATTCCACTTCAGGTGCTACCGATCAGGTTATGAGTATAGACAAAAGGTTCAGCCCCTACACCCTAACTGTCTGTACAACTCATCATGATAACACCTTCGATGTGGATCCGTGCAACGACAACATCGACAAGGGACCTAAGCCCATTGAAGAACTTGTCAAACTACAGCTCGGACCAAAACTCGGGTAGTTTACACAGCTCAGCAAGGACCTTACTGGTCATGAGCACAGGCACATAGCGGGCATTCTCCGTAAGAATGGAGACTTATTCACTTGGTAACCATCTGATATGCCAGGTATTGATCCTAGAGTCATATGCCACAAGCTGGCAATATATCCACAAGCTAAGCCAATAACTCAAAAGAAACGAAATATAGGAGAAGAAAGGCACAAGGCGGTAAAGGAAGAGGTAGATAAATTGCTCAAAGCCAATTTTGTTAGAGAAGTCAGGTATTCTACTTGTCTTACCAACGTTGTCATGGTTAAAAAGGCTACTGGCAGGTGGTGCATGTACACGGATTACACCTATCTCAACAAGGCATGACCAAAGGACGCGTACCCGCTGCCCAGTATTGATAGACTTGTCGATGGTGCGTCCAAGTTTCACATCCTGAGTTTCTCGGATGCATATTTCGGGTACAATTAGATCAGGATGCATTCCCTAGACAAAGAAAAGATGACATTCATTACTGAAGATGCCAACTATTGTTACAAAGTCATGCCTTTTGACCTCAAAAATGTAGGGGCCACATACCAACGACTTATGGACCATGTCTTCAGAAAACAACTGGACGCAATGTCGAGGTCTACGTTGATGACATGGTCATCAAGTCTCAAAGCATAGCCCATCACATAGTGGATTTGGAAGAAGTATTCGAAGAAGTACGAAAGTATGACATGCGTTTTAACCCCGAAAAATGCACATTTGGGGTGGGTGATGGAAAGTTCCTTGGTTTCATGATCACACACCGGGGAATTGAAGCCAACCCGAACAAATGCTCAACCATTTTACAGATGCATAGCCCAACTAATGTCAATGAAGTTCAAAAATTGAATGGAAGACTAGAGGCTCTATCCCGATTCCTCCTAAAGCTTGCCGAAAAGGCGAAGCCCTTTTACCTATTGCTCAACAATACTAAACCGTTCCTTTGGGGTGAAGCCAGCGAACAGGTCTTTAAAGCATTCAAAAAGACAATTGTTGCACCACCTGTCTTGAGTCGACCTAGACCAGAGGCACCATTGCTTCTGTATCTTTCAGTGGCAGACGAGGCTGGTAGCTCAACACTTGTCCAAGAAGAAGGAAAACACCAACTCCTTATCTATTTCACCAGCCGTATGTTACATGAGGCCAAGAAACGCTATCAAATGATAGAGAAGATAGCCTTGACACTTGTCACCTCTGCCAGACGCCTTCGACCTGAAAATAATAGGAATACTTCTCAAAAACCAATGGGGGGTGAATTGGTTTAACCTTAGTATTTTAAAATCAAATTCAAATCAACTTTCCAGGATCTTTATCACTTTATAAACCAAGAAACCTTTTACTCAATCAAATGTCTCAAAAATGAACTTGTTGAACAATGAATATGATTCAAAGAATTAAAGACAATGAATATGATGAGAATAGAAATATAGAAATAAGAACACGAGCAATTTATACTGGTTCACTTCAAATCATGAAGCTACATTCAGTTTCTTCGAATTCACATTGAATTAGAGTTCCACTATTATAAAATATTCTTACAATTACAAGAACCTCCCCTTTATCAACCCTAGACAAAGAACAGAAATCCAAAACCCTATTAGACTTCTAAGGAGAAAGATACAGAGAACACTACTCTGATCTTTAAGCTAAAGAACCCTTCTCTTGTCCCAAGCTTTAAGAACCCAATTACAATAGCCAATTACAACACAATTTGTAAACAAAATTACAATCAATGAGTTAAGGAAAGAAACAACCTGATGATCCAGTGAATGTCATGCATATGAATAAACTATTCAGGTTGAAAGACAAAATACAATCTCAGAACATTTTCTTCCTTAACCTTTGAAAGAAACTTCTTGCTTTAAAGAATCATTAAAAAACCCATGAAAGTTTTAGTGTAAGCAAGAACTCATAGAACCCAGAAAGATCACTTAGAACGTGTTTAGAAAGCTTGTGTGTGCTCAGAATACGAATTGATCAAGTTACAAAACAAGTTGAGCCAAGGTTCTATATATAACAAACTTTTGTAACTGTCAGTAATCGATTAAACGCACCATATAATCGATTATTTAACTCATTTAATCGATTAAATCAATCTGGTAATCGATTAAAGTGTTCAACACAATTTCTGGACATGAGCAACGAACAAAATAATCGATTATTCCGTCTTGTAATCGATTAAGACAGAAAGCTTCAAAATATCAAAATACACTATGTAATCGATTACGGATTTTGGTAATCGATTAAACCAGGAAGCTTTATAATACAGATTGAACTATGTAATCGATTACTATATATGGTAATCGATTAATGCAACAAATCTTATGTGCATTTACATATAATGTAATTGATTACTACATTTGGTAATCGATTAAGACAGGAAGATGGCTTTTTCAATTTAAGCTTGTGTAATAGATTACTATTCCTTGGTAATCGATTCTTCCAGCATTGCTTGAAATCATGTATAGCAATGTAATCGATTACTACCTATTGGTAATCGATTAAAGTGTTCATCAAGACATTGTATATGAAAACAAAGGTCAAATAATCGATTATTCCGATAGGTAATCGATTACATTGTTCTTGAAAGCTTTTCCAGAATGAACTAAGAACAAAATAATCAATTATACATTTAAGGTAATCGGTTAAAGCAGTACAAAAACCATTTTTCCAAAAACCTTTGATTCAAATTAAAACCTTAGTTAAATGTTAAAAACTTTGTTTAATTTTCATGAAAAACACTTAGTTAAAATCAATGAATGAAATGAATGAATGCATGGATCAATCAGATAGCTTTCCTTTTACATAAAATTCCAAGTCTTCAAGCATGTTGAAAGCTCAAAACTAATCTTGTAGCAAAGACTTCCAATCTTCATGAAGCTCCCCCTATATTCAACACGACCTTACTTCCAAAGTCACCAGGTAATAGTTAAAGCTAACTATCCTATCAAGCAAGTACTACGGAAACCCGAGTTGGCAGGCAGGACGGTGGCACGGTCGATCGAATTGTCAGAGACCTACGATACGTACCCCGCGGTCCCATAAAGACACAGTTCATGGTGAACTCCTTAGCAGAATTTGCAGGGGATGACAAATCCACCCAAGACTGGTGGAACCTCTATGTGGACGAACCATCCAACGTGCGGGGAAGCGGAGCAAGAATTATCCTTAAGGGTCCTGACAACATCTCGCTAGAATAAGCCCTTAAGCTGAATTTCAAAGCCTCCAATAATCAAGCCGAGTACGAGGCACTAATAGCAAGACTTAAGCGCACAAAAGAAGTTGGGGCTAAGTGTCTGAGGTGCTATTCTGACTCGCAACTCGTCCAGGGACAGGTCACCTACAAGTTCCAGACCAAAGAATCTGTACTCCTCCAATATTATCATCTGGCCAAGATACTTATCGACAGCTTCTAGTGTTTCGAGATGTACCATATACCACAAGAAAGTAACACTAGGGCGGACCTACTCTCCAAGCTGGCTAGTACTAAGAAGACCATCATTCAAGAAACACTCCAAAATCCCACCATTGACACCCAAGAGGTAATGGCAAGCGAAGAGGAGGAATCTAACTGGATGACCCCTTATAGAAACTTTTTCATTAAAGGGACATTGCCAACAGAAGAAAACCAGGCTCGACGTTTGAAGAGGAAAGTCAACTACTATGTCATCCTTGATGGCAAACTGTTCAAAAGAGGGCTAACAACATCTCTGCTTAAGTGTCTGGACAATCAACAAGCAAACTACGTCCTAAGAGAGCTCCATGAAAGGATTTACATGTAAAGAATATGAATATCTCACACTTAACCAAGAGGGGGTGAATTGGTTAAACCTTGGTAAATTAAAAAATTTCTTTAATCAAAATCAGAGTTCCTAGGATCTTTATAACTTTTCAAAACCAAGAAACCTTATTCAATCAAGTATCTCAGCCCCAAGGAATTCAATGAATCAAAACTGACTTTGTTGGTCAAGTAACTTTATCAAGAACACAATGAATATAAGAGTTAAGGAATAGAAAAGCAAAACACAAACAGATTTATACTGGTTCACTTCAACACTAGAAGCTACATCTAGTTTTCTTCCAACCAACACTAGGTCAGAGTTCCACTATTATAATTTTCAGTTCTTACAATCAATTACAATGTCTCCATTTATCAACCTTAGATAAAGAATAGAAATCTAAAACCCTATTAGATTCTAAGAGACTAGAACCCGAGAACACTACTCAGTTCTTTCACCTAGAGAACCCCTTCTCTAGTTTCAAGCAGGAACCCAATTACAATAGCCAAAATACAAAGAAAATCCAAAATGAAAATTACAATCAGATTAAGGAGAGAAACAACCTGATGATCCAATGATGCAATGCATAATGAAGTTACCAGATCAGATTGAGTGATTACAAATCAAATAGCACAACTTTCCTTAATCTTGAAATGGTTTCAAGCTCCAAGAATGAGTAAAACACTCATGATCAAAGCACAATGGAGCAAGAATGATTAAACCCTTAGAAAACACTTTAGAATGCTCACAAGACTGTTTAAGCTCAGAAAATACGTATGGGTAATGTTCACAAAGTTAGAAAAGTAGCTGAGCATCAGTCCTATTTATAACAAACTTTTGTAACTGCCTGTAATCGATTAAACGCGCCTAATAATCGATTAAAATGCTCATGTAATTGATTAAATAAACCTTGTATTCGATTAAAATGTTCTACATAGTTTCTAGGCATGAGCAACAAACAAAATAATCGATTATTCCGACCTTTAATCGATTAAGACAGGAAACTCCAAAATATCAAAATGCATTATGTATTCGATTACAAACATTGGTAATCGATTAAAGCAGGAGTCTTTAAAAAATGAATGAACTATGTAATCGATTACGATATGTGGTAATCGATTAAACCAGCAAGACTTGTAAGCATTAACATATAATGTAATCGATTACGAAATGTGGTAATCAATTAAAGCAGGAAGACAACTTTTCCTATTAAGCCTGTGTAGTCGATTATAATACCTTGGTAATCGATTATCCCAGCATGACTTAAAATCATATACAGCTATGTAATCAATTACTACTCATTAATAATCGATTAACATGTTCAACAAGGCTGTTTATATGAAAACAAAGGTCAAATAATCGATTATCCCGATAGGTAATCGATTACATTGTTCTTGAAAGCTTTTCCAGAATAGACTAAGAACAAAATAATCGATTAAGTGAAGTAAGTAATCGATTAAACCAGCAGGAATGGTATTTTTCCAAAAACCTTTGAATCAAATTAAAAACTTAATCAAATGACTAAAACCTTGTGATTTTTATGAACCTAATTAATTTAATTATGGATTAATATGAATGCAATGCACTTGGATCATCAGAATTACTTTTCTCTTACACATTTCACACTAATTAATCTTCAAGGCATCCATTGCATGTTGAAAGCTCAAAACCAATGCTTGAATCACAATTCCTTTGCATTCTTTAAGTAGCTTCCCCTGAATCCAACATTGCGGTCTCCATACAGGGGGATGCTCCCTGGCCACCAAGGTAGTACAGACAAGATACTACTAGCTGACACTTAGGATTGATGCCTTCGAGTTTACTCGGAGGTGCAAAAAGTGCCAAGAATATGCTGACGTCCCACAGACTCCCCTAGACAACCTTCACACTATGACTTCCCCATGGCCATTTGCAATGTGGGGAATGGACATCTTGGGACCACTTCAGCTCCAGGAATGGTCAAGTTCTTACTAGTGGCTATAACGAAGTGGATTGAAGAAAGCAATAACAAGAGATAACTGCCAGCGAAGTCGAAACCTTCACTTGGAAACATCTCATATGCAAGTACAGTCTACCTTACGTTGTCGTTATTGACAACGGTACACAGTTCAAGGCATAGACCTACAAGGATTTTCTCACACGGCTGGGTATCATACACCTGGGGGGGCTTCTGTACTATACAAATTAGTAAAATTACACATGGACATTACTGTAGGGTCATTGTACATGTGTCCATCCTCCGTGTTAACCATGCTATAGTAATTGTGTACATTTATGCTCTAAGTGTCAACCTTGACACAAAGAAGACATGACTTGTCCGCCCTCCGTGTCAGCCTTGCTACAGGAGTGTGGACACCCACGCTCTCAACTTCTAGATACTTTTGGACCACATCAACTAATTTGTTAGGCATATTCAAAATGGTGCAACCACCTTATCTCCTTATATCTCTCCAATTATCTACAAGCTGTAATTTATCTATAAATAACAACATATCTACAAGGTACACATTATCTCCTATTTGAATTACATAACTACCTACTATTATGTGTTATCTTATCAACAAATTATCTAACAAACAAAGGCCCAAGGCCCATACTCCATGCTATAAATACTTTTGTCTCTAAACCTTTAAGAATATGATGATCATTCCATACATACTTACTTACTCTCCGATACACATTTGGAAACTCTCTACTCTTATACATTCGATTACCCTTCATAATTGATGTACATACTTGAGTGTCGGAGTACCTTTCCTTTGTTTTGCAGGTCCCTTCCTTGACAAAGATGACTCATCATCCGACGTACAATGTTTGAAACCCACTTGTCACCATACGTAAAATTTCCAGATTTTGGTAAGAACAGTTAACAAGTAGCCTTCTGCTTGAACCTCGCACGATTGTAAATGTTAAACCAAATCTTCAAATCGTGGCTGAGGATGTTAAGTGCTCCCATAAAGCTGCTATAAGTGACCTGGAAGAAAGTGAACTCCTGTATTTCCAAGCTCGCGGCATTGACATAAAGACTACTAAAAGAGTTCTGGTTTTTTCTTTTGGAGTGGAGGTGATAGATAAGTTCCCTTATTCTTTCATTACGGAAAGAGTTTGAAGTCAAATTCAGAATTTGTTGGATCCATCTTCGAATTGATCATCATTGTAGGTGTGTTCTGAATGTAAACATGTTAAGTTGCCCAATACAATGAAAATCGTTTTACCAAAAATAATTGCCTTCTGCTCGGTGTATTTCTTTTAATGTGGAAAATGCATTTGTTAATATGGGAGAGACATACATGTAGGAATAAGAATCCTTATATGTTATTTACTAGGAGTACTTGTAACGACCTAATATATTTCTAGATAATTTTTTTACTACCATTTCTTTTTAAAGAACGTATATTAGTAAGAATTCTAAAACGTTTTAATTTTATAAGCGGAGACTTCATTCATTAAGCGGAACTGATTACTTGTTACATCACGTCTTATTGTATAGGTACATGATTTTCCATACACCAGCCTAGTTCCTATCTTCATTCCTACACCATCACCAAATCCAAGGCATCAAGGAACACGATCACTATTGCCATCTATAAAGAAGAAAAAAATGAAACAAAGTCTAGTGAAAAATAAAATTTCTCAGTAGGCAAAAACTAAACCACCAAATACATTAGTACATTAGTACACCACCAAAAGAAATTCCAACAAAATCCACACAATAAATAACCATTCAAACAACATGTATGCATGAAATTCCCATGTGCACAGGGCTTCTACATATCGTACTGTATGTATGTACATCTCACTAGATATCTCTCTGCGTCCGTCTTACGCAAACAATGCATGAATGAAAATTTCCAGGTGCACATGGCTTTTACATATCGTACTGTATGTAGGTACATCCCATACTGGATGTCTCGCTGAGACCGTCTTACACAAACCATAATTATTCCATGTTTTTGCACCTGGTCTCTACATCTTGTACTGGATGTAGTATCAGATATTCTTTCACAAATCTTGTACTGGACTTGGAAACATGGATCAATATATCATCAAATCAAATCCATCATTTTCATCAATAAAAAAATCCATGACAAAATTCATACAACCTCATGGAAAAAATTTCCATCACAACATCATATGTACCAAAAGTATGGTTAGGCTACCATACCTTATTTAAGCAAAATTGTAACACCCCGGACGTGTTATCATTAATAATATCATAAGCGCGCTATCAGCGTTATCTTAATGCGGTGCGGAAGCGATAGAATCGATTTTCTTGATTACATTATGCATGGAATATAAAACATAACACAAAGCATCATAAACAAGCCCCTGAGGATCCAGTTAACTCAAACATAAAACAACATAGGCAGAGAACATACAAGTCTAAACAGAGATAATCAGGAGAAAACATAATTCATACATATACATAGCCTGTACCTATACATACAACTCATAGTTCTACCACATTTGTGGTTATACAACATAAATATGTACAGACAACGGGTGTACGCTCACACCCTATACTATACAGAATAGAAGACAGAGATAAAAATAAAAGCTCTTCTAATCTTCATCTGCAGCCCATGATCACTCCAGCACCCTCAGCTAGGGCCTCCTACCCTGTAGTAACTTCTCTCCTCTAGAAGTACCTGAAAACCACAAACCCCACACAGGGTGAGACAGACGTCTCAGTAAACTCAGGGTTCTGGAAAATTCTCCCTAACCCTGGTTCACCTCCAAGCATCAACAAAACATACAAACAGAGCTAAGGAAATCATTCCCCCCTCACACATACAAAGCCTAGGACATCATCCTAGCTTTCACACATTCCCGAGCTCTCTGGGTACTATCTGGATGCTCTCAGCATCAGAGGTATTCCACCTCATCTTGGCTCTCACAGCCATCTGAAATTCATCTCACAGAGGTACCATAACATAGTGTCCACCCTAGGACACTTCTCATATCAGAGAGGCACCGCCTCATCACTGAACCAGCCTTGCCTGAGTCACCTACTCAGGACTTCACACATACATTGCCTGAGGAATCTCTCAACTCAGGACTTCCAGAATCCAGATATGGCTCATCTAAGAGGCCTTAGGCTCTCATCCCCTCGGGAAGCCCTCTCTTAGAGATACAACATATCTGTCTACTGTCTGGCCTCACCAGGACTTCCATAACTTATGCGTGGGCAAGAACATCCATAAATGGGCAATCACCTCCAGGACTTTCACAGCACATGCCTGAGAGGGATCATCTCACACGGAGGCACTCAACCCCTCAGGACTTTCAATCCTCTGCCTGTGAGAGACTATCCACACCGGGAGCTCTCAATCCCACAGGACTTTCCTCTGCCTAGGAGAGACAATCCACACCGGGAGCTCTCAATCCCCCAGGACACTCATCAGCTGCTTGAGAGAGACAATCCACACAGGGAGCTCTCAATCCCTCAGGACTTGTCAGTCAGATACCTGAGAGAGACTATCCACTCAGGGAGCTCTCAATCCCTCAGGATCTCTAATCACTTGCCTGAGAGAGACAATCCACATCGGGAGCTCTCAATCCCTCAGGACTTTCCACTGCCTGGGAGAGATCATCTCACAACGGAGGCACTCAATCCCCCAGGACTTCCACAACATTGTCCTGGGAAAACCCTCCAGGACTTAATCATCATTGCCTAAGGAGGAACATCCATACTGGGCAATCCACCCTTAGGACTTTAGTGGAGAGCAGTGGCACCTCCCATGGAATCTCAGCTATTCCAGGGAGTCCTCAAACTCTTCCTCTGGCTAGGGAACCTCAACTAGCCCAATACTAGTCTAGTATCCTGTAGATTCCATCACTGACCATCTCATGGTCTTCATCTCAATCACAGAACACTCTCACAGTGTTCATCAATCTCGAGGCCCAAGGCCCCACACCTGAACCACAGGTGCCAAAACACCCTCACACCATCTCGGTGTCTATCCTAGGGTTCATCATATATTCATATATCTCGAACGGTCTGAGTATCCCACCAAGATCCGTTCAT
>PYAF01000783.1:13460-29008 GCA_007407185.1 Glycine tomentella
AAATATTAAATAAAACCATATAAAAGATATAAAATATATTAAATAAAATAACATATAAAAAAATATATATAACATGTTAAATAAAACCATATAGAAAATATTAAATAAAAAATTAAACATACACTCATTCTTTAAATAATTAAAATAAATAAATGATTTACGATTAAAAAACAAAAAAAATTGAAGTACAAAAAAGCTTACAACTTTAAATTCTTATTTAAAAAAATTGAAGTCGTAATTTTTTTTATAACTTTAATATTTTTTTAAAATAAAATAAAAATCATAGATGTTGCAACTTTTAATTCAAAAATTATAATATTTGTTATGATTTAACATCAAACAGATATTAATTTAAAATTTACTCTCAAAACATAAATTTAAAAAAAAATTACCCCAATGATAATTTGACCTTACCCTTGACTCAACCGAACCTAATGTTGTGGCAAATTTACTGATGGGGGTTAAAAAAAAGAAAGAAAGTTGTTGATGGGGTGGGGCATATAGTTTTCTTTTGTTGGGTCTACCTAATTTGAATTATTGTGTTGTGGGGCAGTTGTACTATCCCATTGCAAAAACTCTAGCAGAGAAAGCGGGTTGGGACTTTGCTAAGGAGACAGGTTTTGATGTTGTCATGATAAACCCTGGTACAGCATTGGGCCCTCTGCTTCCTCCAACAATCAATTCAAGCATGGCTGTGCTTGTTAGTGTTCTCAAAGGTAATTATCATATATCACCACTCAATCAATGTATACAAATGTAACACGTGGCACACAAATTAAAAGGACAGAAATACCCATATTTAATTAATTTGTTGATTTTAATAAATGTTAATATATGGTTTAAACAAGTTAATCCGCATACTCAAAAATTAAATTCATTTAACATATGGGTTAAATGAATCAACCTGTATAAACCTAAGTTTAAATGAGCTATTATCTCACTAAATTTAGGTCGTGCATACTATCTTATCGTTGTTTATAACATATATTTCAAATGTTGAACCTCCTATTAGCTATCTTTAAGAATCTCCGCCATTACTTCTAATACCTTTGTCTAAATTAAATACATAGCCACAAGTTTTCAATTTTAGAGCATTTTCCACCGGAGCATCTCTTATTTTAATTTTTTTATACAAATCTTGTGTGAATCTTATTCTTACACATCACTTATTTTTATTTTTACCATGTGAACAATTTTTTTCTCCAATCCAACAGGACAACAACTTATAAAAATTTACTAAATAAATCTATATCTTTACAATTTCAAAAAATACATGCATATCATTTAAGCACCCTGCTTCATAGGTGCTTGCCCAAGTGAATGATCTTGTGAACATTTCTTGTGAAGGGTCAGTGTTTACTAAGTTAAGCACTACACAACAACTCTCTTGGAGGTGCTCTTAGTTTTGCTCTTTTAAATTTCATTAAATTTTGGTAATTTACTATTCAAATTAACTAGAAATGAAAGACAGTGCGTGTAAATTTAATTTTGACCATTTAACCTAACAGAACTGAAAAGAACCTCAAAACAGAAAATTGAGCAGCATGCACATATTACGAACTCTTGGAGCAAAAGAACCTCCTCCTATATCTCAATCACTCTCTTTGTGACTCAAGGCTAATAGTATAATAGCACAAGCGTTTGGAACTTGTTATAGGGGGCAAAGAGACCTACGAGGACTTCTTTATGGGAACGGCTCACTTCAAAGACATAGCATTGGCACATATTTTGGCACTTGAGAACAAGAAAGCAGCAGGAAGGCACTTGTGTGTGGAATCTATTCGTCACTTTAGTGATCTTGTGGACAAGGTTGCTGAGTTATACCCTGAATACGATGTGGCTAAGTGAGTATTCTCCATAATCTCATATAACAACTAGTACTTTTTCTGATAAACAAATATATAATTCGAAAAAAAAAAAGAAGATTATTTGAATTTACATTCTTATGCAATTACATAATTTCAAATTGAACAAATACCAATACATTAATAAGTTGATGAGAAAATTCTAAGGAATTAGTTGAGTGGAGCAAGATAAAGTCTTACATCTAACAGTTTTTATGTTTGAACACTCACTCGTCTTTTTGGAGTGAGATAAATATAAGTACCTATGTAAGTGCTCTTTTAACTCGGATATTTTCGCTGCCTTAGGATGACACATCATCTCCTCCCCCTAAATTTTAATTCACCAAAAAAAATTGCTGAGCAGTAGACTTCTAATATCAATTACATTTGGAGCAAAAGAATCTAAATGGGTACTAATAGTTTATACCAGGTACTAATAATTTAGTAAAAAAAAACTGTCTCTGCATTGGCAGTGGAAAAGATTTTACACTTATCCAATATAAAACTGTCTTTTATGATAAGTTTATTAGTTTTTACAATAATTATATTAAAATTTATACTGATAACAATTTCAGATTGATGGACAATTGCATAGAGATTAAATTCTTAATAATTTTAATTTCTTTGGTTATAGGTTGCCAAAGGATACTCAACCAGGGTTGTTGAGAGCAAGTGCAAAGGATGCATCAAAGAAGCTGATTGATTTAGGTCTAGAATTCACTCCTGTTGAGCAAATCATAAAGGATGCAGTGGAGAGTTTGAAGAGCAGGGGCTTTGTCTAATTTCTCTGCTGCTGCAGAGGAACTGAGTGCACTGTTACAAGTGGTGGTGGCGTTAATATTATTGTTCTGCCATTGCTTTGACTCATTGTTCATGCCATTTATGTTTTTACCTATGGTCTTGTGCGTGTAACTGTAATCTAAAATAAGGGTCACTTGTATCAGTGGTTGTAACGATATCAATGTCTTGCGAGAGTTCTTATTTACTCTTGCAGTTATTAGTGAAAGATTGAGCGGTCTCATCTTCATTGCTCAATTTGCTCATCCTTCAATTCCATTTGTTAATGTTTTGCACATATAGTTTCCGCTAGTAAAAACTCTTGTGAACTTTTATAAATTAACATTTCTGTCGTTTACAAATTAGAGGCTTAAATATAATAAATATTTAAATTTTATTTTTGTTTTCAAATAATTTTTTGTTTTTATTGAGTTTTTAATAAAATAACTTTATTTTTAATCCTTGACACTTTTTTTAAGTCTCATAAATTAACAATTTTTGTGTTTATTTTTATTATTTTTTTTTATTTTTAGTTATTCGTTATTAAAATAAAATTTACTAATTTATCATAAAACAAACACAAATTTGTTAATTTATAAAAGATTAAAACAAAATATCAAAAATAAAAAACAAATTAAATTATTATTTTATTAGAAATTCAATACAAAATAAAATTTATCAAAAAATAAATATAAAAATTAAGAATTTATTCAAAAAATATATATTTAAGCCTAAATTATTAATCTCCCCAATGAACTTTTATATAACTAGCCACTCATTCTTCAGGAAAAAAAATAAGAAGCTAGCCACTCATCCCCTTGGACCTTAAATTCTTTTGTTGTCTGTTCTGCGTTTCAATGCTTTTCTCAGCATCAAACAAAATTAGATCCACATGCTACGATATGTTTTTTTATCAGCAAAATGAGTAGATAATATACATCAAAATTAACCACGTGCTATGATCAATAATAAAGGTACAAGGTACCCAAACAACCCAAATAATAAAAAAAAAAAAAAGAAACAGAATTGCCACAGCTAAAAGTGAGGGAACTCCAAGGTTATATAATGTTTATATTCACATGCTACGATATGTTGTTTTCTAGGGTTCGGTTTCTCCTTTAATTAAATCTCAACTAGGGTTTATCAGATTTAATCCAAGAACATTTAACTGAGACTAAAATGTAATATGTCTTCCTAACTCGGGTTAAGCGGTTTTGATGGACGAGTTTTAATTTCTCTCTCTTTGTAACGGACACTCTCCTCCCATTTATTACTCATTAAGACCATTATGTTGGTTGTTCCATAACAATAATCTTGTTAAATGATCATTATAACCTTGCTGAGGAGAGGGGGAAAATAAGGAAATGTGTCTGTGGGACTGAGATGTCAAGGGACTCGACATCCTTTGATGGGAACAGTGATCTCTCTTATGATAGTTTGAGGTTGGTCATCGAATGAGACACAAAAAGAAGCTTGAAGTCATAGGTCGATCAAAATAACTACATGAATAGTGCACACCCTCCAATCTCGAATGCTTAAGCACTTGAGGCTTGAAATCATGGGTCAATTGGATAACGTTTGAAACGATATACAATCCTCGAGTCTCGAGTGCTTAAGCACAAAGAGACTTGGATTCATGGATCGGTTAGAATCGAGAACGGTACACAGTCCTCCAACCTCGAGTGCTTAAGCACGAAGAGGTTTGAAATCATGGGTCGGTCGGAATGCAATGAAAACAATACAGGTTCAAAATTGTTGTCAAAGGCTATATAATATTTTTTTTCTCATTTTTTGAGTAATAATCTCATCTCAGAATGTAATCTTCAATATTTGTTTAATCGTATTTTCCCCCAATGTTTTCTTTTCAAATTCCACACCCTCTTCTTCATCTTATCCTAGTGAGTAGTGACACTACCCTCTTTGATGTGGCTTTTCTCATTCCACCTCTCTTTTTAAGATGGAGTTTTTTTCTAAAAACTATATTAAATAATTATTTACAGATAGGATACAAGTTTCAAATTATTTACAAAACTAGAACAATTTACTATTCACTATCACCTATATTTTTAAAAAAAAAATTGAGAAAAGATATAATATTGATTTAGTGATAAAGATCTGACAAGAGAGGAAAAAGATATTGTGAGTTTGAATTTTTCCGCTAACAAAAAATTAACGACTAACATTTATTTTATTGATAAAAAAATGTTGGAAAAATTGAATCTCCATAACCTGATTTTTCAACGTGTTCTTTCAACTTTTTTTCTGTATTTTTTATTTCTTTAAAAATTAATTTTTGTACATGGAAATTATATATTAAAATTAATTGCTTCACAATCTAGGCATATCAAGAAATTCACACATGCCACAAAATTTTCGGGATCGTCCAAGATTCACCCGTATATGCAATGAAATGAATATGAGAGAACATGTCAACCAAAAAGAGATTTCATGAATCAAAACCCAGGTCATTTTAAAATAAATTAGGTCCTTCCATCTAATTGTCATTTCAGAAAATTAACTTTCCAATTTAGTTATGTGAATTTGTAACAAAGTTTTTGTAAAGTAAAGTTCGAAGAGACTTATAAAATAATATTTGAGCTTAATGAACATGGAAGAGGTGAAAGTGAAAATACTAATTAAAATCTGATTGAGATAAAGATGTGAAAATACCCAATGCATACCACTATGTTAACAATACTAAATTCAATGATAGAATGACCCAATTAAAAATAAATACAAGTTTAAGGATCCTATCAAAAAATAATTTAAAGAGATAATTGAAAATTGTCAAATAGTTTAAGAAGTTACGTAGTCCATTAATTTAACCAAAATTTAATATTCATTTATATTGATTTCTATTTGTTTGTTAAAACAAATAACCGGAACTGTAAAAGAAATACATATAACGACTAGCTAAGAACTTCTATTATTATTTCATAAAAATATGGGACCAGGACAAAAAAATTATATATGCACCCGTCACGGGTGCTTGCTAAACAGTAAACACTTACTCCATGAGACATATTAATTTTATAAGTATCCTTGAGCATGGCAACGGGCTGAGACGGGACAGGGGCGGGTATTGCATTCCCTATCCCAGCTTCAATTTAAAAATCGCTTCTCGATATTTTTTATTTTTTTAATATTATTTATTACGGGGCGGGGATGGGTATGGGGCAGGTATCAGTAGTCTCATACCCGTCCCTGCTTTTGGCTATCGGAAAAAATTCGAACTCGATAAACTCAATTTTTTTCCGTTAAAATTGGGACGAATTCTGACGGGTACTCACAGATTTGAGTCTTGTTGCCATACCTATTAATAAGTTTTGCACCTCCTAAATACTTCTAGTTAAAGTGCTCTAAGATACATGCACGACCCTCAAAATTCTTTAAGCACATGATGAAAAATACTATTATTAAGAAATAAATTGTAAATAAGTGAAAATTTTATTATTAAATAGTAAATGAGATAATATCACTTTATCAAAAGTAAACTCAATCATAAAGAAAATGACATATCAAACTCTTTATATTTCTCTAGAACTCCCCTGTATATACGAAATGATTTTGTTACAAATTTTACATAAAGGATATAAGTAAGTGATAATACTCATTTTATAAGTTAATTTTATAGAATTAAGTAAAGTTTATATCCAAAATCTAAAATGGTACTGAAGTCTATTTTATCAATTGTTATTTTGCTTATCAAACCTCTAACTATAGGACCATTACAGGATTACTCGCAAAATATCTAGTTATGCAAACTTTGTGTTAAAATGTTCAATTCTCAACAAGAAGAGACATGTTAAAAATCTCACATCAACTAATGTTGTGACTAAATAAAATTATATAAATAGAGAGTAATTCCAAGAGATTTATGTAAGAATATTTTATTATTGTGATAAATAAAAATTATAAATATAAATCATTACATGTTATATTTCAATGATTTTGATTAAAAGATAAATTTATATAATTTTTTTAAAGAATTATATAATCACTTTAACTAATTTATAATTATTATCAGAAATAAGAACTTTATATTTATATATTTATATATATATATATATAACAAAATTATATATAATTTATATGTATATTTTTATTCCGAATTCTCTCATCACAATTTAAATTTATGTAACTAACACGTGTATCAAGTTAATTAGTGTTGTCCTATTTTTTTTGTTTTTAACCCTATGATTCATTATTTCGAGAAATAGACTCTAGCTCATCCATAGTTTGCCAGAAATAAATAAATTGTGACAATTTTTTTTTCCGAAACAGTGTCTTTCATTATTATTGTTATTTTCTGAAAGATATACTATTTTGCTTACCCCATAAGACAGAAAATACTTCCACATAATTCTATGTCTAATAGAATTTTTTATATCCTGTAGCTTAGAGATTTGAAAAGTGGATTTGTTACCGTGGGTTACGAGTTTTCGCGTGGATTTATTATATTATATTGAATTATGAGTTTGTCAATAATGCAGATCGACAATTTGTAGTCTTTATTTAGATATTAGCATTTGGAAATTTGATTGTAAGTAATATTCCATTTATAAAATTAATTTTGACTAAAACTAAGAATGTTGAAAAAATTAATATTTTGAAAACAAACTTATATTAAAAATTTAGTACAGAATTCTCTAAGGAAAACATTTTTTATAACTTTAATCAAATGTGCTTTTAAAGACACAATCACGTTTAGCTGAAAAGGGTTCATAGTTTGTATGGCTGGGTTTTGGTTTCCTCTCCTTGACCAGCAGTTTGTTCATAGTTCATAGACAGGATATTTTAGTTTACTAACATTATGTGATGTAGTAATGTCACTCCTTCCTAGATGTGGCAATAATTTGAACTTATCTATTATCATTGTTTGTTGAAACCAACATCCTTACAGAGCCTTCCTTCAAACTTATATATGACAGATTTCAAAGAAATACTGAAATAGTTTGTATTGTTGTTAAATATTGTATGCCAACTATGAAAGAAGAAAGTAGCCAATCATATTGAACCATATATAGTTGCATCTTGCATGTTTTGTCTCAAATAACCATAATTAAGAATCATGGTTCAAGCTATTAGGATATATACCTTTTGGGAAAAAGTATATTTAACCTTCCATGAATCTTCTTATTTATTAGATATCGTTATTTGTCGTTTCACTATTCTCCCAAATCAATAAGCAGTACATGCTATTTTTTTTCCTTTTATGGAACTTCATTTTTTTTCTTTTTTTCCTACAGTTCAAGTTAATTATATATGTCTTTCGTGTGCCTATGCACTTTTGATTTTGTATTACTTTAAAAACACAGCCTTGCAGCTTTTTATTACCTAAAAGAAACTTGTACACTTCTGTTATTTCGTTTCATTAAAATTCTAATATTAATATTAATGACACAACCATTTTGTATTCGTGCAGCTTTGTCTGCCAATTCACTATGTTAGTTTACTTTTCTTTACTTACATACATAATCACATTCACACCCTTCATAAGATAAGACTTGTTCTTGATTAAAAAAATTAATAAGTAAGTGATCAATACTTGACTATAATCACCTGACACTAAAAAGACGATCAACTCTTATGATCTATTTTTGTTGGCAGTATAGTTGTTGCACTTGTCTTGTTAATTGCTGCTCTTTCAAAAATTTCAAATAAGTAGAGTTTTTTTAAATCTTGAATTTGTTTAATGCAATTCTTAAGATATTTCATAATTTTTACTGTTGTGATGAGATATATCATAATGTTTATATTCATTCTCAATTAAAAATGTTTGTTTGATGTGATGCCAATGCTTCGTCCCTTCTCGCCATAGCTAGATGAAACCAGTCCATTGAATAGAGTTTGTACATGGCTAGATGAAACTGAACTAATGCATATAATTTCTTACCTTGCCAACGAAAAGTAGAAACTATTTTTTTTAAGAAAAAGCATAAAGTATTTTCTACATTACCAATACGTACTTTTTAAATATAAGGTATCACAATATAAATAAAAATACTTAAAAAAGATTGATTTAACTTTAGATGATAAAACATAAATACATTTAAAATTTAAAATTTTAAAATATAAAAAAGTGTTTAACTAATAAAAATATTATTTTAATAGTAATGATTTTTATATATATCTTTATTTTAATATTTCTTGAATTAAGAAAGAGAAAATATTAATTTAACATTCGTCATCATTCATCAAATAAGATACATTAATACATCAAAAGATAAGTACTTTTACATATTAAATAGCTTAATTTTTTTTTCAAAAAATGTATCTTATATAATTTCATTTAAAAAATGAGCTAAATGACGTGTTAATCCACCCGCGATGGACTAAAGCATCGAGACATTGACCAAACTGCCATCTTTCAAAAAAATATATACCTAAATGCCACGACCCAGAAACTATTTTCCAAACTGCCACGCGGCCTATTTCACTATGGCCACCAGCGAAATAGGCACGCTGACGTGTCAAGCTGCCTGTGGACACGTATTTCGCTAGGCAGGGCAGCGAAATACGTAGTCAAAGCGTCAGTCCTGCGTCAGACAGTTTAGGCCACGTGTCAGCTTCCCCCTACTTCGCTAGGGATGGCAGCGAAATACGTGGCCTATTTCGCTAGGCTGACAGGTGAAATAGGTTACACGTGACAGTCATGCTGTATTTTGCTGGGTAGTGTAACGAAATCGGTATTATATTTTGCAAGTTCACCCAGCGTAATACTACCACACCCCTCTTATATAAATATCCACTCGGTGTCCTCACATTTTCATACGTTGGTTTCAGTTGAGTAGTGTAAAAATTTTTTTTGAGAGTATTAGCAAAAATGAGTGGCAATAGAAATGGTTTGATTACCATTGTATACTATAATGGGAGAAGATATACTGGACCAAATGGTCAAGTGTTTGAAGGAGAAAGCAAAATGTTTCGTATGCCTTCTGGATGCAGCTATGATGAATTGATGAAAATAATTTATAAGAAGTTGAGGCTTCAACGAGGTCAGTCTGTATGTCGGTTGAGTGCTCGATGTGCATCCGACAATCCGGTGCAATGGGTTGGTGTGGATGTGATAGATGATGAGGATTTAGCCTTAGTTACAGATGCATGCATATCTGATGGAGGAGATCCCAGATTTATAGAATTGTATGTTGAAGTGAATTTTGGTGGACAGTCAAGCAGTCCGAATGTTGTAAGAAACAGCGGTTCGATTGACCTTAACGTAGAGCCAATGGTGAATTCTGAAGATAGAGAAGTATCATGGTCACCACTACCACTGACGCAAACAACACAACAAATTGATTCAGAAGATATTGCAATGGTGCCGGAGCAGGACGCAGCTTGGGCTATGGACAGTTCGGAGGAAGAGGTTGATGAAGGTGTTGTTCCGGATACCGACTCATCAGATACGGACGTAGACGGTGATTTTAATCGTTCTTTTGCAATGCCTTCTCCTGGCATTGTCGGAATGCAAGGTCCACCTCTGCATCAAGGTATGGCCACAAAATACACCTCACTTGTTTGTGTTAACAATGGTTGTGAGTCATCCATATAACAATGTGTTTAATTATTATTATACAGGAGAGACAAATGTATTTTGGTCTAACATAGGCCATTACACGAATATTAATTGGGCACACCCAGCCGAGGAGGTAGATGACATGCAAGGTGTGCAAATACCTAACTGGGAGATAGGTCAAGAGCTATATAAGGGTCAGGTGTTTCAGAGCAAGTTTGATGTGCAAATTGCAATAAAGCAATATTGAATGGCCGAGCATCGCACCACAGTCGTTGCTAAAAGTGATACAAGAAGGTTTATAATGGTTTGCGAAAATCATAATGAGGGTTGTGCATGGAGGATGAGGGCATACGAAAAAAAGGGTGGCACGGAATGGATTGTTGGCATATGGAACAACCAACACACGTGTGTTTCTCATAATCTCTCGCAAGATCACAATCAACTTGACTCCAATTTCATATGTTCGTTGATCCTGGGTAAGTGAAATATGTTGGGTAATTACAGGAATATAACATGTGTTAGTCATATTATATATTTTGTTGCAAAATTAAGTAACATGTCGTTGTGTATGTGTAGCAGAAATGATAAGGGAGGACCCGAGTGTCAAAATAGGTTTAATTCAAGAAAAGATTTCGACAACACTCGGATTTCATATATCATACAGGAAGGCAGGGAAGGCTAAGCAAAATGCTATTGCGAAGGTGTTTGGGGATTGGGATGAGTCTTACGCGTTCTTACCAAGATGGTTGGGTTACATGCTTAATTTTGCTCAAGGGTCTGCGTATAAGCTGGAAACGATGGATCATTTCGTTGAAGGTCAATTGGATGAGACTGTTAAAGTCTTCAACAGGGTGTTTTGGACATTTAAGCAATGTTGTGATGGTTTTAACTATTGCAAGCTAGTTATCAGCATCGACAGTACACATTTGTATGGGAAATATCGTGGCACGTTGCTCGTTGCAACATCAGTTGATGCCAACAATTACGTCCTGCCGATAGCATTTGTGGTTGTTTCCACTGAGAATATTGACAACTGGTCGTGGTTCTTGGCACTAATCCGAATTCATGTTACGCAGAAACACGGAATATGTCTTATTTCTGATCAGCATGCTGGCATTTTGGCGGCCGTGAACAATGTTGAACTCGGATGGCAACCACCAAGGGCATACCATGTATTTTGCATTCGACATTTGGAGAGCAATTTCAATCACAGGTTCAAGAATACACTGCTAAAAAAACAATTGAAGAATTTAGGTATGTATTAATATTCATGCACATGAATGTCACAAGCTCCATATAATATTTACATGTTTTTGTATGTGTAGGTTACACAACTTCCCGGTTGGATTTTGATGTCGGCTTAGAGAAATTTAAAGAAGCAAGTCCTCAAATAGCCGCGTGGATTGATTGAATCCCAAAGGAAAAGTGGAGTCAAGCTTATGATGAAGAGGGACGAAGGTTTGGGCATATGACAACTAATATATCTGAAGTTTTCAACAGGGTACTTAAAGGTGCCAAAAACCTTCCTATCACGTCACTTGTCCGGTTCACATACGCTAGACTAGTGGCGTATTTTTTGCAACATCGTCAAGAGGCCCATGAAGAGTTGACGAGAGGTAATCAATTTGCAAAAGTAGCATGGCAAAAATATTTGACGAGGATAGATAAAATTGCGACACATTCAGTAATTGCTTACGACGCATTGCATACAAGATTTGAGGTGCAAGAGTAGTACAACATACGTACTCATCAGGGAGGGAAGAAATGGTCGGTGTCATTAGCGAAAAGAAAGTGTCAGTGTGGTGAGTTCACTGCATTGAGGTTCCCTTGTAGTCATGTGGTTGCAACTTGCCAGTCTATACACGTCGATGCCACACAATATATAGACCCTGTGTATAGTATCGCGTACCAGTCTTCAGTGTATTCAGCGCAGTGGTATCCCATTGGAAATGAGGAATTCATACCACCAACCGGACAACCACCGATAATCGCAGATGATTCACTAAGACGCAAAAGAGGACGACCTAACTCTACACGCATTCGCAATGAAATGGATTCGAGGGAAGGATCGAGCAGTCGAAGTAAATGTGGTTATTGCAAGATGGTTGGTCATAATAGGCGGAATTGTCCTTCACGGTTCCAGGATCAGTGATGTGTACGTATGTATTGTATTTTATTTTGCAAGTTAATGTTTTTGAAATCGTATATCATTTCCGATAAACAACAGTTGTCAATTTCTAATCCATGAACGCAAGCATCGTACACTAAACAACTAATACCCAACACGAATAATACGCAACAAATATCCAACATGGTTTGATAAACATTAAATATCCAACAACAATAATAACTAGCAAATATCCAACAACGAAAATAAACAACAAATATCCAACAATCAAAATAAACAACAAATATCCATCAAATAAAGTCCATGAAAATGAAACCAATAAACAAGTCTAAAAACATAACATAACAGCAGCATCACTGATCATCTCCACCCTCTCCATGGTATCCACCACATCGTCGCATGTCATGCTCATAAGGTGACAGATGGCATCGACGACGTGCACCCCTCACCGGGTTTCTTCTAATCAATTGAGCAGTGTCGTCACTAGCCTCGTCATCACTAGGCATTGCCGCCGCTAAAATGTCCGTAATAGGACTATGAGCAGTGCCAGATGGTGGGGAATGCATCTGATGTGTGGAGGCCGCAATAGGAGTCGCAAATACCAGGTCCGGCTCCGAAGTTGGCTGTATTGGCCTATACACATCTGTGGAGGCAAAAGATGCGGAGGCAAAATCTGTGGAGGCCGGCGGGGTATACGAACTAGGGCCAGTTGCATACATAGGATACGAGGGAAACGCAAACCCATGCTGCGGACTTGGAGGCATCGTATACCATGGGGGGTACTGCGAAGGAGGAAACGGTCCTTGTGCACTGCTAGATGCTTCTATCTGAAAGTGTGGGGGCCAGAAGTACTGCTGTGATGGTCCGGAAGGGTAACCGGGTGCGTAAAAAATGCCCGGAGGACGAGGAGGCACAGATGGTACAATGACAGGAGTATCAGCAACAGGCGGGGTGGAATGGTGGAGGGGCAATCCCTCGTGACGGGCACGACGGTTAGTATGTATCACCGGGGGTGGCGTCTGAGTCTGACGGACAACTGGTGGAGCTGCAACATCACCAGGATCTGTGAGTCTGTCCAAGTCATCACATGCAACAACAAGACGCAGTGTCTCTTCATACACCTGACTCATATCGAATACATGTTGCGCCTGTGACTTCGGCGATGACATATGCAAAATAGTCTCAGCATGATCAAGTTGCATATCAAGTGCATGTAAAATAATATGTAAATATTGCAAAAGACGAAACACGAATAATACTAACCACATGTGCATTGCACGCAGCTCTCCGAGTCATCCATCGACGCGTCACAGAGTAGTACTATTGCATATACTCACTGTTCACTGACAAATAACCATCTCGCCTCATAGGAGTCAAATTCTGCAACACAAGGCCATCTCTGTTTGCCCATAGTCCAATGTAGAACTCATGTCTACGCCTCCAATCCACATCAGTCTTGCCCGTGATCCTTATCGTCATCAGCTGACTACAATCAATTGGGTCCTCTGGGATAGGCTGGTCAAAGCCAAATTGCCGTAGAACCCAACGGCCAACCACCGTCTAGCAATGTCAGCATCTGGTGCATGAACTACGTCAACAACATCGTACGGACGCCACCGGTTGTGTTTCCTACGCATGACATCGATATAATGACGATATCTGCGTATGTGTGTGAATATGCTCTGACGCATCCCGTACACATTAAACCTGCAACAACAAAGCATTAGCAACACAACATGAACAACCCATACTTACAAACATACAATTTTAATACCTGTGCCCATAAATCTCGTGTTGAAACACATCTTCATCGTCGATCGCTGGCAGGTCAGGCGAGATAGAAGGGAATCTGGTCCATGCCCACAGCTGCAACAACAAGGCGCATCCACCCATATCACGCCGTGTTGCACGTGTAGCCCTGGATAACTGCCTGTAGAGCGAGGCTAGCACAGCATAGCCCCAGCTGAAACTACCCGTGCGCTCGAAATCGTCCAGAAAAAGCAAATAATGAACTGCCACAAAACTCGAGGCGGTGTTAACGAACAACATGCCGCCTAAGATGTGCGATATAAGTGCGCGAGTATATCTGGCTCGTCCAACTTCAGTGTCAGCATGGACAGTGTAATCATCGAACTGCTCCCGTAAAAAGTGTACCCCCAATAATCCTCCTTGTAAATCACGATCTGCAGTCGGCTGAACCCCTAGAAGGTCACCAACTAGCTCCATGTAGTCGTGTCCACCGTGGCGGCCTGAGACCACCTTACCATCTGTCGACAGCCCTAACAGATGGTGTACATCCTCTAGGGTGATCGTCACCTCACCCATAGTCATGTGGAACGTCCTTGTCTCAGGACGCCATCGCTCAACCAACGCCGAAACAAGATGGTGATCAATCTGAAATAATACGTTAAGCGTTAAACACAATCGTTATATAGCTTATCAACTATTGGAAACGACGGTTACCTCATGGTTGCACAAACGTGCAACATGTTAAAAACCCGCCTGTACCAACCATAGGTGAATGTCATCAGGTGTGGCCGTGTGATCATGTGTAGCAGCATGTCGCACATTAAGTACACGATCGCGCGACGTCGCCTCCCCCTGAGAATTCCACACAATCGTGGAAAAGTGTCTGTCCTGTAACATCAACAGACTGCGAACAGATGGTCCTGGGTCAATCACACTCAATGCAGCCTCAGTCGATGGAGGTGCTGGCGTATCTGCATGCTGATCCATCCTAATGTTTCACTCCTAAAATCCATATTTTCAAAAATCACTTAAATAATTCATGTTTGAATTTTTTTTCCTACAACAAGGTTATAAAAATAAAAAAATAACTCTACAAAAATATATATATATATATATATATATATATATGTTGATTTGTGAATTAAACGAATAAATTAACTCAACAATAATAATTATATATACATATCAATTATAATAATATATTAAAGTTTTAAACACCACAAAAGAAAATACATAATAAATATTAATATAATAACAAAAATTATAAAAAAACATATAACAAATATTGTATACTACAAATTAACTCTACAAAAATAACTCAACAAAAATAATTATATATATACTTATAAATTATAATAATAAATTACAAATATTTAATACTACAAAATAACTCTACAAAGATAACTCAACAAAAATAATTATATATGTACATATCATTATTTTAATAAATTACAAATATCAAACACTACAAAATAAATAAATGATAATTATTAATATAATTAAAATATGTATTACTAAAAATAACAATCCTAAA
>PYAF01000783.1:29108-64210 GCA_007407185.1 Glycine tomentella
AATACAAAAAACTATTTTTTAATTACAAATCCTCTAACCTAATGTTTCAAACCTACTACCTATATAAATACATTCAAATAAAATACAATAAATAAATACAATAAATAAATAATATAATCACACATTTTAATTATACTAAACAAACAATCATGAAATAAAACAAAAGTCTATCGTACAACTTAATAACCCTAAATTTAAATTACATATCCTCTAACCTAGTCTTTTAAACCTAATACCTATATATTAATAAAAAATACAATCAAATAAATTATAATAAATAAATCATACAAAATATAACATATCAAATACAACATCCAAAATACCCTAAACCCTAAAAAATAACAATCCTAATTTCTAATTATATATCCTCTAACCTAATGTTTTAAACCTAATACCTATAATAAAATAAATAACAAACAATAAAATAACAAAGAACCTACTTGTAGCAAAGAAGACCAAAATTTACAGAGAGCACTTTCAAACTTCTTGAGAGAAAATGACAGAAGAAAAGGTTAAAGGAAAGAATGAGGGAGTAAAGAATGGGAAGGGGCGGGGGGGAGGAAGTTTAAAAAGACGTCTACGTGGCGTATTTCGCTGGCCCCTCAAGCGAAATACGACCCGCGTCTGCCACGTGGACGTAACGGTTACTTTTTGCAGTAACCGACACGTATTTTGCTGCCATCCCTAGCGAAATAGGGGGAAGCTGCCACGTGGCTCTGACGCTTGACTGACGCATTGACTACGTATTTCACTGCCCTGCCTAGCGAAATACGTGTCCACAGGCAGCTTGACACGTCAGCGTGCCTATTTCGCTGGTGGCCATAGCGAAATAGGCCGCGTGGCAGTTTGAAAAATAGTTTCTGGGTCGTGGCATTTAGGTATATATTTTTTTGAAATATGGCAGTTTGGTCAATGTCTCTAAAGCATCTTAGGCCCGCCATAAAATTGGTCAATTTATTCATTTTAGGCCATTATTCCAAAACTTGAGCAACCACTGACTATTATAAAGAATATGTCATATTCCAACTGATCTACAAATATTCTTAAAACCCACATTTGTGAATTTTATTCCACCTCTCTGTTTATTGCTTGTGCTATTTTCTTCTTTTGTTTAACCATAAAGGGTAGCCATGGAATAAGATACCGATCCGATGCCATTTCAGAATCTTGCTTGTTCTCAACTTCAACTCTCATAGTTAAAAATAGTATTCCACTTTGATATAAGAATATGACTATGACATTTATTATATATTTTAGATCTCAGAATATGACTATGACATTAAGCCAATTAATGTCTTGGGGAGAAGTATGTTTGCCTTCATCCCTTAAAAGGGCTCCTATATATTATAATATTAATGATATTGGATAAAAAACAAAAAATAAATTAATAGTAATAAGGTTAATTTTATAAAATTGATATTATTTTTTCTATATTTATTGTTTTTTATTTATGTAAAATAATATATGAAAATACTTGATGAAGTTCAATTTGCTTTATCATAAGTACTTATTATTCACTAAACTTTTCAACTAAAAATAAAACGACGGCTAGAATTTTATTAAATGGGACATTGATGTTGTTTAATTTGATGACCCTGAGTCCTGGCGCGGATGGCGCGGGAGTTCACGCGGTCAGCGCCAGGGTTCTTCAGTAGAAAAACCAAGTTTGGAATGTGGCGCGGGTAGCGCCGGGTTTGGCGCAAGTAGCGCCACAGTTCTGGAGTGTGGCGCTGGTAGCGCCAAGGTGACGCGGTTAGCGCCACAAGTCCTCCAGAAAACCAGTTTTCTCTGGAATTTAGCGCGGGTAGCGCCGTGTGCGGCGCGAGTGGCGCCAAGGTTTGGAAGCCAACGCGGGTAGCGCCATTGGTGGCGCGAGTCGCGCCGGAAGTGCTCTGGAAAATCCTTTTTCTCTGGAATCCAGCGCGGTCAGTGCCAGGTGTGGCGCGGTTGGCGCCACAGGTTCTGGAAAGTGTGGCGTGGTTAGCGCCAGGTGTGGCGCGATCCGCGCGGGACCTCTGATAGAGTTGGTATAAAAGGCAAAAGTCGCGATTTGGAAGGGGAAACCTTGCTTCTTCTTCCTCAGAACATCCAGCAGCCATTGTTAAAGCTCCAAGCTTCATTCCTTCATCATAGGTCACCAAAACAAGTCCCTTTAAACACCAATCTTGTGGAAAACACTTAGTGAGCCTAAATCCTTCATCAATTCTCCTTGAAAACCCCCAAATCAAAGAATCCCTTTCTCAAGGGAAGTTCTTAGAGCTTAAGTTCGGCGAGGAACGGCAGCGATTCGTGGGTACCCAAGCTAGGGGGAGTCGTCCTTGGGCCTTCCTTGTCATCCTTGAGGTAAGAAACTCAAGTTTCACCGTTTAATTGTGAGTTGGGATTTTGGGTGAATAGTGACCCACTTGTGATAGAGCTAGAATTAGCCTTGGGTCCTTTAGAAATATGTGTTTAGAATATGATGTGGATGAAGGATTAGCTCTCAATTGTTAGTTTGGTGAACTTTGATTCTTGGCTCTATGTAATGCATGTTTAGTGGTGTGCTGAGTTGCTTAGCCTTGTTTTGACATGCAAGAGCCTTGGTTGATGGCTTTGATGGCCTTAGAAGGCTATTGGAACGGTGCCTTATGTGTGGAAGAACCGTTTAAGCCATGTATGAGCCCTTGAGGACTTAGGCTGTGGTGAGCTTTGAGCTCTTTACATCGGCTTGCACCGATGTCTTGTGAAGACACTAGTGCTTTGGCTAGGCCAAGCTAGACCATTGAGGGTCTATGAGTGGTATATAATTGGTTGAGCTCTGATAAACCTTAGGCTAGATGACCTTGTGGTTTTGGAAAGGATTGTGAGTCCTTTCGTTGAACGGTTGAGAACCGTGTTATGCTTTGTGCTTTGTGTGGCTATATGGATGATTGATATATGATTGTGTGCCTTGTATAGGGCGTGACACCGCGGGTGTCGGTGGCGTAGGCCACAGAGCAGGGAAAGAACCGCAGAGCTCAGCTTTGCCAGGTAAGTTCTTGGTCCCTTGGGGATGTTTCCCACTTGTTTGTGCTCCACCATACTCTGAGGGAGTAGTGGTTACATTCATGATACATGCATTATTGGTTGTTGCATACTCATGATGATATATGCTTGTATCTGTGCTTGAGATATGTATGATACCTGTTGTTAGATCTTCTGGCCAGTTAGATAGATATGGACCTCCCTAGGAGTAGAGCGCACCTCCTAGTTTGGTTTGCTCATGGTTGATTGGATCCCGGGGTGATGATGATCCCCTAAAACCAAGAGATAGGTGTGTCCTGCTGTGGTTGATTGCCTATTCTCGGAGGTACCATATACGTGCGTCCATGCGTAAGGGGTAGCTCCCGATGGGACGGCACGGGTGTGAATTCTGGTTTCACACTGAGGTTTGGTGTTGATTGGATCCTCCTTACATTAGAGCTAGATGACTTGTTTGTATTATTATGAGGGCCGGGAGGCCAGTGTGTTGTGAAACCTTGATGACTTGTGTCATGGTGAGTGAGCCAGGGTGGAGGAGATGCCTCCAAGGGCCCTGAGCTTACTGAGATGTTTATCTCACCCCGTGTGGGGCTTGTGTTCTTTCAGGTGACTCTTCTGGCAGAGAGGAGCGGTCTCAGGGCGGGAGGCCCCAGTAGAGACGGTGCTGCTTGGCTGTGAGGCAGCAGTGGAAAGCTTGGAGCTCAGCTCAGCTTTTGTTGTTTTGTACCCCTTTAGAGGGAAGACATGTGTGTGTACATGTAATTTTGAGATATGTATATATTGTATGTATGCCCTCGTGTGAGGAAGGGTCCTTGGAATCAGAAAGCACTCGGATGCTTATTCTTTTGTATAGACACTTCGAGTGTCAGACGATGTATATGTACATAACCGGTTTATGTTATGTAATGAGGTTCCTCCTGTTTATATCTTTGAGATGTTTATGTTATCTGCCTATGGTTATGGTTGTGTGATTTGGATCAGCAGGGCTTGTTTTGTTTATGCTGAAATGTTGAGATCCCATACATAATGTAATCAAGAAATATGATTTTGATTTACGCCTCCGTAAAAGGTTTTAATAATCTTGATTAAGCGCTAATCTGATATAAATCATAATGATAATACACCGGGTGAACACAGGGTGTTACATTCAATTTGGTCAAATAATACTTTAATTAGATACGATATAGTCTATGTATATCCTATAATTATGCCATACGAACTATTGAATTTATGAAGTCTGATTCTGGCATGTTGCTACCATCCAATTTATCAATATCAATGAAACTGGACAACCACTTAATGTATCATCTTACATTAAATTTTTTTTTTTTACGTAACAAGGTTATTTAATAAGGTTTATGACTAGTATCATTGTCTTTTAATATATTAAATTTATATTTAGTATTGATGGCAAAAAAATTAATTAATTGCAATTTTAAAAAAATTACAAAAATGCAACAAAATGAAAACTAATTACATATCTATGACAATTAAAGACATTGGCCCAAGACGTGTTTGAACACGTCGTCCCTGGACGTGTTGAATCACGCCCACCTGGGACGTAATTGGGCACCATTCATGTCGTCCCTGGACGTGACCCAACACCAATCACGCCTACCCAGGACGTGACCCTGCTTCCCTATATAAACCCCATCTTCAGCATTTGCACAGCTCTTGCTTATCTCTCTAAGCTTTTGTTCTTTAGATTCGGGTTTTAGTTCGAGGCTTTGTGCAGGGAAACTCTGTCAGTCAAGTAAGTGTTGGTCAAACATATGATTTTTAAATTATATGAAATATATTATGTTGTTGTCTTAGAGAATTGCTATTGATCTAGAAAATTGTTAGTGACTTAGGTTGGAAATAGTTACTTGTTAGTTGTTATAGGTTTATTTGGGTCAGAATATTATTAGTTAATTACGTAGGTTTATTTGGGTTACAATATTATTAGTTAGTGAATTAGATTATCATTAAGTACGGCCTCAAGGTTATTACCTTGGTTACGTAGGTTATGACCTAGGTTTAGGGTTTAGGGTACAATTAGTTGGTGACCTAGGTTTTTATTAGTTATTTACGTAGGTTATGACCTAGGTTTTGATTAGTTAGTTATGTAGGCTAAGACCTAGGTTTATTGACTTACAATATTATTAGTTAGTGACTTCGATTATCATTAAGTATGGCCTCAAGGTTATTACCTTGGTTACGTAGGTTATGAACTAGGTTTAGGGTTTAGGGTACAATTAGTTGGTGACCTAGGTTTTCATTAGTTATTTACGTAGGTTATGACCTAGGTTTTCATTAAGGACCTACGTAAGATATAGATAATCAATTTTTTCAAATAATTTTTCTTCCAAATGAAATAAGTTATCATAATATGCTTATAGATTTTTTTGTGTTACAGGCGTGACCGTGCTCCTGTGTTCATCATCTTTGTGATCTTGTAGTCATTGGTCATATATAAAAAAAATGTCTGGAGATGGTGATTTTGTTCGTATTGTTTTATATTATAATGGTAGCAAAATTGAGAGCCAACGTGGTGTTGTTTTCGAAGGAGAGAAAAGGGGAACATGTATCAACCGTAACTCAACCATTGACGAATTGCATGAAAAAATCAGTCAAAAGTTAGTTCTCAAAGGCAATGAATCTATCACTATGGTCACTACAAGAATATGGTACGATGATAAATATATTAGCATGAAAGTAATAGATGACGAAGACTTAGAATTTGTAATAGGAGAATTCTTCAACCAGTCAAGGAAAAATTTCTTAGAGTTGTACGTGGATTTTGCTGGAGTAGAGGATGTGGCTTTACCAACGAGGTCAGTTGATTTCAATGATTCTCGTGGAGCATCAACATCTGTTGTTCCAGTTGTTAATTCATCTATGGAAGATGAAAATGACCCTACTTGGGTTATGGATGACGATATTGACGATGACAATGATGAAAATATCGCAATGGAAGATCGTCTTCTTGCCGAGAATGCTAGTGCTTCGGACAATGATGAGGATCATGGTCGAAGCGTAACTCAAATACAAGTACATTACTCAGTCATGAGAGAGCATGAAACCTAACGACAAGAGGATGCAAGGGAGTCTCATTTACCGCAACAATGTCAAGGTGTGTTACCAAACAATAGTTACTTACATATATGTTTATTTATTGTGTATGTATTTTATTGTAATAAATTTGGGAATTTGCATATGTAGGTGAGGGTAATGCTACTTTTTGGGATGGAATCCCACATTACACCTACATTGGTTGGGATTATCCGAGTAAACAAGATTCTGGCACTGGTTCAGGTTCAGTTGAGGGTCCATGCGTATTAGGGAATAAGTTGTTTGTGAAACAGGAATTTCCATCAAAGAAGATGTGCAAATGGCAATCAAGCGGAACCTCATGAAGGAGCATCAGGAAGCTATCGTGGTTGAAAGTATGCTGACAAAGTTAAGCATGAAATGTCGTGTGCATGGCCAAAATTGTCCATGGAGGGTTAGGGTAATGAAACCAACGTACAGTGAAAGATGGGTGGTTACCAAATGGGGCGGGGATCACAATTACTTAAATGATCATATTTTTCAGGACCACAAACAACTTGATACTGATGTTATTGTTTCACTCGTACTAGGTAAGTTATTGGATGAGATGATAATGATGAGAAGTAATGATTTTATTGTTATTATTAATGATAATGTGATTATTTTTTTATTATTAGGGATGATAAAGCATGATCCATCATGTTCAATTGGACTAGTCCAGAAAAGGATAACTCATTCCTATGGATACAAAGTTTCATATAGAAAGGCATAATTTGCAAAGCAGAGAGCAATGGCAATTATCTACGGTGATTGGGGGGAATCATATGCATTTTGGTCGAGGTGGTGTGAATACATGCTTCGTTTTTCACCAGGTTCTGTTTATCAACTTCAAACAAAAAATTATTATGTGGCTCATAGAATCATTCATGGAAAACGCGTGTTTCACCGCATTTTTTGGACCTTCAGACAATGTTGGGAGGCTTTCAATTTTTGTAATCCAGTTATTCAAATTGATGGCACTCATTTATATGGCAAGTACAAAGGAAAATTGTTGATTGCCATAGCTCAGGATGGAAACAATGAGTGTTTGCCACTTGCATTTGCTATTGTTGAAGGTGAGACGTTGGAAGCTTGGGAATTCTTTCTGGATAACATTTGTGCACATGTTACACAGAAGACAAATATTTGTCTTATTTCTGATTGGCATCGAAGCATATTGTCTGCAGTTTAGAGGCACCATGGGTGGCAACCACCACATGCTTATCATGTCTTTTGCCTCCGTCATATTGCGAGCAATTTTAATCAAAAGTTCAGAAATGAAAATTTGAAGAGAGCGGTTGTGAATTTAGGTGTGGTTAAAAACTCATCTATTCATTTTTCATGTATAACTAAATTTTAATGTTATTTAATTTCTATGCAGGTTATACTCCTTCTATTGTTGATTTTGACATAGCCTTTACAAGTTTTCATGATGTGAGTCCTGAGGTTGCAAACTGGATTGATAGCATCCCGAAGGAAAAATGGACACGGGCATATGTTGTTGAGGGACGAAGGTATGGACATATGACAACAAATTTGGCCGAGTCAGTAAACAGGATTTTGAAAGGTGCAAGAAACATGCCAATAACCGCGTTGGTTAAGCACACATATAGCAGATTGGTGGAATATTTTATTTGCAGAGGCCATTCGGCTCTTAATGAATTGCAAGGTCCTTATCCTCATTGCAAAAATGTGGTTGCTATGTTGAAGGCCAATGAGACCAGTGCTACTGGTCCTTATGTTCGTGCATATAATGTTGAACAATCTGTATTTGAGGTTGACGATGGTTATGACAAATCGTATTCGGTAAACCTCCCTGAGCGGTTCTGTCAGTGTGGGAAATTTAAGGCGTTCAAGTATCCTTGTAGTCATGCCACAGTAGCCGCTTTACATGTTCGTCAGGCACCGTCACAATATGTGGATGACGTATTCCTTATAACGAACCTGGTACAAGCTTATTCATTTCCATGGCAGCCTATTGGTAATGAAAAAGCAATTCCACCTAGTACAAATCCAATGGTCATACCTGACAGGTCTATGTTGCGTGCAAAGGGTCGTCCAAAGTCAACTAGAATACGCAATGAGATGGACGAAGTTGAAGCTAGTCAAAGTCGTATTAGGTGTGGTATATGTAGATTACCTAGTCATAACCGTCGAAATTGTCCTAGTCATCCATCTACCTCATGATTTGTTGATGTTGTTGTCAATGTTTTCTTTATGTTGTTATATTTCGTAATGAACATTTAAAAATAAACCAAACTTCCAGTGAAACCACTCATGTTAATTTCATATACGCTACGATGAATTTCAAACATGAAAATGCAAGCGACATTAACGATTACATAGTCAAACATAATCATGGAAACCTAATAAAATAACAGAACATACAAACAATTTGAATTAGAGAGACAAACACAAACAGTTGAATATTAAAAAACCAAAACAATGAAACATACTAACAACAACAATTGAAACATGAAAATCATGAAACTAATCATAATATGGAAGATCTTGTGCAGCGGACATGTCATCTTCCAGTAGTTCGATTATTGGTTTGTTAAATGTAGCTAAAATTTCTATTGGAGAGAAACGCTTCTAGTAATTAGATTCTGCTAACACCTTCAGTACATCTTCATCGTTTTTCAGTTTTATTATTTCATATTCGACCAAGTTTTCTGAATATTTTGCGTGACCTGGTTGTCTGAAGAACAATTGTCTGACAACCTGTGATTCGTGAATTCCATAAGGGGGAACTCCTAGCGGCGCAACTTGCTTGATTATATCCTTGAGTGTTTCTATATTGCATCCGGAAGGAATTTGAAATCTTATTGGATTTGTTCCAATAAAGGAGTAACCTAAAAAATTGCCTCGTCGTGGTATATTCTACTTGCTGTTGTAATACAACAGTGCATCATGAGTAGGAGTGATCGTAGATTGAAGTAGGTTGAGGACACCATCAGGTGTTCTGCTTATCATACATAATAATTCTATAGGATCAACAGACGAGAGTTTTTCATGGAACACCAACATAATGCAAACATCATCATCATTTTTCAGTTGCAGCGAATGAAAAAAAATTTGTTACCTATATTGATGGACGGTTGTTGATAGTAAATTTCATCCACAGATTGGTCATTTGTGAGCAGAAGGGTGTTGTGCATTCTACTCTTGAGTGACTGAAAGGAACATTCATCGGGAACACACATTGGTATTGGAGTATGACATACGAAAGAAACGCCAGTTTCATTGTGTAAGATTTATCCATTCGGAAAAATAAATGCTAACTTGGAATTACCAATTTTTTGAGAGCCTGTTTCACCTAAGAAGGCCATCGTATTGAGGTTGAGTTTTGTTTGCGGAGGTATGTTGTGTGGGATGATTAAACTCCTGTGTGGGGTATATATAACGGTGTTAAGCCCCGCCTGTGTGGGGCGTGACCACTTGCGCTTGGATGAGGCGTGACTAAACTTCTGTCGTGGTAGGGTTGTCAATGTCATTTGATAGACGAGCGAAATTTATTGGCTACAGTAAAAACGACCACAAAGTGTTGTCAATCGTCACCGGTGTTGTCAATGTCATTTTATAAATCAGACACATTTATTGGCTACAGTATAGAGGACCACAAAGTGTTGTCAATCGTCAACAGTGTTGTCAATGACTCAACTCATGTCGTTGTTACTGCATGGAGGGTTCAGGTTGAGAGTGAGAATTGTTATTATTATCGTTGTTTTTTAGCATGTATATGATGAAGCCTACGAAAGATGATCGGATTTGCTGCTTTTGTGCCATGAGAAGAAGAGTGAATACTTAGCAAGGAAGGAAGAGAGTGATAGAATCATTTGTTGTTTCTCTTTTTATTTAATTCAAAAACATAAAAAGACTTCTGAAACTTAATAGTACTAAAGTCACACTTACGTAGCTTTTTTTTGTTGTTATTAAAAATAATACAGAAAATGTTCCAATGACAGGTGACAAGACAAAGACCATACCTTACTTCCACTACTCGTTTGAACCAAAATACCATTTTCCTATTTGATCAGTCATAAAATTTTCTTGCAGTTGACAAGTTGAAAGGAGAATCCTAGCTCATTCCTACTACATTACACCATGTTGTTCCTTATTGAGATCAAAGGGGAGCAAAAATCAATCCATGGACAAGGCACAAATGTTAAAATCAACCAGCGAGAAGCCTAGAACTTAAGCTTCTGAATATCTTCAAACTGAACCAAATTCCCAATTTGTCCGAATTGATGCCACCACCTCTTAAGAATATTTCTTTTTGTCTCGGAAGTCTCAACTGAGACAAGTTTTATTTTAATGCCAAGGCGGTGTAGGGAAATTTCTGCCCCACCCAAGGCCAATAAAGAGTGATAACATTGTTCATCCATGAGGGAAGATGGACCTTAACACAAAAAGAGGATACCCCACTGTGTCTGTCTGGAAGCAGAATTTTAGTGATTTAGGTCTTTCCGCCACAATGCCCTCGGCAGCACGACTGTGATTCAAAGGGTATCCTAAAATGAGCTCCAACTGTTCAGCCTCTACAGGACCAAGTTTGAATTTGCCAATCCATACAAGATTCAATCTGCTACAATAAAGAAGAATGTCTTTCTATAGTTCAGATGTAAGCACTCCACCAGAATCTGCAAGAATATTTCCAAGTTGACCACATGTTTGAGCTATTCCATTAGTTTCACAATAGATGCTGCTCAACTGCTTCCTTGAATCCCAAGGTGGCCACCATTTATTTGTCCGCGACATTGCATTTTCGATAGTCATAGGTGGCTTTTGGAGGATGTGGAATTTGTTTTCAACAAGAACATTGTGTATGTAACCTTCTATTCTATCTAAAGCGGAAAAGGACTAGGCATTCACAAGAAGGTTCAACAATATCAACCCTTTCTTCCATCCAAGAAGGTTCAAGACAAATGATTGAATCAGGCATGCGTCCTGTCACATTTAGTCTGTAGCAAATGACATATTTCATAACCTAACGACGTCCATGACAAATATAGGTGATAAAAAATGTCCATAATCAAAACATGTTTAACAATTACATAGCTAAATATAATAATGGAAACCAAATTAAATAACAAAATATAAAGTCTACGAAGGAGGAGGCCACTGCTGATGACGCGCCTGACGATCTGGCAATCTGCGTCTACCATGTCCACGCGAATACTGTGGAGCAACATGATATGGAGGTAGAGTATCCTCGACTGACAGCTCTGGAGGATAGTCTGAATGGTCTTCTACAAAATCTATTTGACTATTCATTTCGTCAAAAGTTGCATCATCCCACTCATGAGTCCCCTGAGCACTGCTCCCTGCCCGATCCCCGAATGCCATCGATACTGGACTGACATGGTACGCAGGCTGGCCTTCTGTGTCCAAGGGTGGGGGCTCTGGCCGATAAAATGTATCAGCCTCTACCTGCGTAGGGTCGTAATATATCTGATGAAAACCGTATTCATGACCAATGTAAGGTGGCCTAATCCATCCACTCATGCATGGCGTGGGTGCATGAATAGGCTCAGGAACAGGTGTAATAGGTCGTCAACGGCGTCCTAACCCTCGACCCTCTTTCGCACGACATCCAATGTCGATGGATAACTGCGATTTATCCGAAAGCTGGGTCGGCGGTGCCTCTGGACTTGCCTCCTCCACCCGAGCGGACTCTCTGAAAATAACAATTAGGTGACCTATTTCGTCGTGTACATAGTCCAAATCGTGGATCCCAAATTGCTCAGCCGTCGTGACAAAATACAAATTTTCCAGACCATCAACCTATAAGTCACAGCATAGTTACATAAACAACAATATAACATAATGATAAAAAAATTATTTTGAGTAGATAACTTACACAGCGTGGTAATTTGGCCCCCGCTTTGTCACATCGCTTTTTGGAAAGTCTATACCACACCATGTACTCATGGTTCAGTGACATCAGACCATGTATTGCAGGAGGCACTTCAACATGTTCACCTCTCCTATTCCATCTTTGTATAAATTTTCTTAGCTTACGAGCCCAATTTTCTTGGACTTTACCCCAAAGGGTATAATCATGAACACCTTTCAATTTTTTCCAGCCCTGTGAGGTATTGGTTGATCCCGCTCAAATTGCCTCATGCATCGATCAGGCTGCGAATACTCAACAATGTGAAAACAAATAATAGGTGTCCTAGCCATCCACAGATGTTGTGTCTCAGCAGATGCACCCATAATCACCATAAGGTTGTCGGACCACCTACACAATTAAATCATATATAGGAGGCACTTGCATATTCACATCCACTTTAAATTAATATATTTAATTAAAAAACCATACCTCATCTCTAGTTAAGGTGTCTAGCCTGTCTCGATACCAATACAGTGGGTACGTACAGAAGCAACTTAGAGCATTGAATCTAATATCCAGATTAAAAATTCAATTGTTAATTGTAGTACGCATAAATACACGGTCATTCAAGTAATACAAAATAAAGAT
Source organism: Glycine tomentella (assembly GCA_007407185.1). Classification (NCBI taxonomy): domain Eukaryota; kingdom Viridiplantae; phylum Streptophyta; class Magnoliopsida; order Fabales; family Fabaceae; genus Glycine; species Glycine tomentella. The sequence goes on from PYAF01000783.1 coordinate 41,668, forward strand.
ACCTGTGTCTGAAGTGGTGGTCTGGCTCAGATGGAGCAGGCAATGGGGGACCAATTGGTGGAAATCTGAGTCACGCCCAAATCTGAAGCAAAACAGTGCAACCACCAATGTCTTTTCTATAGAGGTCTGTGCATTCGCACAACTGTCTAAACAAGTTTGCCAGAACCGCAGACCCCCAACTATATGTACCAATATCGGCAAAGTCACCACCAAGTCAGGCAATGTAGCGACATCCTACTACGCTTTCCCCCGATCTGTCGCAAAGGACCCAAGATCCTAACATTCGTGCGATGTGAGCCCTCGTGAAGTATATCACATTCTGAGGGTTACCAGCAACTACATCCCATGAAGGATACACTCTGTTGAAATATGATAACCTCAAATTGCCGATGGCTAACTCAGTGTCCGCATCAGGGTCATTACCAAAAACCTCATTACACAATTCTGCCCAATATGTGTAAGTCTATCCGGTAACAGCTTGCCCATCAGTAGGCAATCCTAGAATACCTACAACATCTTGCAACGTAATTGTCGTCTCACCCTGCGGCATATGGAAAGTGTGTGTCTCTGGCCTCCACCACTCAACTATAGCACTGATAAGACCAGCATCAATCTGAAAAATACAAGTAAGTTATCAATTTTTAAGTTCCAAGTACACTATGTTTGAAACCAGCAATTTGAACATTAAAATTTCAACACATTAAACATAACAATATTCGTAAATCAATACCTGCATAAACTTCATGCGAGCCACATGTATGAAACCAGCCTCAGTCAAATATTGTGCGACTACATCCAGAATATCGTCGGGTCAGGGTCCACCACTAAGTCTACCTCCACGACGAATCTTTAGCTCTCTCTTTGTCTCGTCATTCCAAATTGCCTGTGAAATATGAGTGTGTTGTCTGCACCTCCTAAGTACATCCCATCTGTATGGTCTGGGAAGAACATGCGTTGTGGGATCGGTAGGCTCATGCTCACAGTCAGAACCAGAAAGAGGTGACTCAGATGACGATGACTCAGCCATAATAATATGCTACACATTTTATAATCATATTAGAATAATTTACTTAATTTCATATACATATTATTTTGACAAATTGATTATGTATGTCTTACGTAGGTCATTAATGATAACTTACGCCATAACCAAAGTCACTAACTAAAAATATTCTAAGCCAATTAACATATATCTTACGTACGTCCTTAATGATAACCTAAGTCACTAACTAATAATGACGGAGTCTAGGGTACGACAGTGAAACTCCTACGTAACTTACGAAGCGGTACCGTGGCCATTGGATTGTTGGATTTTTATTTTATTTTACTTTTTTCTTTTTCTTTTTTTACTTCCATTTACCAAAAAGCCCTTATCTTCCTCAATCAAAGTACCGCACCGCACCCCTGTAGCACAGCACCGCATCGCACCGCACCCCCATCGCACAGCACCGCGTCGCTCCGCACCACTAAACCGATAGTGGCTTCAACAACGACATATTCTCCAGTGATTTTCAACAATGCGGCTTCCTCCTTAAAGGGTGCAAAGAGAGGTTCGAGAGTTGCTCTCGCCACCAGCACTTCTCCACCTTGCGGCCACATAGCTTCGAGCAACATCGTCGGCCTAAGGAACTTGGCCCCTTTCGGTATCGACGACCTCAAGCATGTGACCCTCCCTGTCCAAAACGAGAACTCCGCTGCCGCGTCCAACGAAACTCAGCACCAACGAGTCAAGACTCGATCTCGAGTGAAGTGACCCTTCGCCAACAACTCCAAGCCCAAATCCACCACCAACGAAAACAATAATAACGGAACCGAATTGGGTTTAGTTGAATCAAGTTTGGTGGCATGCAAGTGGACTGAAGTCACGATTCGAAGCTGAGCCACCAATCCAAGGCGGCGAATGCGGTGGAAAGCGAGAGCATGGTGTTTCTATGTTCTTGTTCGCCATTGATGGTCATGGAGAAGCAATGGTTCCATCAGTAGCAACGTGGCCTTTGTGATGGAGAGAAATGTGCCGGAGAGAGAAGGCATGACAAAGAGATGGTGGTGGACGGTGGTAGAGGAAGTAGAAGGAAAGGGCAAATGGGGGAAAGTAAGCAGAGGTACAGAAAGAAAAAACAAAACATAAAAAAATTGAAACCGTTTGGTGAAAATTTTAATAAATCCAACGCTCTCTGTTTCTTTCGCATATTACGCAGGAGTTTCACTGTCGTACCCTAGACTCCGTCACTAATAATATTTTAAGTTTCGACATTTCAATGCACCAAATGTAAAAAGGCTGAAGAAGGGTAGTGTAACGGTGCGGTTCAACGTAGCGGACGTCGTGCCCGCGACATGTGGTTCGCGAATCGCCCGCGACCGCGGAGGACGTGGCCGCGATTGCGTTTGCGTGAGCTAGTTCAAAATATCGCACGTCATATTTTTCTTTAGTTCTTCTGCACGAGCGCCATTGAATCCGACCTTGTTTGTTCACTCCGACTATCTTCGTTCATTCCAACCGCGACTAATAATATTCTAAGTGACTAACTAATAATTTTCTAAGCCGGTAAACCAAGGTCATAACCTAAGTAACTAACTAATGAAAACCTAGGTCATAACCTACGTAATTAACTAACAATATTCTAAGTGACTAACTAATAATATTATAAGCCGATAAACCTAAGTCATAACCTACATAACTAACTAATGCAAACCTAGGTGATAACCTACATAATTAACTAATAATATTCTAAGCCAAATAAGTCTATAACAACTAACAAGTAACTATTTCTAATATAAGTAACAACTAACAAGTAACAATTTCCTATATCAATAACAATTCTTTAAGACAACAATATAATATATTCCATGTAATTTAAAAAGCATATATTTGAGCAAGACTTACTTGATTGACAGAGTTTCCCTGCACAAAGCCTCGAATTAAAAACCTAATCTAGAGAGAAGTCAGAGAAAAAAAATTTAGAGATAAGCAAGTGTTGTACAAATGCTGAAGTTGGGCCTTATATAGAGGAGCTGGGTCACGTCCAGGGAGGACGGGATTGGTGCACAAACACGTCCAGGGAGGGCGTGACTAATCACGTCCAGGGACGACGTGACTAGGCCTAGATCACGTCTCAGGTAAGCATGTTCGAACACGTACAGGGACAGCGTGTTTCATTGCCATAGATCTGTAATTAGTTTTCATTTTGCTGCATTTTTGTAATTTTTTTAAAATTGTAATTAATTAATTTTTTTGCCTAGTATTGATATATGTTTGATATGTTTTGTTGCTACTTTGTTATATTCTAATTTCTCTTATTAATCTTCAACTACATTCATGTCTCTTAAACCCAAACGTCCCAAAAAAGTAGCACTTACTTAGCAATCAGATCTTCCTCCTCATATGGCTCCTACTCAACAATCATATATTCCTTCTCTTGTTGCTCCTACTCAACAATTATATATTCCTTCTCCTCTGGCTCCCACTCAGCAGCCATATATTCCTTCTCATATGGCTCCTACGCAGCAACCATATATTCCTATGTGTCCTACACAACAGCCACATATTCCTTTTCCTATGAGTCCTATACAGCAGTCACATATTCCTCCTTCTATGCCTCCTACCCAGCAACCACATGCATCTACTCAAAAGAAAAGTGCAGGACGTGAGGTTACTAAAGTATGGACTCTACAAATCATAGGTCATAATTGTTGTTGTCAACATCAATTTTATTTAATGAAATAGGAATTGAAAAATGATCAATAACTTAGTCTTCATATATTATTTCTTTTTAAGTTTTCACTTATTGGTTGCATAGTATATGCTATTTATTATGTGTTAGATATGAATATAAATTGAATTTATAAATACTATCAATTATAGTTATATTTACTAATGAAATGTTAAGTCACCATTTGATAGATGAACAAGAAAGTACTAAAAAGGTTCAGCTAACAAAACCAAGTGTATTTGTGATGCCTTGTGATGAACGTATAGTTATGTCATTTGATAGTCAACTACGAGCCTATGGTGAAGCAGCCACACTTTTTCATCAGCATGTGAACGTATTGCCACAGATTCAAAAAACATCCCAATTAACTTTGGTAGTTGGTCAAATGTTCCAAAATGATACAAGGATGGTTGCTTTAATATTCTACAGGTATATGCATACACCAAATTGTTTAGCCTTGTTCTCTTTAATTATAATCTGCTGACATTTTTTTTTGCCTTTTTCAAGAATCTGTTTCATTTTCAAGCACCAAAATCAGTTGCTGACCATTATTGTTATATTTGCATGTCAATAAAGTATAAGAATGACAAGACAAATTTGTGGAATAGGGTTTATTACACTTCATTATCTAGAACACGGTTAATTTCTAATGTTCTTGATGGAATTCACAAAGATCAGTTGTCTTCATTTGTTGATTATCATCTAAGGCCAAGGTATAAGGTAATTTTAAGAAATATTTGTTACTATTAATTTTTTTAGCTTCTATTTTAATTAATATTTTTTTATTTCATTGGAATTATGCAAGAAAAATACTAAAGTTAGAAAAAAGCAAAAAATTTCTCATACTGGTGGGTCAAAGCTTTTGTCTACAACACAACATGAGAGGGTAAATATTTTGTGTTTTTCCTTGAGTCTTAATGAATATTTTTTTTTGTTCTTTTGGACTTACATGTGTCATGTATTAGGAAGTAGATCTTGGATGTGCTATGGGTCGAGGAGCACTATACATTGCGACTCACAAGAAGAAAAATGGATCATATGTCAATGAGGAGGCAAGGTCTTTTGGGGTAATTTATGAGATTCCTTTCTATTTCTTAATTCCATATGTTTCTAATTTTTTGTGCTTGATTTGGTGTTTAATTTTATCAATTCTTAGTTCTGATGAGTCCAGTCATAAAACTTGCAACTCCCAAAAACTTTATTGTTCTTGCATGTTTGCCTCTTATGTTATGTGTTAGTGTGTAGTATGGATATTGATGTGAGGTAGAAAATTACTATGCAAGGGGCGTTTAGGCTGATTTGGGGATGTACTGGAAGTGGTGCTCTTGCTATTGGTATTGATGGGGTTTTGGGTAGTGAAGGAAGGGTTGTTGCTATAGATTTAAGCCCTCTGGTTGTTGTTGTTGCAACATACAATGTGCATAGATATTGCTTGCATAGGCCCTTGGTTTTCATTCACTGCTTGCACTGGTTTTTTATGAATATGCTGAAAAAATTTATAGGACAAGATGACACAAGAAATGAGTCAAAGCGACAACTTTACAGAAATTTCAGCTAATGAGAGTGTGGGTAAAGTACTGGGAAATGATCATATTGGGCATGTGTGTTGCTTAGGACTAGGAGATCTTCACAATGTTGCATTTCGGTCCACCACAAGCTTTAGTAGTTCAGGGTCTAGTTTTTCAAATTATGATTCAGCCGAGAGCTCTAGATTGAAAAAGAAGGTTACTTGTTTAAGGGACAAATTGACAACTTCTGAAGATAATGTCAAGACATTAAAAAATGTCATGCTTGCATGCATCCTCCTATTGGTGTTGGCCCATCTTGTCCACTTCCTTCATCATTAGATAGTAATTTCCATGAAACTTGACATATGTTGCTTAATTCCATTTGATATATAGTGTTTTTGATGTAATATATGTTTCAAACTTTCAATGGTTTGACTAATTAGATTTCCTTACTTGAACACATTATGCATGCACATTGTTTCAACTTAAAGCTTGTTATTACATTGATATTTTTAAGTGCAATTCTAATTCTATCAAAGATGTAATTGACTTATTGGTGCAAAGTATCACTACAAGAAATTTTCCCATTTCCGACAAACTTTTTCCCACCGTATTGCTTATGTCTGATTTTTTCATTATTTCCGACGGCATCTTCCCATGGATTATTAGTCCGTCGAAAATCTTCTTTTATCACAAAACACCTCAGCTGAACCCTAGCCTTCTAAGGGACATTTGTCTTTGTTCGCGCATTCTCCTTGTCAGTGACTGACGAGCAATGCCACCTCCTCCGTCAAGTGGGCCAACCTCCGTCAACGGTATGACCTCCTCTGTCACAGGTACAGTACCTTTTTCATTTCATTCTCTTCTTCGTTGATTTGCTTGGAACCTGGCTTCCATTGGAGATATTTTGAGGGTATTAGGTTTGGATTACTTTGTATGCATGCTCTTCTGAAAAGGGGTTTTGTATTTTTTTTGTATATGACATGGTTTTGGGTTTTAAAAGTGCTAGCTTAAGGGTTTTTGATATGGAATCAGTTTTGGAATAGTCATTTCCAGAATATATGGATGAATTAGTTACGTTTATGTTGATGTGTTTTATGTTGTGGTTTAGGACGTTTTGTATGGTAGAGGGTTTGTATCTATTTCTTTTTTCCTTTGTTCTCTTTCTCAACACCAGAAAAAATTATCTTGTTTATTGTTTATAATGTATTTTGGTTTTAAGCAAGGTCAATTATTTTTGCCTGAAACTTTTGTTTATATTCACATACACTTCCTTGCCTTTCCTTTCTCTCAAAAAGGAAGCAGAAAAAAGGAATGGAAAAGAAACCATATACAAAAGAGAGTATCGTTTGTATTTGCAGTTACAAGATCTATGTGGATAACAGGCATTTAGAGAGAGAAACAGTGAAAGAGAATGATAGCAAGAAAGAGTTGCCTTATGTTACTTAACATCATAGGTAATGGATCCTGTTTTTTTTTTTTTATTTTTTGCTTTCCAAATTTTACAGTGACATAGATTGATTCAATAGATAAATTCCAACCACCATGGCTAAAAGCTTCTTAGTTATGCCCTTAATTATATTTTTATTCTTGTGTATTCCAACTACCCTGTTTATGTCCGTTGGTGCTAAATGTTTTGGGCTCTTTGGCAGTTATTGATGAACAATAAGTGATAAAGTTGATCTTATTGATTCATTATATGTAGGTAACTGGATCCAAGTTGTTCAAGCAATTAGGAGAGTCTTTCCACCCCCCAAAGTAAAGCCTAAACATATTGTTTTTTTGTAGTTCGTACTAAGCCTTTATGTATTCTTCAAGCCATTTTTTTCCTATTAATTGTGACTGTTAAACTATTTATAGTCTGTTGAGTGGCTTAAAAATGATTGTTATTAACATGTGTAATTTAGTTTCTAAAATATATAAATGTGGATGTGCCTTATATCTCTTTAGAAGATAGCAAATGTGGACCACATGTTAAGTTGCCATCCATTTTTTAACCCACGTTAGTTGATGTAGTTGTTACATTTGTCATGTGACGAGTCATTGTGCTGATTTTGGATTTATGAATAATCACAATATGCCAAACCACCTTATGTTGTTATATTAGCCTTCTTCTAAGGCAGTTCCAAACGCAACAGGTGATTAATGTTAAATAGCGCTAGAATGCTCCATTTAGTTATTCAATACTGTTGAGAATCAGGAATAAATATTATACATTTACTGTATAGTGATTTGAAATATGATTTAGAAGAAACATATTTGATTTAGATGAAACTGAATATCCTTTAATTATGTGTAATTAATATGATCTTTCTATATAAACCAGTACCGTAAGGTCATGTATTAAGGTGTGAGCCTAATATACCTTTGATTCCTGTTGTTAAACAAATACTTTAATTTTTGTTCTCATACATTCTAGTTCCTTACTTACTTTTGCATTGTTTTGCAACGTTGTTCTAGCACAAAAGTCTTACTAGGCTGACACATCTTTGTTTTCATTAAGCAGGCTCAATTCAACCTGCAATTCCAATGCCAGCTCATATTTTGCTAAATGCTTTAAAGGAATCTGTGTTACGACGCACTTGAATGTATATTATTTATCAGGTAGACAATTTAATTGGACTCAGTTACATGTTTTGTTTTCATGTCACTGATAATATGTATTATATAATTTTTGGCTAACATTATTAAGTGTGTATTGTTGCCAATTTGTATATTGTTAAGTCTTAAGACATTTTCTGTTGTAGGGATGTATCTAAGCTTTTTGATGAATGAATTTGAGTCTTAAATTAATTTTTTTATTAGATTCAACCTAGGGCTACGAGTCTATGACTACATATTGGTTTGTCTGGAAACCATTTTTGGCTGACTTAATGTAATTGACATGGGGGAATTTATATGTTGCTTCCTGAGTCTTTGCATCATATAGAAGGTTCTGATGAGGACATCAAAGGCCAACCCGACATCAAAGACCAACCCCCAAGACCAAGACCCAATACAAGGCATAGGAGGGCCCATGACAAGAGCAAGAGCTAAAAAAACCCAAGAAGCTTTGCAACATATAATGGCTAATTTGAGGGTAATCCAATTGCATGAGGGGACCCAAAATCTAGAGGGTTACATGAGTGGACTACTAGTCACATTTATTGCTTGCTTGGAGTGATAATAAAAGCAATTATTGACTTTGGCATTTAATAAAAAAAAATAATAGTAATAAAGTGCTTGTAGCTAGTTTTGAGACCTGGACCTCAAACTTAGTTATGTCTGATTTAACCACTAAGACATTTTTAGTTATTCTTACAATGTTGAGATTTTAATTTTCTTTTATTTTCTACCAAATGCATGAGAACTAATTTGTATAAAACAATTCTGAAGTGAATAGAAAAGGGATATTTGGCTGTTGGAATTTTATCATTAGCTTGAGTATTTCTCTGCTAGGGTTCTTCCTTGAACCATTTGATCTTATCAAGAATTCTTCAATTCTTGTGGCGATCCTCAAGGCTTATCAAACATTTGTCTATGGCGCCTATCTGCTTCTTCCTTTGCACCATTTATGTTCCTTGTTTAAATTTTCGCATTCCTAATTCTGTGATTTCACCCCGAATTTCTTATTGTCATAATTCTCATTTTACCCATCCTTTTTTTGTGTTTTTTGGGTCTAAATTGCATTTCAGAAAGTCCTCTTTCACCTCGTTTTGGAATCTGTCCAATCTGAGTTCTGTAGGCCGAGAAATACATAAAAATTTACAATACGATTCTGGCTCTGTTGGTGTGTGAATTCCAACCTAGAATTGATTCGAAATTGTATCAAGGCAAGGGGATTCTCATCAGGTTCAATGGCTAGATTACACCATATATTGTTGTGAAAATCAAAGCACCTTGATAACCTTTGATAATAAATCATAATTAATCTTTCATGGAATATAATAAACTTTTATTTCTAATTTTCCATGGCAAGGCCCAAGGGGACCCATAAATTTACCCATCAACTAAACTTTTTCCCCACATGTACGTAAGACATTTCATGAATACATGAACACTTTATATTAAGCATTTCATCAATATTTATTTTATTATTTATTAATTTTGTCTAATTTTATTTTACTATTATATCCTATTATCTTTATCATACATATGGACATTTTTTTTCTTTTTCACTAAATCTCGTATAGATGGTATTCAATGTCCTTCCTTATTTAAGACATTACCAATATCGTTATCCCCATATGAACTGGGTTTCATTTATGATGTTATTAAATAATAAAATTTAAAGAGAATATATTTATAATATAAAAGTTTTTTACATTTGTTTCACATTGAACTTGAGTTCAATCCACATAGTCCACTTTGACCAAACAATAGATAAATCCAACTTGCAAGTGGGGCCAAAGTGAAAAATAATAAATGACACTCCTATAAATATAACTAACGTGTAACACTTATTACATATTGTTATGCATGATAAATATATTTAGGAATTCACAATTGAATAATTTATTTTTGTGATAGTTTATATTCCTTTTAAACACTATCACTTAATTTAATTTCAATTTGATTGTAATATTAAATTTGAATGTTGATACATTGTATCAAATTGAAATTCTTTTTTTTTTTACAGATAAATTGAAGTTTATGATTATTGTAATCTTATCTTACTTAATCTAATTTGAATTTGAATTTTAAATTTTGGCACACAATATAAAAAACGGGGTGTCTTGATTCTAATGATTTATTTTTATAATTTCCTCCTCAATTTTAAAAGTATTCTCGCTTTAATTTATTTCTATTTAATAAAATAGAATGTTCATTATTTTTACTGAAAAATCTACCATTCTCTTGTATTTATTTTTTATTAAATTTAAACATATACCTGCGCAACACATGGGAAGCTTGATAGTGTTATTTATATTTGTATGACTCATGATAAGACTCTATGGATTTGATTACATAGGTTGTGATATCTGGTATCAGACAAGAAAAATTTGTTCCTGTGGCAATTCTTTTCTCTAGTGGCTTGGACTCTATGATACTTGCAGCATTATTGGATAACAAAATACATTAATCATATTTGTCCTAGGTTAATAATATATCATTTAGAAAGGATATTCCAATTATTGAAATATATTATTTAAAAATATTTTAGATGTTAGAGTTTTTTCTTTAAATTTCAAAAGAGAAACTCGGTATGAGATATGTAGATAACTATGCTTTTCATTAGTCTTGGATAACAAAATAAATTAATGATATTCTATCCTTATTGTGTCATTTGGTTGGTGCACACATTGTTGATGGGTCTTCTGCCCTTTGCTCATTGTGATATTGGTTTTTTTTCCTCATAGGAGCTATTTTACAGTCTCATGGACATTTGGAATTTTTTCTGAAAACATACTGCACTCATGTCCAATTATTTGAAATATTTCATGTGTGTTATTATAATAATTGGTAAACTAGAATAAACTTATACTGTTGTTGAGTCTTGATATCGGAATTGGGTAATATTTTTTTTTATAAAATATCGTATGAGCGTCAATTTCAGCATGAGTTAATGTGTATTTCCTGTTCCTATCTTCAAAGGAAAAAGAATGAAATGTGTGTATGTTGTCTCTACTTCTTTCCATGGTGTGTGTAGCATTTGTCACAGGACTAGATACCAATGAAACGCTAGATTTGTCGTCATTATCTTGTTTTTAGTTTAAAAATTTTCAACTGTAATTTTGTTTTCGTTAAATAATAAACATTTTTTATTTTTTATTTTATGCATTTGTACATTTCACGCTATAGTTTCGTAGAGCATAGCAAACAATAGTTTTGTGGTGTGGGATACTCAGCCTTTTTCTGTGACTACTGTTAAATGGTTCGGCAAGTGCACCAATTGTCCAAGTAATAAATAAACGATAAGTCTGAGTGTCGAATTCCACAGGAACTTTGCTTGTACTCAGAGTTAATATATTTCTAATTTTAAGCAAACACGAATTAAGTTTGATATTTTTCTACTCCTAATGTGGAAACATAAAATTCAACATAATTAAAGATAGTTAAGCAGAACACAATAAAGAGATAGAAAACAAACACTTGGCATGAGTTATCGGTTGATTCAGAGGTTTATGACATGTTGGGGCTCAACTCACCAAAACTACCCTTGATGCAATATTAAAGATTTTTCTCCATTCGACGTTAAATTCGTTCACCTTCATTTAGTAATGTATTCTAACCTTGATTCCCCAAGTGCTAGACCCTAAATCACCTAATTTCACTCCGGATCCCTCAACAAGCTACATTAACCGATTTGCATTACGATTAAAGATGATAACATAACCTAGGCTAAATAACACCACTATATCCTTAGACGTGATATTATTTAGAAGCGTTTTTCAATTCTTAAGGAAATAACCATTTTCCAATGCATTAAAACCTATAACAAAGCATGATAATGAAAGATCAAACCATAACATGAATAAAGCTTAGAAAAAAAAACAATAATACAAAGATAGCATTAAATAGATAGTTAAAATCATTACATCAAGAGTGTTTGGTTGTTGAGCTCCCAGCAATGGATGGGTTAGCCTCCAATTTCCCTGAGAGGGCTTACAAATGCCAAAGAAAGCAAGAAGAATGGAAGGAAATGGGTGAAGAGGACCCCAAATGAGTGGGATTTCTCCCTTCTCTCGTGCCCTAGCTCTGCCTCTGGCCCCTAAAAGTCCAGATTCATTTTCGTGCCCTTTTTCTCCTTTAAAAGCAGTCCAGTGTCCACGCGCTAAGCGAGCTGGTCATGCTGAGCGAGCCTTCGCGCTGGGTATTAATGGTTCGGTAAGCACACCGATTTGTCAAGTAATAAAATCCGCTAAGTCCAGATGTCAATTTCCACAAGGACATCACTTATACTCAAGACTAATACACGTTTGTTTTCAAGTAATTAATGAATGGAATTGGTTGGTAAAAAGAGTTGCATTAAATTAAATTATACTTAAATGTAAATTGAAAGCGTAACAAATGCAAGGAAAGAGACACAAACTCAGAGTATAGACAATGGAAATATGATGCGATTAATGTTGGGAGTTCGTTAACTGGAATTGCTTTGATGCGATATAAAAGAGTTTTTCTCTATTCAATGTTAAATACAATTACCTCCATTCACTAATATAATCCAACCTTGCTTCCCCAAGTACTAGACCTAAACCATTTAATTTCACCCTTAATCCCTCAAGAGTTATCATAAATGATTTGCATTACAATTAGAAATGACAAATGTAACCTAGGCTAAATTAAACCATTCTATCCCTAGATATGGTATCATTTAGAAGCATTTCTCAGTTCTTAAAGCAATAACCATTTTCCAATGAGTTAAAACCTAAAACAAAGTATACAAATGGGTGATTAAACCAAAAGCATGAATAAAGCTCAGAGAAACACAATAATGCGCAAATAACATTGAATAGATAGTTAGAACTTTACATCAAAGTGTTCAGTTGGTGAACTCCCAACAATGGGGGTTTTAGCTCCTCATTTCCATGAGGAGCTTACAATAATGGAGGATATGGGAAATGGAGTGAGATGGAATGGAAGGGAAGGAGGTGAAGAGAAAGCCCAATGGTGTAGAAGGATGTCTCCCTTGACCTAGCAGAGCTCTCAAAGCCTCCACGTGTGTGTTTTGTCCTTAGGAATGAATGATTCCCTTTTGATTTCCCTCCAATTTGCCTTAAACGCTACCCTGAATCATGGTGGTCGTTGGGAGCATCCTTTTCACACTTAGCAAGCCGGAAAATGTCCAGCTGGATAAGTGACCATGCGCTGACCAGGCCTCGCACTGGGCAAGTCTGTTCGTGCTGGGCAAGTCGCTGCTTTGCACTAAGCGAGCTTATGGCGCGCTGAGCAAGTAGCTCCAGACTTAAAATCCATGTTCCATTCCCTTGCAGTGGATTCTATAAAAAATGTAATCAACACTTCATAAATCAACTAGTTCAAGCATCCACTAGATAAAAGCTCAGAAGAAGCTAATTCCTATATTTTAATAACAAAAAGAAGCATTAAAAGAGGAAAAGAATAGATAATTGCTAAGTAATTAACATGTAACTTTACGTATGCTTAACAATTATCACTGGGCGAGTCTGTTGCGCTGAGCGAGTAGCTTCAGACCTTGAAATCCACCTTCCATGCCCTTGCATTGAAATTCTACACAAACACAACTACCACCTCATAAATCAACTAAACCTAGCATCTACTAGATAAAAATTTAGAAGAAGCTAATTCCTATATTTTATTCACAAAAAGAAGCATTAAAAGAGGAAAAGATGAGATAATTGCTAAGTCATTTACATGTAACTTTACGTATGCTTAGCAATTATCAACTACTCTTACAACATACTTGAACAACAACAACAACAACTTTTCCAGCTTTGTCAGACAACTCAGTATATTGATCTTTCCATGTTTATACTATGTACATAAGAAGGTTATAAATAAAATAGTATATACATATACTATGATTCACATGACATGATCACTGTTGCAATTTGTGTTTCATGCAGTATTTACAATTCTTAAGAATGGCAAACAGTAAAATATATGTTTCATTTTACAATGATAAAACTGATGACTGTCTAAGCTATGGGTTTGAGTTGCACTTAAAGAAAACGTGTTGGATAAAAGTGCAATATGTGAATGTTGGTATCTTGGCCATTCCATGTTTGATATTTTGTTGTGTCTTCCTTTGTTTTAACTATGTTTGTCTTCTTAACTTTCATTATCATGTCATTTAGTATTACATGATTCAGTCGTGCATTGAAATTTTTGTACAATGCATCTCATAAATATATACTTAGAAAAATGTTTGTCTGGCAGCATGATATACAAATCTCAAGTATTTATGAATTGCAAGTGGTGTGTTACACATAAACAGAGGAGCATACTTATAGGAATTCGACAATTAGGTACATTATGTGGACTTTATTAGGGATTATATGTTTCATAGACTTTGTTTAGAATTATTTATGGCATTTTGTTTTTACTTAAATGCCATTTGTAAACTTTTATATTTGTGTTTTAGTGCCAGGTTCACAAGTGTGATTTTGGTAGTCGATCACTTCAATAGTCAAATGTCCATTCAACAAGTCCGGTTAGTTATGTTATTTTTATTGTAATCACTTAAAAGTATTAAATGGTGGTATGCATTATTAATTTTTTTTCCTAGTTGCCATCTATCGCAACGTAATTGGCTATGATGGGACGAAGATAAAAAAGAAGATAAAGAAAGAGTCTTACTATAAAGGAAAACTTGTGGGAGTCGCCACCAACGTTTATTTAAGAAAAACATCAGAAAAATCAAAAGATAAGGAATGGTCTACAATTTGAGAGAAAAAGATTTTAAGAGTCATTTACACACGGGGAAGGTGTTAGCACCCCACGCGTCCGTCATGAAGACAACATCCTTTAATTGAGTGTGTAAAAAATAAAGTGACTTTTTTAATTATTTATCTTCCCTTAAGAACATGAATTATATCTTCTTTTATTTGTTTACTTAGAAGATTATATATATATATATATATATATATATATATATATATATATATTTTAGTTTTTTAGGTCGACAAGGGATTTTCCCTCGGTCCTACGCATCCCCAAGTGCAATGAGTAAATCAGACTTACTTAGTTCTTTGTTAGAAAACAACTTGTGTGTTGGGTTGATTTTATCTTTTTTTTGAAAGATTTATTTTAATTGCGTGAAAAAGAGTCGTTAAGGTGTTAGACCTTGAAACGAACATAAACGGTTAAGGCATTGGACCTTGAAGCGACGTTGAATTTGAAGAAAAAGCGGAGAGAATTGCTTAAGGTATTGGACCTTGAAGCAATCTTGAGTAATATGTAATTTTTTGAGAAAAAAGAGAATTGAGTGATCCTTTATTTTAGTATTTTTAGTTTTTTTAGAAAAGATTTTGATTTGCGGTAAACTCTATGAAATCAAGCAACTTGGGGACCCAGCATGATATTCAAAAAATCTATCCACGTATTATTTAAACACCACCAAGCGAGTCGGAGACATAGCATAGAGTGCACCAAACATACGCGCATACTAAAGATACTAATGCAAATGTAAACGAATAACTAACATAACATTACATAATCAAATAAATCAAATGGAAATAGAAAGGGATAGAATAGAAGTGGAGAGTACACTTAGTAATTAGGGGTGCATACAAGAAGAAAGGGAGTGCAATCAATAGAGCTTATTTAATTTCAAAATGGGTTAGGCCCAACATATAAGGGGTGCATTTATGAATATGGGAGTGTAAATAACATTACATATTTTGTTTCAAAGTGGGGGTAGGCCCAACAGCTTAGGGGTGTGCAGTTAGGAAAATGTGGACTGTAAATAACATTGTTTACTTTGTTTCAGGATGGGCCAAACCCAAAAGAAAAAGGGTGTGTGGTTACTAAAAAGGTGGCAGTAAACAACATTAGGCATTTGTATCAGAATTGGCCAGACCCAATAGTTCAGGGGGTGGACTTATGAAAATGGGAGTTGTCAATAGCATTATTTAATTGGTTTTTGAATGGGGCAAACCTAAACGTTAGGGGGTTGTATTTATTAAGAAGATGGTGCAAAAAATAAAATAGTTTTTTTTTAGGTTAGGGTTGGAACCGGGTCAGGGCGACCCAACGCAACCTGCATTTCGCTACTGGGCACAACAACCATGGCAGCTATACAAGAAAAATGTGGGGAACCACCACGTAGGGTGGTAAGGCCCCGTTAGCACCACCGGCATGGGACCTGGCAGCACGGTGGCCGACGCGGTGAGGCCAACATGGTGGCAGCTTGGTGGTGGCGCGATGGTGGTGAGAAGACAACTTAAATAACGAGAATCATGGGGAAGAAGACGACAAAAAATGCAAATAAACAAAATAAACAAAAACCACAACAAATCAACAGCAAAAAATTAAACTAAGGAAGGAAGAAGGAACTTCATAAATAGCATAAACAGACTAAGAAAGCAACAATCGAAAATGGAGAAGGGAGGAAAAAAAACAAAACGGAGGAGAGAAAGGAGAGAGGAAACGGAGAAAGAGAGAGAATGAGAGGGAAGGAAGAGGGGTCACCTCAGAGACCCTACAGCGATGCCAAATGTCGTTATCAGAATGGTCAGTTCGTGCGCTATGGGATTTGTGCCTCCTCTCTTACGCCAATCCCTTATTTTGTTGCTTCTTTGTGCTTTTATCTGTTGTTATTTTGAAGCTAATGGGCCTTCTGGACCTTTTTTTCTGTTTTCTCCTTCATATATATATATATATATTTTAACTATTATGTTTTCTTTTCTCTTTTTTTTCTTTCTCAAAAACTATTATCTTCTTTTTCCTTCTTCTTTTTTTACTACTCTTTTTTATTTTTTTATTTGTTATCTTTTTTCTTCTTCTTT
Source organism: Glycine tomentella (assembly GCA_007407185.1). NCBI lineage: Eukaryota > Viridiplantae > Streptophyta > Magnoliopsida > Fabales > Fabaceae > Glycine > Glycine tomentella. Next base: position 58,294 of record PYAF01000783.1, read on the forward strand.
TTCATCATCATTTTTTTTGTACCTATGTCAAAATAAATTACCATAGCCTGTTTATGTATGCGATTCATCAATGTTCCTATTTTTTTGTTTAAATACACAGAACATGAACTATATTCCTTCCAATCGTCGATGGATGTACGATAGATGTTATAGTGGTATTTGCGGTTTGAAACTATCTTTTGTCGATGGGGTTCATGAGTTCGTAACCAAAGCATGTCAGCAAGATAGTTATCACAATGATGGAGGATAAGATGTCCTTGTGTTAAATGCGATTGTACTCAACTTTTGGAGGATAGACTTGTCAAAGTTCATCTTTACAAAAATGGGTTCAAGCCTAATTATTGGATTTGGACTGATCATGTTGAAGACATGTCGCATTTTGATATAAATGATGACAATATTACATGGATGCATCAAATGTGGGTCAAGTTGAACAATTTTTGTTAATGCAAGACATGGTGTGCGATGCTCTCAGACAGCCTGAGACATTTGAACTTCCAAACTCATATACTATTGAAGAGCCTTCAAATGATGATACACAAAGATTTTACAATTTATTGGTGGAAGCAAATAGGTCGTTGTGCGAAGGGGCATCAGACTCAAAATTGTCAATATCTGTAAGGCTTTTAGCTTACAAGTCCAGTTGGAATGTGTCTGACCAATGCTTAGAGTTTATCTAAAAATGCTTTTGGATGTCACACCTATAAAAGAGAACTTATCGAAAAACTCTTATGATGCCAAGAGGTTAGTATCCAAGTTGGGATTGGAGGCTAAGAAGATTGGCTGTTGCGTGGATGGTTACATGTTGTATTATAACAATAATGAGGCATTAACTAAATGCAAATTTTGTAACAAGCCCAGGTATCATGCAAATGTTGTTGGAACAAGTAATACAAAACCAGTTCCAATTAAGGCGATGTTCTATTTGCCTATAATCCCAAGGTTGCAGAGAATGTTTGCATCAATGCAAACTGCAGGCCAAATGACATGGCACCATGACAATAAAAGAAGTTCGGGCATGTTACGTCATCCCTCTGATGGTGAAGCTTGGAAGCACTTTGATCAGTTACATGCAGACTTTGTTATTGATCCCCAAAATGTTTGACTTGGTTTATGCTCATATAACTTTAACCCATATATTCAAGCATCATTTTCACCATATTCTTGTTGGCCGATAATTGTAATCCCCTACAATCTTCCTCCAGAATTGTGTATGACTAAACCGTTTATGTTTTTGACTTGTGTCATACCTGGCCCATTTAATCCAGCGATGGGTATTGATGTGTATTTACAACCTCTTATTGACGACTTGAACAAGTTGTGGGATGGAGTTGTGATGGACTCCTTAACTGAATCAAGTCCTGTTTGCCCCGATCTTCCTTGCAATGGAATCAATTCTCCAATTGATAGAAAAACAGAGTATGAATGCTATGTTTTATGACAGCTTTTTAGGTTTTTGTAATGTAAGAATTAGAACAATGGAAGAAGAATAGAAGTGGATTTGGATTGACACCATGGAATTGGAATTCCAATAAGTCTTGCAAGAATCACCACAATAGCTCAGAAGCCATTGATAAGAAACAAGAAGTTCTTCACTAAGAACAAGGGAGAATAACTCCCAACCTCTCACACACAAAGTGCAATCTAATTTCATTCAATCAAAAGTCCTTACAATCTGTTGTGATGTGGTTTATATAGACCACAAATCTACAAGCTAAATGAAATGTAAATGAGTCCTAAATGAAACCCAAACGTAGCTTCCAAGACAAGCTTTCTAAAACAACCTTCAATCTAAAAAATAGTGCCTCTGCAGCAGGAATGGCTTTAATCGATTATTTCGTAATGGTAATCGATTATTTTGAATTGAATAATCGATTACTAAATCTTGGTAATCGATTATTTGTTCATATCAGGCCTGGAAGCTGATTCATGAACAAAGTAATCGATTATTTTACCAAATAATCGATTATCACAGGGACTCCCACTTCCATGTAATCGATTACAAGACGGGATAATCGATTACAACAGATTTATTTCAAATCTAACATTTATACAAGTGTATTTAATCGATTACAGGCTACTTGTAATCGATTACAACAGATAAGCTCAACATTTTGTAGCCTTCTCCATGGTTCTCCAAGAGATATAAACTGGATTGTATATGATCTTGGAGTGTTTGAGCCCTAGCCCTTGTCATTGGCCCTTTAATCACCAAAGGAAGTGTCTCTATGTGTAATTCCAAGTCTTCCTTCACTTGCCTTGATTTTAGGATTGTATCAAGTTGTCACTTACGATGTTTCAAGAAGGCAAAATTTCATGATGAAGACAGCTTTGATGTGGACTATTAATGATTTCCCTGCATATGACATGTTGTCTGGTTGGGGTACACATGGTAGATTGGCATGTCCATATTGCATGGAGGACACAAAGGTCTTCCAGTTGGCAAATGGGGGAAAAACTTCTTGGTTTGACTGTCATCGTAGGTTTTTACCACATGACCATGCATTTAGAAGGAACAAAAATGCCTTCAAGAAAGGGGAAATAGAAACATATGACCCATTGCGTATGTTAACACCTAGACAAGTTTGGCAAAGGGTTAGAGATTTTCCAAAAGTCACTAAAATAGGTGTGCCTCCATCGACATTTGAAGGATATGGGGAATGACATCATTGGACAAAAAGAAACATCTTTTGGGATCTTCCGTATTGGAAAGATAATTTGTTGAGACACAATTTGATGTTATGCACATAGAGAAAAAAAATTGACAACATATTCAACATTATCATGAATGTCAATGGTAAAACAAAAGACAATGAGAAAACTAGAATGAACTTAGCTTTGTACTGTAGGTGGAGATACTTGGAGCTAATGTCGGGGGCTAATGGGAAGTTGTTAAAGCCAAAAGCAAATTACTCTCTAAGTGCAGACCAAACCAAGTTAGTATGTTAATGGATAAAAGAACTAAAAATGTCAAATGGTTATTGTTCTAACTTGGCAAGATATGCCAATGTTGCTAAAGAAACCATGCATGGGATGAAAAGCCATAATTGTGATGTAAAAGAAATGTTAACCTTCACATGTACTTCTAATGACTTGTTAAAACTAAATAGGCAACAACAAAATTATCTGCCTCACGTCAATTGCTCTTTTATAGTATTATTAAATTTTGGTTGTATAATTGTCACAAGTACTAGCTAGGACATGTAGAAAATCTAAGCCTTTAATTGAAATGAAGAAAAATTGGAAGGGGATTTTGAAATTTAGCTTTTTTCCTTAAACAAAAATTTCAATTAAGATTTTTTAATTTTTAGAAATTCAGTTTTTAGTCTCTAAACAAAAAGTTTGATTGATTAAGGTCTCTATACTTTTTTGTTAAAGTTTTTAGTCCCTAAAATTTTGAAAAATTCAATTTTTAATCCTAAAATTTTATTAAATAAATAAAAATAATGATTTCAAACTTTTATTTAGGAACTAAAAATTGAAATTTCTAAAAATTTAAGAATCTTGAATGATCAAATAAAAATTTAGAAACCAAAAATTTTAATGAAAAGAATTGATGAAGCTTGATCAATCAAACTTCTTGTTTCAAAATCTTAATTTTGAAAAAGTTTAGGAAATTAATATTTAGTTAACAAAAGAAAACACTGGTGCCTCGCCCTTCTTTCATTGGATAGGAAAAAAAGAAAACAGACCCATCAGACTTTTTTCTCTCCGAAATTAGAAGGCTGAGTAAAAGACAAGTGTCGACTTGTGTTATCTAGACTGATAAAATAACAATTCTATTATTATATTTTTATGTTATATGAAATATATTATTAGAAGTATTTTGCATATTAAATATATAAATGTGAATCTTCTTTAATTTTCTGTCCAATCAAATACAAATTAAATTGTTTCGCATCTTCTCATTTTATCTTTTCTGTATTCATTTTAACTTATTATCTTCTTTTTTGAGGGTCTTCTTACAACCAATAAAAACGTAAATGTTTCAATTGCGTGTGAATTTTGGGCTATTAGCAATTAGCACAACAGACAACAGAACTCCAAAATAGAGATTTGAGCAGCATGCCCAATTTTTTTTACTCTTAATTATATTTTGTTTATATATATAATAAATTAAGCCAAAAACAAGAGAAATATATGTGTCTTTATATCTCAAGGTTGTAAGTATAATCCAAATAATTGATACAGTGATATAAGATTTTATTATATATGTTCTTATTTAACATGAGTGAGAAAATAATCTATTTAACAAAAAAAATTAAGCTATGTGCAAAATTTTCTTAAACTGTATATAGGCTTTTTGTTACAGGGGACAAAGAGACGTACGAGGATTTTTTTTTATGGGAATGGCTCACGTTAAAGATGTAGCCATGGTACATAATTTGGCACTTGAGAATAAAAAAGCTTCCGAAAAGCACTTGCATGTGTGTTGAAGCTATACGTCCCTGGATTGATTCTGTGGATATTGTTGCTGATCTATAATACCCTGAGTATAATGTACATAGGTCGGTATTCTACGCAATTGCATATAACAATTCAACAACACTAATATATTTTTATTTGGATATACTAATACATAGCCTGAAACAAAATGAAAAAAAAAAAATGAATCTACATCCTTGGTTAATCAAATAAAAAAGTAAAGCAAATGCTAATAGGTGACTTAAGGATAATCGTATTAGGGAATTAAAAGTGATTTTTTATTAATAGATTTTGAAACACTTCTTTCTATTCTGTAGTTTTTTGAAACACTTATTTTTGGAACAACTTTTAAAACTTAATAGATTTTGGATGAGAATTGATTGTTAAGTGGTGTAAAATTGTTTTATTAAACATATTTTAAAATTAAAAAATGAGAAGAAAATCAAACAGGTCCTAAAAAAATCAATTTCATTTTCATAAGTTGTGTGTAGCTAGATAGCACTATAATAACAAAGAGAGAATATAAAAAGTAAAATAATTGAGACAGTGATACGTGTGAAAGTTTCACTCTTTTAAGAAAGTACTTAAATGTGTAACATAAGAGTAGATTTAAAGAAGACAGAAATATAAAATATAAATTAACTGAAAAATTAAAGAAAATTAAATTCTCACTCTTCAAATTAAATATTCAAACTTATAATATATGAATAAATTTTGTTTCTTACTATACCTGTTACGAATAACTCATGCGATATCTGTCATAATATTGACCACAATCGAAAAACAATCAATTAACTAATCACGAAATAAAATAATCAAATGTCACAGATCGTTTAATGCCGTGTATAAATTGAGATTTGGCTTAAAGGTACAGCAAAAACAGTTTCTTAGATTGAGAAGAAGAAGAAACATGAAAGAAAAAATAGTTTCTTAGATTAATAATGCCTTCATTCATAGAACCGTTTCTGACATCATTGTGTTTTCGCATCTCCTGTATTAGATACTAATATCTTTTATAATGCATATAATTTTTGTTAGTCGAAAAAAGAAAATTACAAGAAAAGAACATCATACTATTATCTCAACATCCTATGGATTTTTGTACTATTATGTCAACATCTTATGGGTTTTTATGTATGTTAATTTGTAATTAAATAACAGTATATGTCAATATATATATATATAGTTCTTTTTCTCAAAATAAAAAGTATTTTATGTAGTGATATTTTATTAACATAAAAAATAGAAAATACATTTTTTCTTTCTTAATAAAAAATAAAAAAGGTTAAATATATGTTAGATTATATAATATATTCACCTTTTAATTAATTGTTCTAAAATAATACCTATAATATTCAAACATGATAAATTTTAATTATTTATTATTTACCCTTTACAGTATAATAGACAAATTTGTCAAATCAAACAGTTTTTTCCTATTAATGACCATTACGTGTTGTATTTTCCCTTCTTTAAGTTTGTGTTTATTAAA
>PYAF01000783.1:79350-89370 GCA_007407185.1 Glycine tomentella
TTTAAACGCATGTACTTGCACATAATAATAATTTAATTTTGACAATCAATATTATAATACATAAATATGTTTATTATAAAATTGTAATATAATGAAATTCTGAGATAAAAATATTATAAGATAATTTATTTTAACTATTGATGATTTGTTTAAAAATATATTTAAAAAGATATTAGCAAAAAATGGAAAATAATATATTAAAGAAGATAAGAAATTGACAAAATCCATAAAATGAAGGTTAAATTAAAGCATATAACTTTATAACGTAAATAGTAAAAAAAATAAATAAAACATTAAATTGTTTGACTAGAACTTCTACGACGATAATCATATCTATTTTTTGAATGGCCTACTACTTTGTCGATAGAGCAATGTTTTGGTTGATCTATTTCGCTGTCATCCATATTAGTTCGTATTCTTGTTCATATTGATTGACCTTTTTTATTTCTCCTCTTGGCTGAACATGTTGTTTGAAATTTACAACAATTTGCAATTTATCCAAATCTGTCAACAAATAATAGATGCTTCACCAACAAAATTGACATTGATTTGACAACTCACAATTTAAATTTAAGTTTGAAAGTAAAATGGACATTTAGTGCACCATGTATTAGAGTAAAATAGAAACAAAACCAAAAAAAAAAAAAAAACAGTTAAGAAAGTTTATGACTGTGGGCAATCCCCCCAACCCGAATTTTTTTTTTACTTTTTTTATGTTTTAATATGAAAATAATAAAAATAAAGAATATAAATAAGGACAAATTAATTCTAAGTAGTATTTAAAGACGTATAGTTGCACATAATAATAATTTAATGTTTTATTTTTGTTTTATGCCATTTTTTTAGATATTTATTAAATTTATCATGTACAAATATGACAATTTAATATAAATTAATATTTATATTTGTTTAAGTTATGATAAATCATTTTAAACATTTTGATACGCTAGTCCAATGAAAATTTGATGTTTCAGTTGTCAATCCTCCTCTGATTTAACCTTCATTTTATGGATTTTGTCAATTTCTTATCTTCTTTAATATTTTATTTTCCATTTTTTGCTAATATCTTTTTAAATATATTTTTAAACAAATCATCAATAGTTAAAATAAATTATCTTATAATATTTTTATCTCAGAATTGCATTATATTATAATTTTATAATAAACATATTTATGTATTATAATATTGATTGTCAAAATTAAATTATTATTATGTGCAAGTACATGCGTTTAAATATTACTTAGAATTAATTTGTTTTTATTTGTATTATTTAATTTTATTATTTTCAAATTAAATTATTTTTTAATAGTAAACATTTGTATCTTTTGGTAAATAAAATTGCAACATGTCTCTACTTATGATTGAAATACACCATAACCTCTTAGAATTGTTTTGTTTTTGGTACCTTGCTACTAATAATAATATATATTTAATTTTGCTGACAAAAAAGTGATAATATTGTTTATTTATATCTTCTATTGTTATTGTTTTTTACTTAGTTCCATAAATATTAAAATTAAGGATGAATTGATCTTGTTTGATATATTTGTTTGGAATTTTTATATTGCACTATTTATCATCAATTCATCCCATCTAAAACTTTATCAATTTGTCACTGCTCATTTTGTTTTAATTTTAAAACCTTACTAATTTGTTAATTTAAACTATTGATTTTTTCTACTTTAAAAAAATACCAATTGTTTAATTAAAAATCCTCATTTTGTTTAAGTTTTAAAAACTCTACCAATTTATAAACTTATACCGTCTATTTTTCTATTTTAAAAAATCTATCAACTTGTTAGTTCAAGGGTTCTTTATTAAAAATTTAAAAATCTACCAATGTGTTTATTAAGTTTTGAAGACTATTTTTTTTTTCTTTTTTAGTATTTATTGTGTCAATGTCTACTCAAACTAGATTGCACACTATCTATGTAAGTGTGGTATCTATCTATCAATACTTTATTTTGACTGAAAATATTAATTCCTCTTTATATTTATCGTGAAGATGAGTTACTATCTACTTAAATCTTTTAAGTTCCAAAAATAATAACTCTAATTTTTGTTGCCTATCTATATTTATAGAAATTAAAATATTTTAAACATTAAAATGATTCTAATAGTCAAACTACTAACATAATTTATAATTTAATTAAAATAATTATAATATAACAAATCATATTAATAATAATATTTTATTAAAATATTTGTTACTAAATAAAAAAAATATGCAAGTTAATAGATATTTTTAATTTAAAGATTTGTAATTTAACCTGTTTAACTAAGAAAATTATTTAAAAAATTTGAGTCAAGTCAATTATTAAATATAAGTATTAAATATTATAAAAACAAAAGAATTAAATTAAATGGTTGTTTCTATTGTTAAATTAATTAAATTTATTTATAAGTATATATATATATATATATATATATATATTTAACATATATACAATTGTTTATTATTATGAATATATTAGCAAGCTATATCATGACAAATAATGACCATTGATAGGAGCGTTGTCTTCTCATGGCTGTCACATTCACTGACGCAGGTAAAATGCAGCAGGGAACCAAGGACAACACGGGATGCTTAGCAACAAGGGTAAATATAGAAAAAAGAAAAATCATACACGGCTACAAGCCGGTTTCCCATTTTAAAATCGATCTCATAATTTTGATCTAACGGCTATGAACGTATTTCGTAAGTTACGCACGAGTTACACTTTCGTACCCTAGCCTTTGTCGAGACAGAACGAAGAGGGGAAAGAAATGTTGCAACTTGCAAGTAACTTCGAAAGATTTTTTAAAAATAAAATCTTTTTTTGGTAAAAAACAAAAATATAAATTTACAATTTGCACCAGCCGGGAATTGAACCCAGGTCTATACCATGACAGGGTACTATTCTACCACTAGACCACTGGTGCTTGTTGAAAACTTTCGAATATTAATTTTATATATTCGGTGCTTGTTGCCAAAATGAAAATGAACATAAACGTTGGTTTTCATGGCAGTGTGTGAAGGAGAGCGAGTGCTTGAGGTTGAAGCGGGAAACAATGGCAATTCCCATGTTGAGGGCTGCAATGATTTCTCATTCTCAATCTCAACCACTCATTCATTCCATATCTGCTATTGTAATTCGCTGAGCTACACTTCATTTTCTGATTCTTGATGATTGTTTAGGCATTTCTTAAACATGGGGTTTTGCTTGTTTTCTGTTGCCGAGGTTGTAGGTCAGATGTATCATTTTCTGTTGGGACTTGTCTCATTCCACATCCAAAAAAGGTAGTAGCAAAACATCCAACTGAACTGAAACAATTCTTTGTGAATAGTAACATCATTGTAAGCATACACAAGTACACAACAACATGTTCTGTTTGTTTAAGTCCTGGTCTTTTTTTCTTTTTTTCTCTAAAGCTGAACACAGGTGGGGAAGATGCTTTCTTTGTGAGCAACTATAATGGGGGAGTTATTGCTGTTGCTGATGGTGTCTCTGAGTATGCTACTTTCTTACTATATGGTTTTTGCTCAATGGATGACTTGTAAACAAAAAATAAAGAACTCCCAGAATAATAAAAAATCAAATTTTTGATAACTAGTTATTAATTTTAAATGGTGCTGTATTGCTTCATATTGAGATATTTGTCTTTTGTGATGTGGCAAAACCTGTCTTAAAATTGGTGCTTTTCTTCTAATATGTGTTATAGTTGGGCTGCGGAGGACGTGGATTCTTCGTTGATCCCTCGTGAATTGCTTGCTAATGCTTCCAATTTTGTAGGAGATGAGGAGGTAGCATAACATAAACACGCTTCCTAATGAGGAATTTACTAAACTTTTTCTTTTCTTTGCATTCTGAGTAGCATATCAATAAGAATGCTTCTTTCTTATGCATGTAATCTTTTTTGCTAACAACACAAACATGTTGAATATTTATGGATTTAGCAGGTGAACTATGATCCTCAGATTCTTATTAGGAAATCACATGCCGCTACTTCTTCCACAGGCTGAGCTACTGTGTAAATTTATCCTATTTTATTTGGATTGCCAAAATATGACCAAACATTGAATTGCATGTTAGATGTTTCTACCATTAAATACCTCATCTTCACTTTTGTCTAACAAGCATCGTTGCTATGCTGGAGAAGAATGGGACTCTGAAGATTGCTAATGTTGGGAATTGTTGATTAAGACTCATCCGTAATGGTAAAATATCATGTGCTAGATTACATCTGATTTTTTTTATCAGCAAATATTAATTGATAGTTTGTTAGTTTTTCTTAGGAGAGATCGAACATGCGATCTTTCTCTCCTTCCTTTCTTTCTTAACCACCCAACCAACCTTATATCTTCCTATATTTCATCTGATGATAATATTTTCTAAAAGATGTAATGCAATTTGCTCAATGTATTTTAGTTTCTAGCCTTTTCTTTCTCCAGAACACACGATTCCTTCTCCGATGTTGAGAACCTGAATTTACTAATGTGCTTTTTTCCAGGTCATGTAGTTTTTACCACTTCTCCACAAGAGCACTACTTTGACTGTCCATTCCAACTAAGCTATGAGAGGGTTGGCCAAACATACCTTGATGCAGCGGTACCACAATCATTGCTACTAATTTTTAACTTTCTTTTCCCCTTCCACTCTATTTGTTTTGACTCTTCAAACTATACAAGATTTCTAAACTATTTTGAAAATCATGGTTTCGTATGTCAAATTGCTCAGTCCATGTCATGCCTGTGCTTCTTTCTGGTCCTGAACTTGCCTCAGTGAAGAGAGAGAGGGGGGTGTTAGGAACCAAATAATAGAAATGGGAGAAAAGAAACATTTTATTGAATTGATAGGAAAGAACAGAAAATAGGAGAAAAATCTCTCCTCCAAGAATTTCGCCTTCAGAGAGAATTTCTCCTTTCACAAAGTGCAAAAGCTTAAACTACGGATGATACAGGCTAGAATGAATCCTTTCCCCTTAAAACCTCCTATTTATTTCACTCATTAACCCCCTAATTAATCATTATCTTAACAATCTTAACTAACTCTCCCTTTCCTATAGTCCTAACAGGGAGAAGGGGGAGAAGAAGCAGACAAGACAAATAACTAATTCCTTTTTCTTGTTTTGGCACTGGAAAATCAATTCTTATACTTTCTAATGAAAAATATGTCTCAAATTCTCAATGTAAATTTATGGTTGAGATAATTTAGACTCACATCGCAATCATGCTCAACAGCTCAAAAATTGATCCTATCAGAACCAATTCTACTCAACTTTAACGTAAACAAGTCTGCAAATATTTAATATACTTCTTAGACAAATCCAGTACTACAAAACTATATTTGTATTCTTACAATTGCGTTTTGAGCTCACATGTCAGTCAAACTGTTGATTTTGGGGGGCACCACACCTCTTTTGGACCTTTATCATTGTCCACTCTCATGTATTCTCTCCAGGATTTGTGCTTTAAGTATCATTTTAAAAATTGTTTGGCTTTATTGAGTCAGAACTTAATACACCACTTTCCAAAAGGGGATAGTCTCATGTTCCAGTTGAGATAAGTGTGGTTCTTCTGTTATATTTTCTTTTACTAACCTCTGCAGGAAAACAGGTATGCAATGTCGAGTTGATAGAAGGAGACACAATTGTCATGGGATCCGATGGGCTTTTCGATAACGTTTTTGATCTTGAAATTGTTCCAACCATTGTTGGATTCAAAGATGTTGCAGAGGCTGGTATTGTCTTCTTGATTAATTAGCTTGATGAATCTTGATGATCATATGAGTTTTCACTAATTTGAAATTTACTTTGTTGCTAGCAAAGGCATTAGCTAACTTGGCAAGCAGTCATGCAATGGATTCAAATTTTGATTCTCCCTATTCGTTGGAAGCCAGGTCTAGGGTAAGGAAAGAAGATTATAACTAGACTTCTGTTAGAAAAGCCACCTAAATTGTGGTTACCCCTAGATATAGGGTGGGTGTTGAAAGCCCCACGTGATAGGTAGCCATGAGTAAAAGGGAACATATTGAAGTCGCACATCGACTTAAGATAGTGTCGAAATAAACTATAAAAGTGGAGAGCAATCCTCACCATATATGCCGGTTTTGTAGGGTTGATTGAGACTCATAACTGACTTAAATAGGAAAATATGTCATAAAATATATTCTAAATCAACGTTTTCTTTATGTTCCTTACATGTGGCTGACCTCACTTTTTTTTCTATTGTAACAGGTGGAAAGCTTGATGATATCACTGTAATGGTTGGTCAGGTTGTGAGTTCATGAGATTTGCTAATAATGAAAGAAGACAAAGTCCTGATTGATGAGATCACTAGAGCAGGGCTGGCCACTAAATTTTTGTGATGCTCTGAGTGAGAAATAAGGATTTGTTCATGGAAGTGAGTTCTCCAGTTTTGCCATGAAGCCTGTTGTGCTGCATGCATGGAGAAAGGCTGTCTGAGATAATTCATTCAAACATAGTTTTGTTGTTTTTGAAATAAATCTAAGAACTGTCTCTGATACATTGGAGATGGAACCATGTTTTTCGGGAATATAAAATTATAACAAGTTTTCCACAAAAGCTTTCTTATGGGAGAAGTGAGAATGTTACTTTCTCTAGTTTAATTTTTTCTTTTACTACAATAAAAACATCATGTAAAAATATCACCTAACTCTTCAATTCTTAAAAAACTTATTTAAATGTTTTCATGACCAATCAAATAGATTTTACTTGTTCTCAGGAAACATGATTCTTAGTATTCATGATTTCTAAAAATTATGAATCTCGGACTTGAATTTTTTTCTCTATTAAACATCACCTAAAAAGCAAATAATATAAAACAAAAAGAGTAATACTTCAAAATCATCAAATAGAAATACCTAGCTATAGTACTTTAAATTTTTTGTTTTTCTTTATAATTAAAACCAGTATGCCCATTTAGTTAGTAGACTGGGTGAGGAACCCATTTGAGTCACCCAACCAATCATGATTTTGGCTCTGTAGAATTCGCTATACTCATCCCACAATTTCATTAATTATTCATTTTATCTTAAATCCTATTTATTCCCATTGAAATACTAGCAAACAATGAGCCTGTCACATCCATGCCTAATAGCCCATGTCGCTTATATATAGAATAAAAGTGGTTTGACAATGTGCGGAACAAGGTGCATGGCAAAAATAAATAAAATTCTTCTATTTATTGCGGAGGCAATTATGTTAAGATCGCTATGAGACATTAAATGGGAATATTTTTTTAGTGGGGATTCAAATTTTAGTTCGTGATATTGTGAAAGACTACTTTATTTCACTAAACCCAACCCCATTAATTGCATGACAAGAATGGTTTAAAATTAGTATATAGTGGAAGGATTCAAATTTTAGTTCGTGATATTATGAAAGACTAATTTATTTCACTAAACCCAACCCCATTAATTACATGACAAGAATGGTTTAAAATTAGTATATAGTCTCCACTAGTTTTTATGAGTCACGTAGTTAATTTTTTTACGTTTTAAATATATTTTGGGTTCGGATAAATAGTAAATTTTATTTTAAGTTCTTTATTTTTATGTTGAATTTTTTATAAAACAAAAAAAAATGTTTTTATTCATTGTTATTTTGTCTTAGTCCTTTTAATATATCTATTCTTTTCATTTGAATTCTTATAATATTTTGTTCATTTTGTATTAGTTTCTTTAAAAAATATTTGATAAACACTAATAATAAATGATTTAAATATTTTAGGAATTCAAACGAAAAAAATATAGACATTAGAAGGACTAAAAAAATAATAAAGATAAAAATAAAATTATTATTTTATTAGAGATTCAACATAAATCTTTTATTAGAAATCTAAAACAAAATTTGTTAACTTATGAAAAATTCAAAACAAATCTAAGTCTATAAATTATAAATATTATTATGTGTCACCTAGACTATAGATAACTAAGGTAGTGTTTGGTTGATAAAGAAAAAAAAATGAACGAGAGTAGGAGAGGTGAAGGTGGGTTGTTTAGTTGAAATGAAAGAGTGATGAAATGAAGTAGAAGATTTAAATTAAAGTGATATAATAGGTAATAAAATAAAATTAAAAAAAAAGCTTTTATACAATTTCATCATGTGCTTGTAGTATTATTATTATTTTTTGCTTTAATGCCTTTTTTAACTTGTCATTGTGCATGTGTTATATACAAAAAAAAAAAAAAAAAAGAAAAAGAAAACAAGTTACAAAAACAATTACATCAAAGACTACTTTGCTAGCGAAACAAAGGGACATATTTGATTTATCACTCTGCATTCGTTATAACAAATATTTGAATATGCCTTCACTATATTCGATTTTGTCAACCATAATTGAATATGAAATGCAGCATAATCATAATTGAATATAAAAATAATTCTCTCTATATGCGTGATCTACGAGCTAACAGATTAAATTTGAAAACACTCAAGTTTGCCTGTGGACTCCACCATTTTTGGACACAGTTTACTGTGACTTCCAGTTCAACCGAAGTGTAACTTTTCTCACTTCTTTTTCCTACGAAACAAACACAACCTAAAAGTCTAAAACCACAATAATCCCATAACTAACAATAAATTTTCACAGGGTTCATGTAATATAGTTTTGGTCCTTTTGGACAAGAAATGGCATGCCCAATTGTCAGGTCAACCCCCTCGTCTTAAATCAATTGCTTTGCACATCTATCAATATATATATATATATATAATGTTGGTTTATTTTGATTGACTAAATCAAAATCACATAAGGTGATCCATTCACCTTATCTTCTTAGGATTAAGTTGTTGTTAATCTTATCAGTTAATCTTATCCCTTATCTTTTTAGCAACTAAGTTCACGTTTTATGCATATCAAAAACAACCTCTTTGATGGGAAGAGGTTATAAAAGGAGATGTGCAAGGCCAAGGTCCCTATGCTTGCTATCTGAAAATCTCAATACACCATCAGTGAGTGATAGTGAAAGCATAGAAGATCCTTAAGCCAAAAGTAATACTAGTTTGAATACCTATAAACTATTTACATATTATTTGACTCACGGACAACTGCAATCATCTTCAGAGCAAACAAAAATAGCAATGGCGGGAGGTATTTATGATCTTAATTTTTCTGCACTTAATCTAATTGATTATGTTAATTTGTGTATAAGCATGATTAGATTATTTAGTATTTCTTACATTTGATATCAGAGCCCGTTTTGCCTCTGTCTTGCTTTTGTTTGACACTCATATATGTCAAATATTGTTTCATTAAAATATGAGTATTTTATTTGAACGTTTTAATTATTAAGAAGTCTTGGAATCATATGAAAATTGAATTTCTAAGCTTTCTATAAATTAAAACATGGATTTGGGTGTTGAAAATGACTGAGAAAATCACTGGATTTTTTATTTTGGTTGAAACTGGGTCGAGTCAACCAGTTTGAAGATCGAAGACAATAGTATCAATGAAACTTGTTTCAATTTTGTGGCTTTGAGTTTTGTGAAATTAATCCGTATTCAAATCTTGATTTTTGTGTCACGATTCACATTCACATTTGGTTTAAAGTGATATGGTGTGACACTGTTTATGATTTGAAAATTTCACATTATGATACTGAATTGTATTTTTATTTATGTTATTGTTACTATTGTCATTTACGTTGTTTGCGTTGCTGAACTTTTATTTTCATATTCGTGAACCAAATAAATGACTATAAAGATAGGAATATTTAGATATTTAGTTTATATCTTTTATTCCATAAAGATAGAATTATTTAGATATTCAATTTATATTTTTTTATTTCATAAAGATAGGAATATTTAGATATTCAGTTTATATTTTTTTTATTCCATAAAGATAGGAATGTTTAGAAATTCAGTTTATATCTTGAAAACATTTTCTGTATGTGGTTCATTTACTTCACTCACTACATATATTAATTTGTATTTATAAGAGAATATTTTATGATATATAATCACATGATATATTGTTATTCTGTCATTACATGTATTAATTTATGTTTTCCTATACATGT
>PYAF01000783.1:100592-110886 GCA_007407185.1 Glycine tomentella
TTTAATATATATATATATATATAAATGTTTTATTAACATACAATATATTATTAGAAAAAATAAAAATATATATGTTAACAAATACATGAAGATTTTACTAATGTATATAGTTTTTTAACATAAATTTGTTAATAAGTTATAATTAAATAATATCTTAAAATATATCCGTGCATCTTACTAATGCATTCATATTAAAATCAAATATATCTACATTAGCAAATTTTATATATAAATGTTAATTAGTACTTTTAGAATATTGATTAAAAACATTAAAATAAGAAATATTTTTTTTATTAAACATACAAAATTAAACTATCCAAAAAAGTATTTTTTATACGATTTTTAAGGTAAAATTTTTTAAAGTTTTTTTAATTAATATTCTAAAGTTACTTATTAGCCCGATCATATATATATATAATATCTTCCTTACTATTAATTGTTACAGGCAGGCCTGGGTTCACTGATCTAGAATCTGCAGCCTTTTCTTCAGAAGGACCTATTCTGCTAAAAAGTTCGTAACGCATATTTTGAAGCCAGTTAGTGTCTGAGCCTTGACCTGTTGACTAAGAAGTGCTACACACAAAAAGATACGAATACGAGTGAGTGAGTGACTGAGCATGAGAGAGGAGAGAAGAGGGGTACGTCTGAAATTATTGCTTTTGGATATTTTAATATTTCTTTTCTGAAAAGAGATATTGAAGGGAGTAATGAGTTAGTTCGATTTTTAATGGCGAGTTCTGAGGGTAGCAGTCTTTCTCTTTCTGGCCTAAAACCGAAACCCTAGTTATTTTTTTGGTTTTTTTTCCCTGGAACTAGAAAGCTATGTACTACTACTACTACCAAGCTAGGGTTTCAATGAAATTCTACTACTGCAACTTCTGCAGAAACTTTTTTCATCAATTATAAATTCAACTGTGGATGTTGACTTGTTTTGCAACTTGTTCAGGTCCCCCGGTCTCATCGCTTTCTTTTCTATTACCATAATTAACATTTTCATAATCTCCATCATTAAATTTCCATTAAAAGTAAAGTTGAAAGAACAACCTGTTACTCCCTTCAATTGTCGACGTGGATGGATATATTGGCCGTAGGATCAAACTTGGCAGAGATTCTAGATTTATTTTCTCAATATTTTATTTATTTAGTAAGGACCTATTTAATCTGAACAGCACAAATCTAAGCAAAAAAAAAAAAAAATGTTTCATATTAACTTCACATGGTAATATCTGGATAACAAATCATTCATTTGGATGATATTAGATTCGATCTTATTAATCAAAATATCAAGAATGAAAAAATTTGATTAAGATGAACGATTTTATTAAGATGATTAGTTAAATTTTCAAACATAAATTAATGAATATTTTGTATTAATATCATGAATAAAAAAATACCTATAAAAAAAACTATTCAACCGTGTGTGAATTAACTCATCGTGATTGTTGAAATTTAATTAATAATTTTGAATAGGAGTTGTCAAAATATAATTACATTAAATATTTTAAAAAATAAAGGTTCTTTTTCTCTCATAATCATCTCATATGTGCTAAACATAATTATTAGTAATGAACACATAAGATACTTGTGATTTTATAAAACAAAATTACTTAGATGATAGTAGTATGATCATATAATAAAAAGAGCAATCAAAATTGAAAGTGTAAATAATAAAGTACTTAAATCGTGTAGATGTTTAAAATCAGAATTCTTAAGGCTAAAGAAGAAACATATTTTTGTTTATTTAATTTTAATTATATTATTTTTAATTGATTTAGTTCTAATTCTATTTTATTGATAACTAAATTTTAAGAAAATATATGAACTCAGTTCCTATTTTTAATAATAACCTTATTTTGTGTAAATAGTTTGTTTGTAGTATTATATTTTGTGTAACCGTTTATATTTTTAATAATAACTAGCAATGAAACACAAAATTATAGGGATTGATATCTAAAATTAATTATTTTTTGAAAAAATTTATTTAATCCAAACTTTTATTATTATGATTTGTAACATGATCTTATTTTAAGCAATTTCTCTTTAATAACCTTATTACAGTTAAACCCTGAAGAAGCAAAAAGTTACAGCACCACCCTTTCAATTTTTTTCTTTTCCAGTCACTGTAAATCTTTTCTGATGTTCTTTTTACTCCTAATCATTCGAAACTAATAATTCAGTTCATGCAAATTGATTAACCTAAGTTCCCATAGACGATGATGCTAAGTTTGACCATCAAAATGGGACAATATAATCTCTCAAAGAACTTTCCCTTTTCCCCTCTTCCATATTTATATTCCCGTGTGAATAATCTATAGTTTCTGTTAATGCATGCATAATGGAAATCATCTGGCTGGCCATTATGTGCGATTGGATCCAATAAAATATTCCGGGTTTGTTTCGAATTTGAGAGGTTTGATTCAACTTTAGGGTACAGGAGGTGTCTTGCTATATGGGGACAAAACAACCAACTTTCATATAGTAGATCTCCAGCTTTTACTGTTATTATTGGGTGAATTTTATTAAATTAATTAATGTAAACTCCATTTCTCTCTTCAAACGTGTTTATACTTTATATATATTAAACATTTTTCTCTGATTTCCATATATATATATATATATATATATATATGGATTTGCTAATTAATTTTCTTCCACTTATTTTTTTTTATAAAGAATAAGTTAGTAAGTTATTCTGTAAAAAAAGAGTTAACAATTTATAACTACAAAATTCTTAAAATAGTGTAACTTGCTAAAAAATAAATAAGTATAAATTAGCCAATTATATATATATATATATATATATATATATATATATATTAAGAAAACTAGTATAATAACCCATGACATGAACGGGATTTTTTTTGTGTATGTGAAAATGAATAAATTTTATATTATTATAATTTTAATGTATTTTTTAATTTTATAAATATAAATTTGTGAAAATAATTGTGAATATTTATAATAAAATAAAATAATTGTGATCTAACATTAAATATATCAAACAATTTTATTTCATTTATATAAACTTGATTTTTAAGTAAAAATTATATTTATATTTGTATTATATTAGATGTATTAATAGATATTTATATTAGAAAATTTTTGTTTTGTAAAATAAATCCGTGGAAATATACAAATTATTTCGATTGGTTAAAAATGAAAAAATGGGACTTGCGGGAATGAAAACAACCTTGCTTGGCTAGCCGTTTCGACCTTATCTGTCGCCCTCTTTTTTATCAGTCAGGTGACGAGTTTAAATTTTAATCATTATGCAACTAATTTAGACGATTTCTCTTTGAAATTAAATGAGAAAGCTTTTTTTGTCCTCCATTTAATATTAACATATAATAAAATTATGATAAATTTATTATATAAAAATAGTGTGTTGATACCGATATTTTTAAATTCAAATCATATTATAATTTTATATTATATGTATTTTTAGTAATGTCATTTAATTTTAAATTTCATTATTAAATAGACAAAATTAGATATTTAGTTTAGTAATTAATTTTTTTATTATGTGGGATTTGTGTTTTAAATTATAAATTATAAGCGTTATACTAATAAAATTTATTATTGTATAATGACATGATAATTAACAATAATTTAATTACTGGTTAGGTTAATTAAATTAATTAATAACCTATAAATTAGACATAATGGTTTAAGATTCTGTTGTTGACTGTGATCATAATTAGTCTGTGATCCAATGAAAAACGAATTAAAAGATATTGTAATCTTTGACATAGGACCAAATAAAAATCAATTAGTTGTATTTAATTGCCTCAATTGCGTAAAATTTAAATAACCAAGATATCCTTAGTTTGGGTTCATGTAATTTGTTACAGACCATCTTTCTCTAATTTTGAAGATTTGCTAATTGATTATCAATAAGAATTTAACTTGTTTTCAACTATCAATAAGAATGAAAATTACATATTAAGATTTGTAAGAGATATTTTTTAAGATTATTTTAGATAATAAACAAATTTTACAATTAATATTAATATAAAAATAATTTCAATAATAATTAATTTTTTCATCAATTAAAATACTTTTTAGAACTTTATAAATTACAACTGTTGAATAACCACATTTTATATATTAATTTATATTTTCATTATCAATAAACTAAAATTTTAAGAACTTTTTAATCATTTTTCGTTTTTTTTGTATTTTTAAATACTTATAAATATATATGGCTTAAATACGTTTTGTATCTCAAATTTAAAAAACTTTTAATTTTGATTTCCTAATTGAAAATTTATTCTTTTTACTCTCTTAAATTTGTAGAATGTTGTTTTTATCCCTTCAGAATAGATTTGAGGGACTATAAGGAGGAGCAAATATTTAGTCTTCCAAAATTGAATCAAATAGAACAATAATCATTTAATTTGAATCAGATTTGCATGGTATGAATTTGAATAACAATATATTATTATCAATCAATGTCCATTTGAACTAATTCTAAAGATTTACTTTCAAATTCTGGGAAATCAATTGAAATCAGACAAACTATCATAAATTTAAGATTAGTTAATTAATTTAATTTTAATTTTGAGAATTAAGTAAATTAATTTTGAATTAATTTTTGTTCCAACTATATTAATCATACATAAATGTATTATTCCGTTTGGTTTTAGAAATATAATAATTTAAATTTATATTTGATTTATAACCGACCAAACAATTTCAAAACAACTACTAGACATGACAGCGGGACCCAATTGTGAGTATGCGTTCGAATATGCTCCGATTTTAATAGAAAAAAAAAATCTGAGTCTATCAGGTTCAGGTTTTCCCCTATAGACAAAAGCGAAAGCGGGTATGAGATTATTGATACCCGCACCAGTCCCGTAATAAATAATATTAAAAAATAAAAAATAAAAAAATATATTATTTTGTAATTTTTTAATTGAATTGATTGGTTTTGTTTTGTAATTTTTAAATTATGATTTCATATGTTGAATGTGAGTTTGTTATTGTTTTTTGTTTCATAATTAGTCTTTTCGTCTAATTTTTTTAATAAAAAAATATTTTTTTAATTTTTTTTAATCAAATAATGGGGATGGGAGAGAGAGGAGAAAATTTGACCCTCAATAGAGGCGGGAATGGATATGAATTTTAAAATCCAACAAGAATCACAAACGGATTGGAAATGAATTTTAAAGTCAAAAACAGATATGAGAAATACAATATCCACCCTGCCCCATTGTCATGCTGATGCCTAACAACTACTACTGATAACACATATTATCTGAAACTTGAGAAGTAACTTGGTTTTGCTGGGTGGACCCTGAACCTTGTTTTGCATTCTTAAATATATTATTATCGATTATCGATAATATGTTTAGATTTTGGTTTATTTTAATATAAAATAAGTTTTTTTTTTAGAGATTATGTTTTCTCTCATAGTATTGATGAATCACGTCGTGATTAATAATTAGTTTTTGACATTTACTATCAACTTTATGAGATTAAATAAAAATTATATATGAATTCTAAATCCAAAAATAAAAGTATTTAAAACTTCACTATACCATCTGAAATACTACTAAAGTTAACAATAAGATATTTAAAATTAGTTGACGCATTGACGATACGTGATATTAAAAATAGTACAAAAAGATAAAATATCATTAACTGACAAATTTGTAATTATTCACTACTACTGTTAGGAGATTTGCTTATTTTGAAAAATTGACCAAAATGTAACTTATATTTATCCCTTAAGGCTTGTTTGGGAGAGAGTTTTTAGAGGAGAAGGGAGGAAAGGGAAAGGTTTAAGTAGTAACATCTCCTTGTTTGAGAGTTTTAATTTTTGAGGAAAAGAATTTGAGGATTTTTAAAACTCCTCTGAATTCCTCCAAACTATTAAAATTGTTGTTCCCCAAATTTGGGAGTTTTTAGAAGGAAAAGTAATAAAATTATTATCCTACCCCAACTACAAATTCAGAAATATATTAAAATATATTTTTAATATATTTTTACATTTAAATTATATAATTTTCACATTTAACATCTTATTAACTCTCAATTTTCCTATCTTAATATATTTTTAACTCTCAAACAAAGAGGAAGGAACTTCCCTCATTTTTCTCCTTTTCCTTCCCCTCCCTTCCCCTTAAAGCTTTGTTTGGGAGAGAGATTTTGGAGGGGAAGGGAGGGAAGGGAAAGGTTTAGATGATGTCATCTCCTTATTTGATAGTTTTAATTTTTGAGGGAAAGGATTTGAGGATTTTTAAAACTCCTCCAAAATCCTCCGAAGCCTACAAATTGTTGTTCCCCCAATTTGGGAGGTTTTTAGAAGGAAAAGTAATTAAAATTACTATTCTACCCCAACTACAAATTCCAAAATATATTAAAATATATTTTTAATATATTTTTACATTTAAATTATATAATTTTCATATTTAACATCTTATTAAATTTCAATTTCTCTCTCTTAATATATTTTTAACTCCCAAACAAGGAGGAAGGAACTTTCTTTATTTTCCTCCCTTTCCTTCCCCTCCCTTCCCCTTGAATCTCTTTCTTTCCCTTCCTCTCCTAACTTCCAAACAAAGCCTAAATCTCTTCCTTCCCTTCCCCTCCTAACTACCAAACAAAGCCTAAGGGTAGGAAGCATATAATTTAAAATAAAAGGGGAAGAGTATATAATTTAAGCATCTCTCAAGAGAAGAAGATAGAGTAATTTACTCTTAATTCAAGTAAATCTTAGCTTATGTAATTTTTATTTTTTCTTGTAAAACTTTGAAGCAATTTTTTTTCTAAGTCCAAGTAATAAAATTTTGAAAATTTATACAAAGACTTATATTAATTTTTGTTATAATTTCCTTAGAGTGTTTTTATTAGGGGTGTTCGTGGGTCGGTATGGGTCAGTTTTGATCAAATTTAGGATCAAATTTAATCAAATTTGTTCGGTTCGGTTCAATTTGATTTCCAGAATTTTTTATTAGAACTCAACCCAACCCATTCATAAACGATTTGGTTCGATCCGGGCCAATGCTTACCCATTTAAATTTGATCTTTTTTTTAACTACTATTTTATATCATGATTCATCCAAATATCCAATACAATTAACACAATAGGTTAAATAGTCATTTTCGTCCTTGAATGTGTAGAGACCTGACAAATTTGTCCCTGAAAGATGAAAATTTAAATTTTAGTCTTTGAAAGTGCGACAAATCTATTAATATGTTAACTTTCATTTGTTACCGTTAATGAAAGAGTCTACGTGGCACAGAGGGACGAAAATGTCACAAAAATAATTGTCAACATGACTGTAGAATAGATTGGATCAAAATGTCACTAAAATTCCATTTGACCAAAAAGTCAATAAGCTTCCATTGAACAAATCTGTCAGATCCCAAATTTCGTTTCATTTAAGGGTAAAATGCAATTTACGATAAATAATCATTTTTGTCTCTAAACGTGTATTGTGCTAGCAAATTCATTCCAAGAGATAAAAATTCAAATTTTAGTATATCCATTTACACGCATTCCAAATTTGCTATAACTATGTGCTTGTCTTCTCAGTGAGATCATTGACACATTATTGGAACATAATAGTATCGTAGGATATTAATTGATATCTCTCTCTACATATCCTTTTTCCAGGTTCTTTTACACGCATTAAAAGTTGTCATAAATTTGGTGTTTTTACCAAAAACACATCCTTTACTCGTTTTCATATTACCAAACTCTCCAATATCATTCAAAACGCTTGCAGAAGTTGAAACAACATTTAAGGTTGTTGGGCCGACATTGATTTTTGAAATGTGATTTCGAACGAGGATGTGATCTGTTCTATTTTATTCTTTCTCTCTGTGTTGGAATTATTATTATCAACATTGATATGGTTTTAAGTCCCCTTTGTTTAGTGAGTTTTGAAAATCCTTATGTGTTAGACTCAATCTTATTTGAGAGAGAATTTGACACTTGACAATGTCATATATGCGCTTAATTGGTTATTGTCCTTTGAGCTGGTAAGACCATTTTTTAAAAGAAACTTTCTTAATTACAAGTTAGAACAAAATCAAGCGTGATGGTGTTGAATTACAAGTTAGAACAAAATCAAGTGTGTTGGTCATGGAAGAATTAAATTATATTTTACAGGTTACAAAAAAAAAAATGAAGATTAAATTATATTTTATAATTAAATAAAACGAAATTTGGGGTCAGACAAATTAGTCTAATGGAAACTTACTAACATTTTGGTCAAATCTATTCAGCAGTCATGCTGGCAATCATTTTTGTAACATTTTCATCTCTCTGTGCCATGTAGGCTCTTTCATTAGCGGTAACAGATGAATGAATTTGTCGCACTTTTTTCACTCTACACATTCGAAGATGAAAATGACTATTTACACTAACACAATATTATCAAATATATGAAAATAATAAAATTGATTCATTTGATATCATCAACATAATATTCTAAAATATATTAATAAAAATTAAAACAAAATATTCTTCAACGAGATTTACTATAATAATCTGAATCACAACTATTTCTTATAAACTAATTTCTTGCAATAAGCTTTGGTGTAAGCAGACTTGTTACAACTAGATTTGTTGAAACAAATGAACAAAATATGATCCATTAATATTATAAACATTTACAGTTCTAACACTTGGAATCTCAATATTAGCAGCATTTAAAGTCAAACCAAACAACTATAAAAAACTTTATCGATTTTGATTGATTAAGTTCTATTTTGATCAGATCTATAGATTTAAACCTATAACCCAACCAGTACATGAACGATTTTGAACGGTTCGGTTCGATTTTGACCCAAATACATAAATGATCAAATCCAAATTGTTCGGATTGACTTGGGTCAATTCGGGTTCGCATGTGACCCGTACATGTGAACACACCTAGTTTTTATTCGATATCAGTTCTTATTTTTTTATTTTTTATTTTATTTTTATTATGAAGATATTATTTTATATTTTGCTCATATAAATTTTAAGAGTTAAATATTTGGTATTTAATTTCTACAAAATATTACTACTTTAATTTTTATTTTTGAAATATTTATTCTTAAAAGTTAAAATAACTAAATTATATTTTTCATTCCTTGTAAATGCTTAAAGATTTGAGTTATTCATTAATATTTATACGTGTTTATTTAATCTTTTGTCTTTTCTTTTAGTTTTATTTGGTCATTTTTGTTAATCTTGAAGATCTTTTTACCACAAAAGTATTTGTTTTAAAGACAAGTAAAACTTTTTCTAAAAAAAATAAAGACTAGTAACCTCATAGTTTGAATATAAGGATAAAGGATAAAGTAGTTATTAATTTGGTCTCTGTAAAATTAAAAAATACATTTTTGTTGGTCTTCAGTTATGACTTCTTTAGACGATTTTCTTACATGATTAACATATTTAACTACTTTCTTTTTACCTTTTCATGCACGTCCAAAAGTCATCAAAACTCACTATTATTTCATCTTCCTCCCTAATTTCATAAACAAGTATGAGAAAATTGTCTAAGAAATGACAAAAAATTATAATTTTTGGAGATTTTTAACCATCATAAACTGTTTAATTCAGTTTGTGTAACACCCTGTGTGCACCGGCGTATTATCATTATATAATATCATCACAACGCAGCAAGCATGGAAATAAACGTTTAAGGAAGCTTAAATCATATAAAGAATACATTCTTATACATATATGGTGAATTTCTGTTCTTTACAAGGTACGAAATTTCTCAAAACTGTACAAATTTCCCCTAGATATCAAAATACAACCAAAATAAACAAAATATGAGTCAACAGACTCAGTCTTCTAACCTAAGGTTTCCTTCACTTTATCCCAGCTTAGGTCTTTTGCCCTGGGATCTCTCAATAACTGCGGTCTCTGCTCCTGCAACATAATCCCCAAACAGGGGTGAGATAATCATCTCAGCAAACTCAGGGTTCTCAGAGGTTTTTCTCCCCCTGGTTCACTTTCCAACATGTACAGTAATATATATAACAGCATGAAAATCAAATTAAAGACAGCATCATAATATTAGTCTTCATGATTCTCACAAAGCATAAAGTCATTCAAACTCAACATACACACCCAATCCACAGTGTCTGAGAGAGATCATCCACCGAGTGGGTACGTTCTCTCAAGACTTCAATTGAGTCCTGAATAGGATCATCCACCGAGTGGGTACGTCTATTCAGTACTCGCCGCCCAATACCTGAATAGGATCATCCACCGAGTGGGTACATCTATTCAGGGTTTACATGGACGCCTATGGATTTTCCCAAGGGAGATCATCCACCGAGT
>PYAF01000783.1:119062-133817 GCA_007407185.1 Glycine tomentella
TTTTATTATTAACGGGACATGAATAAATAATAACTTAAACTTACATGTATTTGTAATTTAAAAATTATTTAAATAATTTTAATTATATATAATATAAGTTACTCTATAATAATTTTAGTATAAATATAAAAATTCAAAATTATTTATTTTCGCTAGAAATATATTTTATAAAAGTATTAATTTTAGTCTAATGATATGCTTCAAATTTGTTTGTTTTAATTTAATTTTTAACGGATACCTATAAATATACTTACAAATACATGCATAAGCACACATACCCACACGTGAACATAGAGACATATATATATAAGTATATTTTAAATAAAAATATTACAAATATATTAATATTATAATAATATAAGAATTTGTAAATTATAAACTTAAGATCCGCACAAGAAACAAGTTATTACACCAGTAAAAATTAAAATCGAAATAAAATTTGTAAGAAACAAAATATTGTTTAAACTCGTTGCTTTTCTATGATAAGATACTGATTATTCTAACAGCTCATGGTATTCCTAATAAGAACATGATGATGAAGTATTAAATAAATATACGGTAAAATAAGATTTTCTAGATATACTAATTTATTACTATATGATACTTCCTTTGTTTAAAAAGAAGTGTTTTATTTTAAGTTATTTTTTATGAATCAAGAAAAATTAATAAAGAGATAAAAAAAATGACAATTTTTTAAAATTAAATTTATTAAATAGATGAAAGATAACAATATTAATATTAGATTATAAAATTAAATAATATTTATTAGGAATATTGATTAAAAAAAATTAATGTTACATTAAAAAGTCAAATACTTTATTTATTTTGAGACAATAAATTTTTGCAAATACGATATTTATTTTAAGACAAAAGGTAATAAAAAATTTCACTTTAATGATAAAATATCAATATTTAATAATTCAATAAATAGTATAATGTATAATAATCAATGAATTTTTTTTCTTGAAATATAACACTTATTTTAAAAATACTCTCAATATAGATTTTGGAGATGAAATGCTTAGGAAAATTATTGAATGATGTTCATATCTTATGAGAGCATTGGAGGAGGGCAGTGGGAGAGTGGCAGACCAAAATGATTGTGCTTGGTGAAAATGAATGATTTCGACCATCAATGACTCTAACTTTTAAGGGAAAACAACCCTTTAGCTGATTTTTTTATTACTTTCTACCAACAATTTGTACCAGAACGTAATGTTCACACTTAACACTATTGAATTCATAATTCTTCTTTATCATTCTAATTTCGCAAATATTTCCAAACCTAATACGTAAAATAAAATGTAATGCATACCAAGAATTCTAAAAAAAGTTTATATTATTCCATTAGAATGTCAAATGTTACTATAATGTACTTCTGCAGCATATAAAATCTATTTAATATTTTTTAAAATATATTAAAATATAAATCATTTGATTACTTATTTATTGATGTTTAATTTTAATAAATTTTGATACAAAATTTTAACTAACTCTATCTTATTTAATGTTGTTATACTTTAATTTAATTGAGGTGATAGTTTCAATGAATTTTTTATTCTTGATACCAAATTTCAATAAAGAATAAATTGAAAAAATACTTTATTTAAAATTGATGCAATTAAACATAATTAATAAAAAAATTAATTAGCAGGTATGTTTTCCCTCTCGTATTCGAAAGTGAATGGAGTATAATTTAATGGTATAATATTTGTTAAATTATTATTAAATCACATTATCCATGTGAAAATTTGTGGGTATCTATTAAAATCATATTTTATATGAAATTATAAAATGATATAATAATTATTTGAATTTCTTGATATAATCTGACTATTTCTTTTATATATATATATAATTTATTTTATTATTGTTTGTCGAAATGGATGATAACTCAAATTGTCCATGGCAATAGCATTTTCCATATCTTTATAATTAGAATTTTATATTAGGTACAAAAAAATTTAGGCTTAAATATCTTTTTTATTTCTACAAATTAACATTTTTTTTATTTTCGTCACTGTAAATATTTTTTTTCATTTTAGTCCTTGCAAGTTGTGTTTTTTTTTATCCTTAAAACATTTTAGACAAAGTTTTTTTCACTCTTCTAAACACATTTTTATAGTTGAAAGTGATATCTAAAATGTCTTATGGAGGAAAAATAAAACAAATATATTTTATAACAAATACATTTTATAAGGACTAAAATAAGAAAATGTAGGAATAAAAATAAAAAAAAATGTTAAATTGTAGAAAGAAAAGTGTATTTAAGTTAAAATTTTATATAGGATAACATTTTCCATATCTGTGTTATTATCATTATCGATTTTCTAACCTATGCAACGTTGCATCCACTCTCAACCAACTTTAATTAACTAATTAATTGTACAATTTTTCTAGAAATAAGAATTATCTCTCTCATAATTATTTTATAGATCCACTTCAATGTAATCTCTCATCCCATTAAACTAATAATAATTACTAAAAGTTTTTAATTTAAGTAAACTTACAAAATGAATAACAAAAATAGTTATTTCTAAAAAAAGAATCACGATTAATATTTGTTACATAAAATGCAGAAAATAAAGTTGATCGGTTAAAAAAATCGTATATAAATTTCATCTAAAATTTGCTTTCAGCATTTTACGTAATAAATATTAATCTTGATTTATCATAAAAAATAATTATTTCATTTATTTATTTTGTAAGTTTACTTAAAACTTTTAGTAATTATTATTAGTTTAATGAGAAAAGAAAGATTATATTAAAGTGAAACTATAAAATAAATAAGAGAGAGATAATTACTTTTTCAAAAGAATTATATAATCAATTAGTTAATTAAAATTGATTAAAAATGAGTCATTAACAAAGCTTAATATATAAAAAGTTGCACAGGTTAAAAAAATCGTATCATTATTACAAAATCTGGGTTCCACCCACCAAGGCTTTAAATTCTGTACCCTGACACTTGGCGGCTAAAGTTGAGCTGAACCATATTCAATTCCTCTGAATCTCTGATGCTTTGCTGAAAATTCATTCTTCATGGGCCTACTGTTGATTGCAATTAATGGGCCCTACAACGGTCTCAGAATTTATATTATGGGCCCCCATGTTTGTAGCCTCTCTCTCCTTGGCATTTTTTACTCTTTACACAATTTAATTTGATATTCATAAAATTACTCGTGGAAACCAGAGACCATCACAATAATTAAAAATATTGAATTTAGAAGTTAATAGAAGGAAAGTTTGCAAAATGGCATTTGTATTCTTTGATTTGAAGGAGACAAAACCAGGAGATTTAATCACTCTGAAGAAAATTTAATATTAGAATTCTTAAATGATATCGATAATGTTCAAAGAAATTTAATTTTGGCGACGAACAATTAGCTTGTATATGTAAAAAATTTATGCGTAAGCTTGTATATGATTAGCCGAGCAATATATGTAAAAAAAAAAAGTCCAAGACTTCACGGAAATAATGCGTGAAATTAAGAATTTAATTAAAATGTATGGATAGCATAAGTTTAGTATAATAAAACAATTTAAAACTAAAGATTCTTATGAAAATTAAAATTGTGAAATTAATATAAAAATATATAAATATGTGTCATGTGTGTGCATTGTATTCTTTCACTATTCAGTGTAAATGACACAAAGTCTCACTCTATCATATTTTAAAATCATATATTAAAATAAAATTATTAATATT
Source organism: Glycine tomentella (assembly GCA_007407185.1). Taxonomy (NCBI): domain Eukaryota; kingdom Viridiplantae; phylum Streptophyta; class Magnoliopsida; order Fabales; family Fabaceae; genus Glycine; species Glycine tomentella. The sequence goes on from PYAF01000783.1 coordinate 122,772, forward strand.
CCGTTGATAAACATTAAAATTTGAAGACAGACAATATACTTTTAAAGTATATAAAACTAATGCCTCTTTGATAATATGTTTATAGTTTTTTTTTTGTTTTTTTAATAAAACTGATGTAATTATAATTTGAAGATGGATCAATAAAAAACCATATTCTATATAATATTATAATTGATTACATGAGAGTTTAATTAGTGTAATTTATAGTGGTATAATTAAGTGTGAAAATCCTCTAAAAAAAATTAAGTGTGAATAAAAGCGTGATCTTACGAATTTGTAATGTAAAGACACAATGCATGATTTTCACCAAATAAAATATTATTTTCAGAATAAAAAAATAAAATATTATTTTGCATTTTTTTTAATATTTTACAATAAAATTAAAACACATGACCTTGGTATATATGATTTATACTAGAACTATTTATTTCATACTAAATACAAACAATTATGTAAGTATTCCTTTAATTAAAAAAAAAACAATTATGTAAGTATAATGTTTACCTAATTACCTCACAAAAATAAAGAATAAATGATTAAGCTAACTTAAGCATTAGAATGAAAAAGGAACACCAGTTCTCCTACTTAAACGCATATCCATTATCCTTTGTACGTAGGATTTGTTTATTCCTCCTTTCCCTCTCTCTCTCTCTCTGTGTGTTTTTTCTTGTGATTTTTTGCATGGGCATGGTTTTCTTAAAGCTTCATGCATGACAAGGTTATTACCAACACATCGTTGGCTACAATCATCCATTGGATGGATGGAACGATTCGATCCTCCCCGTATCCTGAAACAAAACATGGTTGACGTTAATATGAACAACAACACAATTTCTTTCCCCATTTTGTGTCAATCAGTTCAACATTCTCACCCTGTTGGCATCTTCAATGGTGGCAATCCTTTAGCTCATTCCTTCTCACTAATCATGTTCAATCTCATTTTCAATACTCTCATCACCCGCATTCTCCAAGTTCTTCTTAAGCCCCTCAAACAACCTCTAATCATATCTCAAATAATAGTAAGCTGCTTCCTCCATCTTGTAATTACATTTATTCATCATATTGTTAATATTAGAGTGATATTATGTCCTTTTGTTACATTAATTAATTATTATATATATTGTTAATATTAATTAATATCAAATTATATATATATATATATATATATATATATATCACCTTGTGTGACATTATTATTATTATTGAAATGTTGAGAATAAAGACTATCTCTAAAAGAGTTATTCTTAAAGTAAGTGGATTCATTGTCATCTAATCAAATGTTGTTAAAATTTTCATGTGTATATGTGTGTTTGAAGGGTGGTGTGATTCTTGGGCCTTCCTTTTTGGGGCGATGTAGATGGTTCAAACGACACATGATGACGGAGTCAACTCAATTCATGATCAACAATCTTGGAGTAATGGGATTCATGTTCTTTCTTTTCATCTATGGTGTGAGGATGGATCCAAGCCTTTTAAAAAAATCAGGAAAATTGCACGTATCAACTGCACTCATAGGCATAATAATCCCCACAGTGACAGTGTTTGTTGTGGGACTATGCATGAGAAAAAACATGCACAAAGAATTGGCCATGATTCCTTCACTAGGATCGATATCAGGTTACTTGGGGATCACGGCATTCCCTGTACTCTACCACATCCTCAAAGAGTTTAACCTTCTAAACTCATACATGGGTCGAAGTGCATTGTCCATAGCATTAATTGGTGACTCATTTGGTATGACTAGTGTCATGGCATTTGAGGCATCAAGTCAAGGAGAAACAAAGATGATAAATGCCTTATGGTATATGATTTCTTTTGTGAGCTTGATGGCATTTCTTGTGTTTTGTGTTAGGCCCGCTATGATATGGATCAATAACAATACTCCAGCAGGGTACCCTGTGCAACAGTCCTTTGTGGTTGCAATTTTTCTAGGGGCTATTGTAATGGGCTTCTTAACTGACATGTTTGGCATAGCAATTGCTAATGGGCCAGTGTTTTTGGGCCTGGTAATTCCAGATGGGCCTCGTGTGGGAGCAACAATTGTACAAAAGAGCGAAACAATTATGGCTGATCTCCTTCTACCATTCTCATTCATTATGGTGGGATCATACACTGATTTCTATGCCATGAGTGCTTCTGGTTGGTCCAGCTTGTCACCGTTGATTGTCATGGTCATTACTGGCTACGTTTTGAAATTCTTTTCCACTTGGATTGTTCTACATTTCTGGCGAATGCCACTTAGAGAGGGACTAACCCTTAGCCTCATTATGAGCTTAAGAGGCCATATTGAACTTATATTGTTTGTGCATTGGATGGACAAAAATGTAAGCTCCACCTTTAATATTTACATTTCTTTCATTTGGTTTAAGAGTGCTAGCAACACATATTGTTCTCTATAAGATAAAGTTTATGAAAACTGTAAAATTAGTGATGAAACTTGTTAAATAAATAAAGTGAGAATCATAAAAAAAATAATTTTTAATGTTTAAAATAGTGTAAAGAAATGCTATGTAACAATGTACTCTTTCAAACACTGTATTGATATCTGAAACTTATTAAAAATTATAATTTTTTGTAAGTTTCACTTTCTATTTAGAAGTATTTTTTTCTTATTGCATAATTTAACAAATAGTAAAGTGTATGTGATAAAATGTGTGTCACTAGAATATAATTGTTGATGTGATTACAGATCTTAAGGGTTCCAGACTTCACATTATTGGTTCTTATGACAACAATAGTAACAGCAATATTCACTCCTTTGATAAACATATTATATGATCCAACAAAGCCATACATGGTGAACCAAAGAAGGACCATTCAACACAACCCTCCAGATGAAGAGCTTAGAATAGTGTTATGTATTCTTGACACTGAAAACATAAATGGTCTCATCCGTTTTCTTGATATCTCAAATCCAAACTCAAGCAACCCCTTATCTATTTCAGTTGTAAGACTAGTTGAGCTTGTAGCACGTGCCAACCCTTTGTTTTTAGACCATGAAAAACAACAAGTGCCTCCAATTTATCAATGGACAAACATCATAAATGCCCTCAAACAGCATCAGCAACACAAAGGACTGTTCATGAAGCTCCATTTCTTCACATCTGTAACTCCAAAGCAGACAATGTTCAGAGACATATGTGAGCTTGCCCTAGAACAAGAGGCTTCTTTGATCATCTTACCTTTTAAATCTACTTATGTTCACAACCATTCAGTGAAGACAGTGAATTCACAAGTCTTGAACAATGCACCTTGCTCAGTTGCAATTTTTGTTGATAGGGGGCTTCGCGAAATCAACAACAGCATAGGCAGCAGTAGTACTTCCTTTTGTGGAAGCAGGTATCGATTCGCCGTGTTGTTTCTTGGCGGTGGAGATGCTAGAGAGGCTCTTGTTTATGCAGATAAGATGGTTGCTAACCAAGATGTGTCCCTCACAGTTATAAGGTTTCTCTCTCACAACTTCATAGGGTACAATGAAATTGAGAAGAAGCTTGATGATGGAATTGTGACTTGGTTTTGGGTTAAGAATGAGATTAATGAAAGAGTGGTGTATAAAGAGGTGGTGGTTAGTAATGGAGAAGAAACAATTGGAGCAATTCAAGCCATGAATGATGGTGCTTTTGATCTTTTGATTGTGGGAAGAAAACATGGAATAAACCCTATTCTTCTCACTGGGTTATCAGAATGGAGTGAAAGTGATGAAGACTTGGGACTCATAGGAGACTATGTTTCCTCTGCAGATTTTTTTGGCTCAGCTTCTGTTTTAGTTGTTCAACAACAAATCTTAAGAGGTTAATAAAATTGGGATCTTCCATTACATGCATTATGCATAGTGATCTTAACTAAAAAGTTCTATGAGAGAAATTTTTGTCAACTAAGTTAAAACATTATTTAGCCACTTTCAGGTACCTAATAGATAGCCAAATTAACTAAATTACCAGTGTATAGTTAAGAACTAACATTTAGATGAAGACAAAAGTTTAGTGTTCTTCACAAAGAATAGATAATGTATATAGTGGGTTCTTGTAGAGCTAAGTTATGCATCTCTTACTTCAAAATCACAGGTGAATAGATAAAATGAAAACAAGAAACTCATTTTTTATCTGGTTGGGTGTTGATGTTCTTTGTGTTTTATTAGTTATTACACAATATCAAAACTAAAGAGACTATTAAACATGATAGTTAATCTAGCATGATAAGTATTTTAAATAAAAACATTTTAGCCAAATACATCATAAAAATAAAAATCTACTTATTTTATTAAAAGCAAAACTTATTTTAAAAAATAAGCTTAAACAAGCTCTTAATTTATAACACAAGACATTCCCACAAATCTATTGTTTTGTATTTTGTGAAGCACCTAAATTTTGGTTTGATTGAGTTGGACTATTTCCTCTTTGAGTTTGGTTTTTCATTAGTCTTTTGACATGAGTAGACTCATGAGAAAGAGAGTCATAATGTAACGCCTCGTTTTACTTTCTTGTATTTTATTGATTTTGAATAAAATATCTTCTCCACTTGCTTTAAAATTATCTTAGTTACAAATTTCACGGAAAATTTTTTTCTTCTCGCTTAAAATAATTCATACGAAAGGTATTAATTTCGCTTATTACCCTTTTTATAAAGAAATTATTTTATTCTATAAAATCTCTTTTTCTCCTTTTCCTAGATTAATTCTAAATGAATTAATTATCATCAAACGTTTTTAAGTAATAAAGTCCAAAATACAAGCCCATAGACTGACCCAATGTCTAGTACAAATTACATATTATCAGAGTAAACACAAAAACACAAAATACAAGCAATCCAAGCTTCCTCATCACATCTTCTTCATAACCATCCATTGCTTAAGCTTCACTGTTCTTCTGCTCGTCCAAATAAATTGGGGTCATCACAGGTGTCAACCACAGACTCAAAAATAGGGTATGTTTATGATAAACATAGTTTAAGTCACACAGTGTATACAACATACAGATAATCATACAACATACTCATCATGCGATGCATGCTCATCTTCTTTATATGATGCATGAATCTTTCTCAAATTCTCATCAATTGGTACCATAGTCAAGATAGGCCCACTCTCTCTCTGTGGCACAGAACTTATCCATTCAGTCAGGGTAGGTCAGTGTTGCAAATAGGAAGGTCACCTCCACGCATGTGATCATCATGGTGGTGTGGTCCTCACTGCCACTACCCCCCAGCTCAGACTCCTCTTGTCTGAACGCATGGACTCAGTTAAGCTATCTGACACATCTCCTCTTTACGGACTAGCCCCCGCTAGGCATATGCATATGAAACATGCATGAATGAATTTCTTTTTATCTCTTATTTACTCTTCAATATTACTCTTCACTTTATATCTCATACACTTATATTTTCAATATGGAACTAACACAGAGTTCAACAACATGTAAAACTTCTTCCACTGATCACATAAAACTTTATAAAAGTACTCAAGCATACAACCATAGTTCAACTCCATAAATTTCTCAAAGACAAGTCATAATACATCAAAACTCAAGCATTTGTTCAAACAAATAATTCTTAAACTATCTTTATCATAAAGTTTTATAAGAACTCATGAAATCCATAAATATTCATAACACAAATATTCCAAATCAAAACAATACTTAAACCATCTTTGTCTCTTTAAAACATTTCATCAAAAACATGGTGTGCTTTCATAGAAACACTCAACAACACAGAGAATAATACATAATTTTTACTAAAGCACTCAACCATGCAAATATAATTCAAATCCAACAACTTCTTATATATATATTTCACAAGATTTAAACACTTATTCAAACAAATCGTCAAAGTAACACTTAAACTATATTTAGCATAAACTCCCCTATACATACCTTTGTTCTTCCTTCTTAAAAACTTGATAACTTCTTCCTAACAGCCCTTAGATCCCACGTGAACTTCAAGATGCTAGGATTTATGTTATACTTTTATTCTTTGAAAGTGGAAGGGTAAAAAAAATGTAGAATTTGGAAAATGATAGGATGAAAGGGATTTGAAATGGATTTGCACGTATAGTCCTTGGCCAAGCTTGATTTTTTTGGTTCATTCACTCCTTTATATAGGGTTGAAGGAATGCCTTTGCCATGAAAATATCTCTTAAGTTATGATTACTTAGCTTTCCAAATGGACCAATGGCAAGAATTCTTGCTTTTTAACCATCCAAGTGTCCATTTTCTTGATTGTTCTCAACATTTCTCCATTCCTCTTGATATTACACGTGCAAGGCTTAGCTTGGAGAGCAATCCTTGCTAATTTTCTTTTTCTTCGTTCTTGAATTTTCCCAAAAATCTGTTTTAGTAAAATATTGATTATGGATTCGTTAACCGTTGGATCTCCTTAAAATTTTAAAGGCACTCTCCTATCTCACATATATAACTTTTGACCGTTGGGATCGTTGAAATAATGTCTAAAATTATCCACGTGTTCTGCCAAAGAGACAAGATTAGATTTTTGCCTTTTAAGAAAAATCTACTTAAACTAAATCTATACCATACAATTGTCTTGACACTTGTTTGATTCATGAAGCCTTCTCTTAATCTTCTTCCAAGTGTCCCCTTGAGTTGGCAAAATCATGGATCTTCACCATTATTTTCCAAGTTTCACGTAAATGCTAGAGGGAAAATCTTCATCATGTGCCTTACAAGTGTCCTAACACTTGTATTCACCACATGACTTACTTTTTTAAGTGATTTTCATGAATATTCTCTTCCTTTCTACATGATTCTACACGTGCTCTTCACACCTAAGGGTGGGAACATAAGTTTTTCTTCCTTTTATACCATTGGATACTTAAGAAAAACCTAATTCCACTTATGGTTTCCTGTTACAACTATTTTGATAATCTACTATCTAATAGTATTTTGTATTTCCATCTCTGTATTTCCATCAGGTTCTCACAGAATTCCTAAGAATATCTGATCATTTCTGGTCTGAAAGCATCATGGTAAATTCATCCTTCATCCTAGGGCATAATTGTCATTTCTATCATAGAAATATCTATTCAGAATATCTAAGGGTATTCTTGTCATTTTCAAAATATCCAAGGGTATTTGTGTAAGTTTTCATCTTAAAATATCTAGGAGCACTTTTGTAATTCTCAAAATGTCCAAGGACATTATCATCCTTTTACCTTCAAGGGCATTTTTGTCATTTCTAATTTATGATAAAGGCAATATGGTTATTTTCCCCAAACATTTCCGTAATGTCTCTAATGATATTTCATCAAATCTTTCCTACCTTAAGACTTCCATAAATATCTATTGAACTATAGTTATGAAATTTTTGGGTGTTACACATAAAGGTAATGATTCAACCCTCAAAGCATTATATTTTTAACTTGATTTACATGAAGCTAAACTTATTGGCGAAAATTAGATAATTTTGGCATGAAGGTACAATTGAGTTCATGGAGAATTATCAGAGCTTCTAGAACACTCTACTATACCCAATTTATTTGTTTTTAAGATTTTAGGTAAATTAAGTAAATATATAATTATACAAAAAGATAATTATTAAAAATAAAATATAAATAATAAGTGAAAAAGTAGCACCATACGGTTATTTAATAAAAGAACACGATATATAGTAACATTCATCAAGTTTTATATGTACTATTGACGAGTCTACTAATGAAAAAGAAGAGAGAGTATTGAAGATTTCACGGTATGTTCAACCTTCGAAGTATTATAATGCTTCTTCAACTTGATTTACATGAAGACGAATATATATATATATATATATATATATATATATATATATATATATAGATATGAGATTGTTAACATACTTTAGGTTAGAGTAAGTTAGTAATGTACATCAAGAGTTTTGGACTAAAAAATCAGTTAAAATATTTTGTTTTAATAATTTCTTTTAAGGACAATATAGTTATTTGGTGTTTGTTATTTTAAAAATATATATATATATATATATATATATATATATATATATATTTCTCTCTCCATTAACTCCTTTACGATTTCTCTCTCTTATCTGTCTGTCACGTCGTTTCAGTTTCATCCAAATTTTCCAGCTTTTTACTTTTGTTCTCCTACAAAAATTTTCTCACCAAATCTCTTGCTGAAAAGTTTCCATCTTTCAACATCTAACACCCCTTCCTTTTTTTTTCCCCTCAGAAAATCTCCTAAATTTTTAATACATGTTACACAAAGCACCCCTCAGACTTAACCGTTGGCAAGTTAAAAACATGAGTTATCGCATTTATGTTCACATTTTTATTTTTCTATTGTATTTTTATTTTGCTAAAATTGACATATACTTATATATATTCACATTATAAAGTTTGAATTCATTATTTTTATTTATTTAATGAGATTTTAAGGATTAAATATAAAAAATTTTAAGAGTTCAAGAACTAAAAATCTGAATAAAAAAATTAAAGAAACTTGATCAGTCAAATAAAATTTTAAAAACTAAAAATATTAATAAAAAAAATTGAGGGACCTAAAACAATGTCCTTAAAAGATTGCAAAAAAAAATTGATATGCAGATGTATGAGGAATTCTTGCTTCATTCCTAGTTTCCTTTGTTAGTCCTTAGTGTTCTATTTGTTTTTCATCTCTTGAGGATAGTTTACCCTTATAAAGATAAACTTATTTGTCTCTTTGAATGCTAGGATATGTGGATGGTGTGTCCCTTTGCAAAACAAATCTAGAAGTAAAAAAACCAAACAAATCAATAAACCAGTCCCTCCCTAGCATACACGTTCCTAATAAATTGAAAAAAAAGAAAAACCACTTGAAGAAAAATGTGTAAATGATGATAACTTTAAAAAAGGAGAGTCTGTGTCATTTCCTTATTCTTCAAATATGAAGAGACGTGGGAGTTTCTTGGATAGGGATTGTACTCTCTTGATTTTCGTGCCATGAAGCCCATCTCCATTACTGTATTTATTTTGAACGAACAAATATGCAACAAACACCAGCCTTGTGCAAATCAGAACTAAATACATTCATATAGAAAATTATTATATTTGAGGTTTTCAAGAAATGACACAGAAAGGTAAAACAAACAATAAAACAGGAAAAACAATATTGAAAAGAAATACACACAAGAAGAGAGCAAAAGAGTACTTCTAGTGGCATTAAGTGTAGGTGAATGTTGATTCATGTATAATGGCTTTTGTTAGTTGCTCTAGCACCTCATCAAATTACCTGGAAATTAAATCCAATTGGCAAACCAAAAGAATGTCCTAGAAGCATAAATTAAGAAATTTAATAAAAGAAGAGAAGATTGACAACTATTGAGTTCAATATAATCGGGGATAATAAATGTTAGTTGTACACAGATCCTTCCATTTCAAGAAAAAATATAGTCATTTGCACATTGCATGAATTCAATCTTTTATTAACACTAATAGTATTTTTTTCTTTAAAAAATAAAACCAAAGTACACAAACCAACAACACAACATTTAAACCAAGGAACAAATATATCAATAAAGACTGAATTAGGAACTTTAATCCACCGTTTTAATCAAGGATGAATCGAACAAATCAATTGAAAAAGTATGTAATTAATAAAACTCTTGGTATACATTGCTAACTTTCATGGTCTTATACTCTTCAAGTCTCCTCATTACAGTTTTATTTAATTTGTATTAAGCTTATTTGACAAACAACTGAGAATTGATCTCTTCAATGGCACCAAACAACATTAAAAGAGAAGGCATAAAAGAAAGGGAGACTCAGATTTTCTTATGTTTTGCAATGCACCAGATCTATATATAACAAAATTTTCTAGCAAGCTTTTTCGTTGCTTTTGGCCGTAGAGTTGTTTTCGACACGACAATTTCGGCAATAACATTGTTTGTTGTTCAGGAACTTGAGATAAAGTCCTTTGATGGAGTTTATGCAATCGGACGAATTAGCTTTACAGAGCACTGCAATTTTCACTCGTGAGACGTGAGATGTGAGGTAGATATGCACTAGATATTATATATACTATAAACTATAAATTAATACTGATTTTAAAAGAAATTATAATTACATAATATTAAATCATGGGTTACATTTAATGAGTCAAACAAACTAAAAAAGTGTACCGTGCCTTTAAAAAAATTTGTACTGCAAAATTAGCATAAGAGAAACTCGTAGATAAATATAAACCTAACATATCATTTTTAGGCATAAACAATAAAAAAAATTACAACTAATAAAATAAAATAAATAAAAAATAAGAATGTCAAGTAAAATTAAATTTGATGTTTTATAAAGTATATTAGTAATGTTTTCTTTTTTATGATAAGAAAAAGTTTAAACACGTACACAAACAACATTATAAAAGAATACATAGTTTAAATTATAGAAACAATTAAATACCTAATTTAAATAAATAATTATAACGACAATTAATTGAAATAAAAATTTCTTTAAAATTATTTTGTTAATATATAATATTATTTTTTTTTATTAATGTTGAAGGTAAGTCGAAAACTTTTCATAGAAATTTGACTTTATGAAGTACATGAGATGCGGTAATGGATAAAAAAAATATGTATAGCAGCAGGTTCAAAAAAGTGAAGCGAGGCTTTATTCTATTTATAATTATAATTAATTAATAATTTTAAAAAGCAAAATTATAAACAAAAAGTTGCATATTAAAACACGCAACACCTTAAATAGAATGCGACTTCGCATTGAGGATTTTTCTTCTTAATTTTAACCTTTTATTTATAATTTTTCTTTTTAAAAATTATTAATTATAACTATAGTTTGATTTTAATTTTAAAATTTTGATATATTGTATAAACTGAATATATCTTTCTTTTATAAATACGTTGAATATTAATATTACCGGAATATTTATCAATCCTAATTAAAATTGTATACTAAAAATTAAAATTATAAATTCAACGAAAACAGAGTCTACAATTTTATTTGGTTAATAAAGTTATTTAAAATCAATTACTCTACAATTTTACACAACCAAAATTTATTATTTTGAAATTTTAATTATATTTTCTAAATTCAAATTATAATCCTTTATATATATTTTA
>PYAF01000783.1:133917-157836 GCA_007407185.1 Glycine tomentella
TTTTTAATTTTTAGTTTTAATTAATATTTTTATATATTTTATTAATGTTAAAGATTATTGTTTATTTTGTAAATTTAAAAAATAATGCAATAGACTTAAATTTAAATAAAAATATTAAATATACTACACGTTCATTTAAAAAAAATATTAAAATGTTTTATTATTGATATTAATTTATAATTTATCAAATAATATTACTTTTTTATATAAAAAATTAATTAATTTTCACAATTATCATTAACTAAAATAATAATTCCATACAGTAGAATTAATTTATGTTATAAATTATTTTAATATTAACAACAATAAAAAATTTAATAATAAAAGTAGTTGTTAAAATAAAAATAATATAATACATTAATATAAAATAAACAATACAAAATAAATAAAAGTATAAAAAATAGAAACAATATTAATAGGAATGACAAAGTGGGATGATCCTAGTTCACTAAAAACGGGTCGAACTGGTCCTAGCCTGCCAAAAAAACTGGTGGACTGGGATGGTCCACTTTGCAAAGTTGACTAGCAATGTTAGTCCGTTCCACTTTAAGGTGGGTTGGTAGGTCAGCGGGCTAGCTCATCTAAAAATAAATAAAAAATAAAAAAGATAAAAAATTATAAAAAATACAAATATAATTAAATTATGCTAAAAATTAATGATAAATCTTAGCATGCAATCATTTTAATACCTTACCTCACATAAGAAACCAGAAGCAACCAAAATAATTTATATTGCAAGATCCATTGAGCTTCCAAGAACAACATACACAAGTGGGGGAACAAAACTAGAATATGAAACATATATGAAAAACCTAGAATTCATGGGAAATGAAATGTTACTAATACTAGATTAATACATTAAATTAAAATTAGCAAAGCAACATCTACACATTAAATTTAAAATTTGCTAAAAATAAGTTAGAAACATTACAACTTCCAAAATGCAAAATGATTAAATTCAAAAAGTAGTTGCATCTAAGCATCTTCAATAGTTATTGTATTTGACCCCTTCGAAACAATTGGATCCATATTTAAATCCTCACCATCTTCAGCTACAAATTATAATCCAAAATTAAAAAAATAAAATTAGCTAATGAATAATGATGATTTAAAAGAAAATTAATTAGCAATTTAAATTGTAAAATAATGAAATGAAAGAAACTACCATTCTTAGCAAAACCATGCAGTCGACTATGAGTACAAACCAAGGCTTGGACATCATTTTCTGACAAGAGACGATTTCTATACTTGTTTATAACATGTGAACCAATGCTAAAAGCAGATTCAGCAGTCACTATTGTAATAGGAATGCTCCACCATTGCAAGACATCCAAATCTTCATAGTACACAAAATTCAAGTTTGGCTCATCCAGATAAACACTAAGTTGTGACTTTCCAACTTTAGAAGCAAGTTGACTATTATGCATTTTCAATTCCTATTACATTTGGCAAGTTAAATACAAAAAAATAAAATAAAATCAATCAAGTGCACAACACAAAAAAAGTAAATACTTACTTAATAACATAGTAATAATAAGCATGTACTTACATCAAACATTCTTTGATTTATTCCCTTAGATTGTGAATAGAGGCAACATTATTAATGTTTCTTGGGGTTTGAATACCTCTCAAACAACATGTATAACTTTCTCCTCACAGTTGAATCTTTTCCTCACAAGTAGATTCATCAGTTGTTGAGTAACAATAACTCAATGAAGTAAACTTAAGATGTGGGTCAAAAACTACTCCAAATGCAAGAATGGTGCTATACTAATCCTAGTATTGCATAAACTTCATCATCATCCTTTCCCCCATACTCCTTAAAACCTCATCTACACTTTGTAAACTCTCAATAAGTACACATTGAATTTTCCAACCTTGCAAGAAATATAAGTTGGAAGTAGGATAGAAAGTGCCCGAAATCAAATTTGTAGTATCAAAGAATGGTAACAAGAACTCACAAATTTTTTCTCCTTTTTTTCACTCATCTACTGAAGGAAAATACTTGTAATTAGGATCTTTTTATTGAAAATTTCCCATGTCCGGTGATATTTGAGAGCACTAGAAAAGCATTATATAAGTGGAATTTCATCTAGTAGAAACATTTAGACACAATTGCTTCCCACTACCATCAGACTCAAGACCAAGTTGTTGAATACATTCATTAAACATTCTCATCCTACCCTCAAATCCCTTCACATACTTCACACTCTTTCTAATTTCATGTAAGGCATCATTAATCACTTTTAATCCTTCTTGAACAATAAGATTCAAAATATGTGCAGAGCAACGAATATGAAAAACTCTCCATCACATAATAACCAACCACTTGTTCCAATATCATTTTTCAAAATGTCTTGCATATTATTATTGGCGGATGCATTATCTAAAGTAAGAGAAAATATTTTTGCTCTTTTTCCAATCCTTCAAAAATTGAAAAACCCTTGAAGCCAAGTCAAATCCAATGTGAGGAGGAGGCATATGACAAAAATTAAGAATTTTACTATTTAACTTCCAATCCGCATCAACAAAATGAGCAGTTAAACATATGTAAACCCTTAGTAGTACAAGAGGTCCATAAATTAGTTAAACATATTCTATTTGGAATACTAACCATCATCTTTTTAAGCTTCTCCATCTTTCTCTTGTAAATGGTTAGGACATCGGATTTTACAGTATTCCTAGAAATATGGATTGCATTAGAATTCAAATACTTAGTCAAACTTCTAATCTTTTTATACTAAACAAAGTTAAATGGCAAATCATGCTCAATGATTGTTACAACACACATCTCACGTGACACCATTCGATCTAACTTTGTAGACTTCAATTTTGCTTGCATGTCTACCATCATTTGACTAACATCTTCAAATTTAATTCCTTTACACTTTGAGATATGACGATTTAAGTGAGATTTTCCATATGTGTTACCCCCAATCTTATACTTTGTTTTACAGGCCTGCTCTTTCTACACCATCATCACTCACTCCTATCTTAGTGAAAAAACTTCCAACAATCTGAAGTTGTTGCTTTCCTTTTCTTCTTGGTTGGTTCATCAGATTGAGATAACTCGATAGGTAAATCAAAATATTCAACATCTTGATGCTCATTCACAATCTCAAAATCCATCTTAAAATTTGAGACAACTACTTAATGACTCAAACAAAATCACTGTAGAAAATCAAATTAAAACAAGAAAAGGAGTAAAAACTCAGCAGGAAGCACGTATTTCAGCAAACACATAGACATGCAAAATACCAGCACACAATCCAACAAACACTCAATCTTTTTTTTATATAGTTATTAGGGGAGGGGGTACCGTGTACATACCGTGATGAAGTGAGGAGTCGGAGAGGAGAGTGGACCGAGTACGGAGAGAAGAGTGAACGCCTGGACAAGACCTTTGAGGGAGGGAGAGGAAAGTGGCTAATGGGAGAAATGTCAGTAATTTTTCATTGGACCAAAATGTCAGTAATTTTCCATTGGATCAAAATGTCAATAATTTTTTGTTGGACCAAAATGTAAGTACGTTTCTATTGGACTAATTTGTCATACCCCAAATTTCGTTTCATTTAAGGGTAAAATATAATTTAAGGGTAAATCTTCCTTTTTTTTATCGTTGCAAGCATAATAATAATATTACAATAATAACTTAAAAAAAAAGGAAAACAAACATAAGTTAAAAGAAACATAATAATAACCATAATATTGATTAATAATCATAATTTGTCTGTCACAATAGAAAATATCCAAAATAAACATTCATAACTATTGTGACAGATTATTATTATTATTATTAATCAATATTATGATTATTATGTTTCTTTTAATTTATGTTTGTTTTCCTATTTTTTTAAGTTGTTATTATAATGTTATTATTATGTTTGCAACGATAAAAAAATGAGGTTAAATTTTTCCTTAAATTATATTTTACTCTTAAATGAAACGAAATTTGGGGTATGACAAATTAGTCCAATAAAAACGTACTTACATTTTGGTCCAACAAAAAATTATTGACATTTTGATCTAATGGAGAATTACTGACATTTTGGTCCAATGAAAAATTACTAACATTTTGGTCCAATAGTAACTTACTGATATTTTCGTCCAATGGTAACTTACTGACATTTTTGTTAAGTTGACAATCATTTTTCATTTTGTGTCACGTAGGCTAGCTCTTTTATTAACGGTAACGGATAGAAGTTAACTAAATGATGAATTTGTCATATTTTTTATACTTTTAATTACTAAAATTTAAATTTTTATCTTTTAGGGACGAATTTGTCACTACACTACATATTGAGGAACAAAAATTACTATTTATCCTAGTATTAATTTGAAATTATTTACAAATGGTAATTTTTTTTTAAAAAAAAAATCCATTTATGCTGATTTTGCCTTTTTTCTTCTTCTTCTCTACTACGCTCTTTTTTTTCTTTTTGCTACATTTCGTAGTTGCGATCTGAAACAGTAAAACCATTCACTCATTCCTCTTAAGGCCGTGTTTGTGTGTTGCGTTTGAATTGGTGATTCCGTAGAGCTAGAAAATGGAGGACGACGGTTCCAACTCGACCCGCCGCATGTCAAGCCGAACGCGAAAAGTTGCGTCCAAAATGGCCGCCGCGCTTGCCAGCGCCGACAACCGCACTCAGGCAACTATCTCCGCTTAATTTTCCCTCTTTTATTTAATTTTTTTTGTTTTAAAACAAATATCCGTGAATTGAAATCTGAATAATTATGACGATGGTGATTTTGTTACAATTCAATTTAGGCGGCACTTGCGCGCTTGGATGCATTGGAGAATGACAATGCAGGTTTTGAAATTGCAGATGCCAATAATGATGACGATGACGCTTCTCTAGACGAGGAGGATCAGTGTTAGGGTTTCTTCTCTCTCTTTTTTTTTTTTTCCTTTCATTTCACAATTTTGTTTCATTCTGTTTTTCTTTTCTAGTGTGTCATTTTTTGAGTAAATGATCAATTTAGTCTGCTCTGTTACTTTAGTCTTTATATTTAAGAAAAATGTCAAAAAAGTTCCTAAAATTATGATTGGATAAATGACCGTTTTGGTCCTGAACGAAAAATACAAATTAATTCCTAAACTTTACAATTTAATGTCAAATTAGTCCTTAAACTTCACAACTTAATGACAAAATGGTTCCACAAAAACTTAACGACAAGATACAATTGTCGCACTTTTTACACATTCAAAAACTAAATCAGAATTTTTGTTTATTGAAGGATTAAATTGTCATTGGTTTACACATTCAGGATCTAAAATAATGATTTACCCAATTATAATTCGTTTCATCTAAGTCCCTAAATTTGGCTATTTATTGTCATTTGGGTCCTGAACAATACTAATGTTCCTTCTTTTTGCAGTTTATATACAAAAAAAGCAGTCTAAAGGCACCAAAAGGAAAACCAGGCAGGCAAAAGCACTTGAAGCTAGAAGGGCCCCAAGAACATTCCTTGAGCTCTTACATGAGGTCAGTGATTACAATTACACCCACAACAGATCATACACATAAGTAACAATCATGTTTTACTCTTGCCTTGGTTTTTGTTTTTGTTAACCCACCTCCTACAATTTACAAATGCAGGCTAACTTAGAATCATTGCCTCCTCATGTGCCATCCTATTGGAAAGCTGCAGTTGGGCCTCCAAGCTCAACCTCCCGTCGCCACTTCTGTACTGTTTGTGGTTTTTCTGCTAATTACACCTGTGTGAGATGTGGTATGCGATTTTGTTCCTATAGATGTCAAACTGTGCACAATGATACCCGTTGCTTGAAATTTGTAGCCTGATTATAGCCCATAAAATTGTGCACAAGTATTGGTTACATACTACTGTAATTTGTTATATATCAGTATTCACTAGCACTGTGTGAAAGCAAGTTCTTTGCTCAACTTTCCCTCTTTTGTTGCCCTTCAGATTAGTGTTTCAGTTAGTCAGTTACAATGCTGGAAACTGCATAACCTGACCCCTATTAGATCCTGCTGATCTAGGTAACCTTGTTAAAGATTGACGGTTAGAATCTTATAGTTCATGATTTGAATCCTATGATTCGATATGATTTGGTTACCTATCGATTTGTATCATAAGATGAATCTCAAATGACTTTCTATCTTCTTACAAATCATGAATGAGTATGTGCAATTTCTTACCATTGATACAAGTCACACAATTCAACAATTTGTCATTTTTTCTTTTTTATTTCTTTCACTAATTCTCAAGAAAAAAAAATGAAAAGTCATATAGGCTTAAATTTTGATTGAAAAGGTATTGAAGGAGCACTTTTGAACTTATCCTATTTGATTTTATTCCACTACTTCTTTTGTCATTTAATGCATGCACTCTATTTGGCTATTTCATTGCTTCATTTCCATTCTTCTAAAATAAAGGCTTTACAAACTCAAATATAACTAATAATTTTAAATTTTGTTTTATAAGACTTATGATTAAGGTTAAGTTTTATCTATTTCTAGTTTAAAATTATTACATTGAACACTAAATATCATATATATTTGAAGTAATTTTCATTGTTTTTTAATCTTACGATTTGATGCAAATTATGATTAAAAAATTAGCTTGGTGATTCATGATTTGAATCTTGATTTGATAACCTTGATGTACTTAGTTGCAATAACTGAAGTTATTATGTAGAAGATCATCTTTATTATGTAACGTGGATTATTCTGTTTTACTTTTCTTATGGAGCATACCTTTGTATGAGCTTGTATTTGTGTCTTTGATTAGAATGGCTTCAAGGAAGCTTACTTTGTAGAACTTGCAGGATAAGTTTTTCAGTTTGTTATTATTATATACACAAGAGCCTTATAACATGACACTTGATGCATGGTTCAGATTTAGGCAATCCTGTTAAAGAAGTCCAATGATGTCTTTGCATGTTAGATATCCAGGAACAGTCAGGATCAACTTCACAAGCTTGTTCATGGTGGCCTGCTCAAAACTAAATGCACCTTCTTTTAAGTTGCTTAGGGTGCTTTGTACAAAATAGTCCACCTGCACATTGCAAATGGCAATATGTGGGCAATTCTTCCACTGAAGGAACAAATGGGAATCGGTTTCTGGTACTGAAATATTTTTTCGATGGAATGAATTAGTTTTTCTCACTGAAAAATATTAAACTAGTAATAGTAATGATAAGAAATCATTAAATTTTATTTTTCTTAATATAGGGTTACAATGCCACCTAACCAACATACCGCAAACATACAGCTCAATTAAGCATAATCTAATTCTGGTATTGGGAACTGCAGAAAGCCATACTGTCTGTTTGGCAAATCCTTGTAGAACTTGTGATACAGAACAATAAATTTATTAACTAATGAGGCTTCATTAACCTTAACATTGAGGTAAATCTGGCGGTGGAGGTAATACTGACTGTGAAAGGCCAACTCCATTTTCTATCAGAAGTGCCATCCCCAAACCCCAATTCAGATGTGAGTCTATGTGACAATGGACAAACCAAATTCCTGATTTTCAGCAGTGAAAGAAAACCATGTAACAGATTAATATGTGATCCTGATACAAACTGCAGAAGAAGACAAAGTTAGTATAACAAGTTACCTGGATTGTCAGCCACAAAACGAATGGCCACCCATCCTCCAGGAGGTGTTCCAATGGTGTTCCTCACAGGTGGGTCTACAAGGTTGAACTTTTGGGGATCAGTTGCCGGGTTGAAGTTGCCAAAACCTGAACCAACTACAAAGAAGTGAAATCCATGAACATGCATAGGGTGTTCCTCAGTGGTCACTATGCTTGTGTCCTGCAGAACAATTTGCACCTTGGAGCCATACTTCACCTTGTAGAGCTTAGTTCCCCGAGAAGGTGTCCATAGCCCCCGTGGCACATTGCCAGTGTAATCAAATTGTAAAGGGGGGATGGGGGGAAAGTCTGTCGTGAAGACACCTGGTATTCCTTCATAGTAGGCTTGCATTAAGGAGGTGGTACTTGGGAGTACAAAAGATACATTGTTCATGCTGGCTGTGAAGCGGGTTCCATTTGGTCCTTGACACCGCGGACTATTAGGATTTGTGCAATTGATTAACCCCAACCCCACTATGACATATAGATTCACATCAACTTTCTTAAAGACTCTAACCTTGGTAAGACCCCTGATCCTAGCAGTGAATACAGTTGCAGTGGGTGTGTCATTGAAGGCCGGCAAAGCTGGCAAGATTGGTCTTGATCTGTTTTGGTTTCTGCGTCTAGTAGATCTGTATTCAAGGATTGCAGTGGTGGTGGTATTGTCAAAGGGAGCATTTGCAGCTGATTCATAGGCACGTGCTGCCATGTAGTAGAGACCTGGGGGTTGATCAGCAGTGACTTTGACATTGAATGTCTGACCAGGTCCTATCATGAGGACTGAGGTTTTGAAGGGCTTAGTATATGCAGCATCTGTACCAACAACAGTCATAGTGTGGTTGGCAATGGAGAAGAAGAGTTCTTGATTTAGTGTACTGCTGATGATTCTCAACATAATTGTCTCCCCAGCATCTACTGGAACACGCACAGTTTCTGCATTGTATGTTTGTCACATCAATGAATCTGGAACATCTCTCAAAAAATAATTTAAAGCTTAACACTATTCAACTATACTCTTCTTTAAGGTTTTGTCATAATACTAACAAATACTTTTAAAGGTTGAGATAATCTGCCATTTGAAAATAACTGTAGAAGATACTATTCCATTACCAATCATTTTAACATCAGTAAGAGAATGTAGACATATATAGAGTAATAATTTCACACCTTGGCTTGAGCATCTGTAAAGATCACCAGGTTGCCCATTAATGGTGTATGCTACAGATGTATTTGCAGGTAATCCTGCAAAGTCTGCCTGCCTTTGGAGAAGCACAAGATCCGTATCAAACCATTCTCCTGTGTCATCATCACAATACAATCTGTTATGAAACTATAAATGAGAAGCGCATTAGCTTTTCAAATGCCCAGTAGTGAGGTAAAGTTTGATCACAGTGGGAGGAGATTCATTATGCAAGTGAATTGGGCAGAATAAGGAAATGAAAGAAGGTTTTAGAGATATATATACCAAGAAGGAGGGGAACTTCTTGCTTAGGCATAGAGAAGGGATAAGGAGAGCCCAATCTAGGATAGATGATGAAAGCTCCATAAACAGTGGCTCTTAGGAAGCCAGTGTGAGCATGCCACCATAGTGTCCCTTCCTGGTCTCTGATTCTAAATCTGTATGTGTAACTTCCTCCTGGTTGGATGGGACACTGAGTCACATAACTTGGTCCATCTGCCCATGGATTTCTTAGCATTCTTAACCCATGCCTGATGCACATAAGCCATGATCACTTTGTAAGAGAGACAAATTTCATGTATCATTAGCATTGTAAATTGATACATGGACCAAGTATGTGTCACTAGCATAGTAAATTTAATTCATGGACCATGCATGTACTATTAGCATAAGAGGAGTGCTAGGAATACATTTTCCAACACATCTTTAGTTAGAATTTATTGAGAACTACAAAATTAGGAGAGGAAATTATTAAGTATAATGTGAGACCTACAAAATTTTGTGATTTTTGATAAATTTCAACTTATAAGAGATAGTATGCGCAAGAGTGTGTTTGTATTTCTCATAAGCAAAGTGAATTTGAAGCCAAGGCATTAGTGCGGGGAAAAGTTCCACTCATGTGAAAGTGAAAGATGATGTTATTTACCAGTGAATGGAGATGTTGTACTGTGCTGCATTTATTACTTTGATTACAATAAAATCCCCGTTTCTAGCTTCCACTGTTGGCCCTGGGAACTGCCCATTGACCGTGATTATGCTTTGGGTTTTGCACAGCCTCCTCACTGGCCTAGCTTGAATCTGTTACAATCAAATTATTGATGGAATGATAATTACTAACTGTTTCTTAACCGTATTGGAGAAATGTAGTTAATAGTTTATGATAATTAAACCAGTACTTACAACAAATTCATGGAAATGTATCTCTGTAGCTGAAGCAAGGGAACCAATAAGAGCAAGCAGGCCAAGTAAGAACCAAGAGCAACATAACTTACCAGAGAGTAGGAAAGTCTTCATTGTTGCTCTGGTTGTGTTTTAATGGAGTTTCTTGGGCTGTGGATTCGTTCTAAAGTGCTGCTATTTCTAGACTTATGAAGCGGGAAATGCTAGGAAAGAAAAACACTTGGGTCTTTATTATAGTCAACAAGTTACTTAATTTGAATAATTAGTCTAACAAAGTAGAGGTCATGGTGCACAGTACAATCAACTGTAGAATAAATGCTAGATTGTTTGATTTAGATGTAAAGAGGTGCACAATAGTAGAAATACATATGAACTATCAATTTTTTTTTCCTTCCTGAAAATGCTTGTTAAGATACTAATAATCTGCTAATTAGGCCCATCAAAAGATGTCCATAAAGAGAAGACAATTAGACCCACTAAACATAAAATAGATATCTATCCAGATAGATAATTTCAAACAAAATAAATTTAAATGACATGAAGTTGTTTTAGTTTTAACCAATGAATATGTAGATACGTTAAATATTCACCAAAATAATTGTCATTTATAATTATTTTATCCGGTTTGAACGAGATTATCTTCTGTGAAAAGTATCTATAGAAAAAGAAGAAAGAAAAGTCAATCTCCCCTCCATCTAATAAGGGAGAGAAAGGGAGAAAATATAATAAATATTTTTCCACACTACAAAATTATCCCTTTTAAAGCATCATCTAAATAATCAAGAGTTTAGGAGTATAGATATAACATAAGATTGCAATTATCTTCTAATTGCCTTCATTCAGCAAGTTAATAATTTTCAATTTTCATCCCTCCTACTTCCATTCCCTAACAACTTCATACCTGAGCAAAGCATTATAAGCATTATTCTTTTAGTCTCATTGTTTGAAACAAACCATTTTAATTTAAGGCTTGGCGCTATGTGTGGAAGTGGAACATATAATATTTGTTAGATCAGAGAACCTTCTTTATTTTTTATTTTTTAAAATAAAATCACAGTTAGCTAGATTCACGGTTATTCACTCTTTTTTTCGGGGTGAAGGAGTATGGTTTACTTGAATGTTGATTTCCAAAGAAGCAGAAATTAAATTTGTACCTAAGCACTGCAATTATCAAAGAAAATGACAGTAATTTCAAATAAGGAAAAGTTGTCCATTTGCAACACGATCAATGGGTCTTTAACAAACACTGTAAAAGCAGTGTAGTAAAACCAATCTCAGACCGGCTGGTAGTATCGGTCTGATAAGAACCGGTAACATAACTAGTCGAAACTGTTTGGTGGATTGCAAACATGAAAAATGATAAAAATACATTTTCTAACACACTTCTTTAAACACATTATCTCTCATTAGTTAAAATTTATTAAAAATGATAAAATTTAGTGAATCTCACTATTTAAAATTATTTCCTGATTTTGTAATTTTCAATCAATTTTAACTAATTAGAGAGAATATGTTTAAAAGTGTGTGTTAAAGATTCAGTTTCTAACATTTTTCTTACAAATATTACATTATGTGATTTGGCTGATTTTTTTACTGAAGCGACGATCCGGTTAGCCAAATCCGTCGGACCAAACAATTGATTTAGCAACCAAACCAATTAAAAGTGAACCAACTATCCAGTGGATTTTTGGAAGAAGCAACACGTTACATTTTCGGGGGGATCTTTTAAGGTATAGTATGATTTTTGTTTTTTTGTAATTTTTAAAGTATGAAATTTACTAGTTATGAATTTTTTTACTAAATATCGTCGACTCATACGGATAAATTAGTGACTCATTAATTTCATGTTGACTGAATAAGTAATATCAGTCATCTGATTTCGCAATTCAAAGACCAATATCATAAGTAGATGAAGGTTGTTCTAATATTTAAAGGAAAGACTTATATCACACAAGAACTAGTGGGTAATATGTAGTATCTTTGACTCAGTGTCTTACTCTAGTGAGACTCCAATACTCAACTCAACTACTCTTTCATAAAATATATATTTTATATATAAATCATGTGAACCATGAGTTTTTCTTAACATATCAATCCGATATATAGTCTCCATTTCCTTTATTTATGCTCTGACAGTAACACATGGCAACAACTGAAACTATGGAAAAGCGAGGAACTAAGAAGAAAGAAAGATAATAGGGCAGTTAAGATCAGGTTGAATTTTGTTTCTGTTCGGTAGTTATGAAAAAATGCTGTTTCTGCGGTTTAATAAGTCCACTGTGTTGAATTGTTTGACAAATGACAACACTTAATAGTTAAGCACAAACAAAATTAGTAGTGATCTGTGAGCGATTTTCGTATTTTTCCTTTTGCGTTGGTCATTCCAACATAGAAGTAGCAAGTGTCTATATAATTTAAAGAATTAATACCACTTTTGCGTAATTTGAAAGTGGCACTAACACCTTCACTCCTTCAAATTACCCAAACTCAGCTTAATAGAATATGAAGGATAAAATGGCCAGAATTAGCATTTACTTGCAAAAATTTGGAAGGATGTGATTTAGTCAAACATAAATCCTGAACATGGTAAATTGAAGGGAAACTTTTCTCTCAATACCCACATAAAGTTTTTGCTTATCCATCAATATAGACACTATTTAATTTGGTTAGCGCATCTCTTTCACATGACATATATTTAATTTCCATGTTTTCAATGTAAATGGTACTTAAAATACTATTAGAATAAAGTGTATACACAACAGTGTAAATGGTATTAAGTATTTACATGATCAAACAATCACAAATTATCATATTAATTTTATAATAATTATTTTTGAAATCATTTTAATTTAATATATTGACGGTGTATAAAAATTAAACTCATTATTATCTTAGTTATTTACTAAACCTTATTTATTTTTATTTTTTTATAGAATGCCAACCTTGTTTATAATGTATCAAGTACTAGACATTCAACTGCTTTAGAGCAACCATAATTAAATACGTTGGATGCATGGTACGTTCAAAATCAAAGCAAAGGTGCCCTGTGTCAATCAACATTCACCAGTGGTTTTGTGAGTCTCTCATTTCAAAATCTTAACATATAAAGCTTCTTGCCGACCTTGACCTTGTCCTTCGGCTACTTAATACATTTATACGTTGAATATAACACAAGATGACCAATCACAAATTTGGCTGTTAGAAAAATCTATATGGCTTTTACTTCTAAGTGGTACAAAGTACAAGCCAATAAAAGTTTTGAAACCAACCAGCATGCGAATTGAAACTTGTATCATAAAAGGCAAGCTATGACATTAGTACCATTTTTAGTTTAAATTCGTATATAAAGTACAAAGTACAAACCATATACGTAGCTCTTTTTTTTTTAAAGCATCCTGAAACCATCGTATGAACATTGCCAATATTTCTACATTAATTTGTATTCAAAGCATTTGAAACTAAAAAACAAAAACAAAGTTATAAATATGGAGGATAGGAGGAGGAATTTCTAGTATTTATTTCATTCGTGTGTGTACGATGGACATATCTGAATACATTTGATTCCTCTTGCATAATTTGTGAATTGCTCCTGCACATACCTTCCAAAGACAAAAACTATTTTTCGTCCACATCGGTTAATAAAACGTTACATAAACTCAATTAATTGAATACAATCACGGGTGGAAAATGATATATACTTGCACGCACAAATTCCTTACCAAATTCCCATGCGGTCTACCGATAAACTGAAAAGGATTTGTGAAGGTAAAGTTTGTGCATATATAATTTTTAGTTAGTATTCAGGAAAAAAAAATATGTAAATAAAATTATGTTTGTTTTTAATCTAAAATAAATAAATAATTTATTTTTAGTCTCTCATTTATGAAAATGTGTCAAACGTAATTCTTATCTTTCTCAAAAAAATTATGTATCTCCTAATCTTCATTTATGAAAATAAGATGACATATAACATATTTCCACAAATGAAATAACAAAAGGAGAAAATTTACTTTTAATGGACTAAAAGTGAACATTATTTTATTTGTAAGAACTAGAAACATTTAACTTTTATTTTCTAAATACTAACTAATGCTTCATTTATCATTTGAGTTTTTTTTTTTTAAGTCGAGTAACATTTCATCACTTCTATAAAATTAGTGTAAAAAACTTTAGAAGATGAAAGATATAATAAGAGATTTGTTCAACAAGTAAACTAAAATGGGTATGTTTGGATGTAAGTTTTTCTAGAAGTACTTCTAAAAGAATAAAGTAAGAAGAAAAAAAATAAAATGAGCTTCTCCACAAGCTAAAATGACTTTTGCATTAGCTCATTTGTAGATGTCATCTCAACTTTTAGAAAAGTTATATTAGTGAACTTCTAAAAATTAGTTAATGAAGAACTTATTTTTGTTTATGAAAAAATTCATCTCATTTTTTTTCTTCTTTTAGAAGTGTTTTTAAAGAAGCTTATCCAAACAACCCACTTTTAGAAGTGTTTTTAAATAAGCTTATTCAAGCAACCCAATATGTTAGACTATTATTACTAATAAAGTTTGATACAATTGGAAAAAAGCAAGGTTTTTACAACAAGTAAACTAAAATTTAATTTTTTACAATGTGTAAGGAAAATATCCTATTAAGAAAAGTCAAGCCTACTTGAATAATCTATCTATACACCTTAAAAGGAGTTAATTCCCAACTGTCAAAAATGTGAATTCCATCTTATTAGATAAGAATAAATAAAAGAAATTAAATAAATTAAGAAAATAATAAATAAATAAAAACAAATTGTGTCAAGCTTTGTCCTGATATTTGTTAAAATGAAAATTTATAGACTCCAGATTTAGACTTACCGTAAGTTTCAGAATGGGTTGGAAAAAATTAAAATTGACTAAATTTTAAAGAGTAGAGTTTAAACGGAATAAAAGATATAAGAAAAGGTGAAGCACTCATGTGAGACGAGAAAAGTAACCAATCTCAATGAAAGAGTGTAGATCAAGAGAACTCTTCTTCACTCTT
This sequence comes from Glycine tomentella, assembly GCA_007407185.1. Classification (NCBI taxonomy): domain Eukaryota; kingdom Viridiplantae; phylum Streptophyta; class Magnoliopsida; order Fabales; family Fabaceae; genus Glycine; species Glycine tomentella. Next base: position 148,907 of record PYAF01000783.1, read on the forward strand.
AAGAATGAAAATTCAAATATGGGGTGTTAATTGGGACAATGATGGAAGATCTGATCATAATATTTTAAAAATTTACTTTCATTAAAGAAAAAAAATCAAACCAATGATACACTGCCAAAATTTATGCTCAGACAAACAGCTACATTTCTGAAAAAAATCCGGCAACAGCTCAAAAGGGGGAAAATGTTTAACGTACACTCTGCAGAAAATTTTACAGGAAAATGACCAACAAAAACTAGAGCCAACAATAACCTAGCAACAAACTGTGATGACTGTTCCAAAGAAGCTTCCGACAAGGTATTGTTGAAGATGAAAATAACAGCAGAACAGAAGCACATTTTCTCAACCCCTTGCATTGAAGACATATATCTGTTGAAATTGAAGAGCCGTTTGTCAAGCTGAAATAAAACTTAAGCACCAGTAAATGATGGATGATTCTTCACAGTTGAGCTATCTGCTGTTTCATAGACTTAAATAGCTTCAATTTTAACCCACAGATGGCAGAAAATTCTGTCAGTACTTTTAGCTTCCCAGTCATCATTTTCCTGGCAACGTCAGCAGGACTCCAAGACTTAAGAGATTGGGAGATGCGATCACCGAGTTCCACATCATTCACCGAGGAAATGAATGTTTCTAAAATGTGAAAGACCTTCCCCGGTCCATCATTATGCCTGTCTTTCCGAAGAAGCAAAAGAATGTTCTCCAAATGCTCATCTTCAGGTCTTTTGTTCCATTCAGTTATCCATTTCAAAACAACCTCTAACACATGAGATAAATGCACGACAGAATCTGTGATTGCATGAGCCAGATTCGCGCTAGACTGATAAGCTGATCCGCTTTTCTTCTTCTTTTTACCAGATGGAAAACAGGATCTCAGACGAGACTGGATTATGAGTCCATGCCACGCCAAAGGTTCTGTAACTAACTGCGTCAGAAGTTCCATGCCCCTCCAAGGAGAGCAGAACAGAGGCTCTATGGACCTAACATTCTCTAAAATATACTTCTCCAGCATAGAATCTAAGATATTCCAAATTCGAGGCCTACATCCATTTCCGTCTGGCTGCACAAGTTCATGGGAACTCAAGCTCCATGCATTTAAAAATACAGTGAAATTCAACCAGTCAATCAAGTTGGAGTCAGAAACCTGAAACATGTTTAGAAGAGATGGATTAACTTGCTAGTAGCACCCCTGTATGATAAGATATTTTCATGTACAAAAAATATAACTTTAACACTGCCTAAAAGTAGTTGGAACAGAGCAACCAGATGCAACTGTTTCAAAAAAAATGCCCTCAAACTGCAAACCCTATAATAATATGCAAATTCATTTCTACTACAGCTCATTTTTCTATACCGTCACATATAGTTTACAGGCATCATTGTCTGTATTATTAATATAAAGAATGTCTTTTCATTTTGCTTCCTAACTCTGAAGTATCTTAGCTCATGGCAGTTATGTCAATTTAGCTCTCGATAGCAATAATTATGTAGCATCTGTATTCATGTTGGTATAACATATCTGTTTAACGAATCTCCACAAAATATTTGAACAGTAGCATAAAATTTGAGCAATCGTACCACACAAGATCTTTCACCATTAGAGAAACCCATGACCACTTCTATTGCTTCAGTGAGAGAAAAGCCCAAAAACTGTGCATAGCACTCCAGCAACAATTTCAGCTCTGAAGTGATGTCTGGGGTAACAGAACCATTGACCTCAACATGCTCCTTGATTGATGCTGAAGCACTTTGAATCGAAAGATAGATCATCCGTGGAAGTAGGGATTTCTTTTCAATGACTCTCTTTAGACTTGTTTCCCTATCTTTGCTCTACATCCATTAACAAACCATGCAATAAAAGGGGAAAAAGAAAAAGACCCATATAGATAGTTCAGTTTTTACTGAAACATGAGGTATAAAGCAGCCACAAATCATCAAGGACAGGATTGACCTACCAATATTTCTCTAGGATAATAAGAAATCCCTTCAAATGGCCCTGAAACAGAAGGCAACCATCCATTAAGCTTAATATAGCAATTATCAAACACAGATACATTAGAAAATAATACTAGAATATAATCTGATGTCCAAACCATGACATTGGTCAGTTACACGCAAAAAATACCATTGGATCCTACCAGCTATAAGGATGCCACGTCCTATCATTTTCAAGTTTGTTTGGATTTTTAAAAGCCCACATACATTCATCCATCCAACCAGACCAAACCCCATTCCCATCCAGTCTGTCCAATCACTCTAAGTTGACTATCTTGAGGAAACCAAGTTAAGAAACAACTTAAGGTATTAGGTTAAAGGATTTGTAATTGTAAACAATAGACGAGGCAGTATCCCATAAGCTTTCATTAGCTTTCTTTAATGTAAGAGGCCAATTTGATATTCATTTTAACTTAGACACATACTTTGAGGATTCATATTAGTTTATATATTGATGCTAATAGGCGCAAGAATACAGCACACGTTTCTAAGCTAGAAATATGATTGAAAAACTAACCTAAAAGGTAATTTTTCTCTGAAGTAGGTGTCCACCAGGGCCGTGACTGCAAGTCTTCATTGAAGGTCAAAGACTTTGACCCTATCTCCTTAGACAGCTCAAGGAAGTGAGTACCACCTTTCAAGCTTTGAAGGATACCCTGACAAAATATGAGCTTGTTAAACCTACCATCAAATTAAGAGGTCATAAAATATACTATAGTTTCAAGTCATGAATCACCTCCTCTTCTTCAATGTTATCTGCATTCTGCTTTAGTTGTAAAATGGGTGTTTCAACTCGAGCCACTAAATACTGACTAGAGTGTTGCAACCTATCTTTGAACTGGACAAATTCAATTACCTGGAATATAACATTGCTTCAATTCAATCAACTCCATGGATGTGGTTCTTTCAACATTACATCAGAACCGACATCAATAGAAGATTATCATGCAGTGTGTACATCTTTATTTTACACTTACATGAGCAGAACCATGTCAATCAAACCATGCACTGCTTATGTTTTGAGTATGCCACTTCATTAAGAATACAACAAAACATGGTCAAATCTTGACTCCATTTCTAACAAGGTTACGCAGAGATTAATAAAGTTAATAAAGAGTTTCTTTAATGTTTTTGACTAAATTAACCATGTTCCCCTCATAGAATTTAGAATTCTAACACAACTGTCTCCAGCAGTGTTGTTATCAATGGCAGATAGCAGATTAAGGCAGCAAGCCAAAAATCTGCATGTATGGCAGAAGCATGGTGGACAAGATAGAAATAATTTGTGTGTGTGTGTGTGTGTATAAATACCAAAATAACAGCAAAAATAAATAAATAAATTTAAAATAACAGAACTAAAAGGAAGTAAGGAACAGAATTAAAAAGACAGGAATAACAAGAATAAACAGAATTGAAAAAACAGGAATTAAAAAGAAAAAAACAATACTCTTTTTCTGTACAAGTATTAGTGAAAACAGTATTGAACAAAGCAGTACAAGTATTAAGAAATAGAATTGAAAATATATTTAAGAAATACTGATCAAATAATCTAAAGAAAAAAGCAATTGAAAACTTGAATTCAAAAATACATTTTTTTTTCTCAAAACACAAAATACCAATACAGTATTGGATAAAACAGAATTGAATAAGCAGATGGTTACTCATTTGGAGACAGCTTCAAGTGGGAGACTAGGAGAAGAAGAGAACCTCCGTGCATATCAGATTCAATTTTAGGATTTTAAACCCTTTTTTGGGTCCAGTCACATGGCCCAATTTTCCTTTTTTTTTAAAAAAAAAAAAAAAAATCTGCCACAGGCGCTGTGGCAACCACACATATGGCAGCCGCCATTTGAAATCCGCCAGGCCACCGACATATTATGGCAGTCTGCCACTTCGCCATTTGACAACACTGGCCTCCAGCCTTGGATCAATTATGCACAGACTTCAAATCTAATCAAATGTTACAGAGGATTCAAATCTAATCTATTCTTGTTTTTTTTTTTTTGTTGGGGGGGGGGGGGGGGGGGGGGGGGGGGGGATTACTGTTAAATAAGAATACATTATCTAACAAGGTTATGCATTAAGAATTCTTTACAAGAAAATAGGCTTGCAAATCCAACTTATGCATCCATATGCTCCAAATAATTTAACTCAAAAGGAAAGTCTCTAGAAACTATAAAAAAATCCAGTATACATACCTTTGAGTAATTTCTATGTCGATATGCAAGAAATGTCAAATCCGCAGATTCTCTGAAGTGATCATCCATAAACTTCAGGTAATCCTTTAGAAGATGGTTTAACTCAGTCCAAAGTGGAGATACCAACATCTGAGGCAATATGTGGTGCAAAATACTTTCCATCAAAATATTCTTGACATCCAGGGACTTGTACCTGAAGAGAAGGAAAATATGCTTTACAAAGGATAAAGGCAAGAAATAGTCAAAGGAGCTGAAACGCATATACCTAAATCAATCAGCATGACAGCAAGTCATACATTATAGTGATATTTTAAGAAATAATGAAAATTAATGAATTGAACTACCATACCATTCATGTGCCACTGAAAGAGCACCACAGTGGCTATACAAATGCAGCAGCAAGATCTTGTATTGTGACACATATCTGCTTAAAGACAAGAAGGATGCGTTATTTTAAAGAAAAAATTCCTGTGTCAAAAGCACCATAAGCATTTAGCTCTTGAGATCAACTGGTTGAAGCAAACCATTTAAAGCTTTAAAGCCAATAATAAGCGCAATATAGAATCAACATCCAAAGTAATCAAAATAAGGGCATGCTTTACCTAGCCTCTTTTCACTTAGAAGTTAAAGCTCAAAATAAGTTTAAAAGTTTTTTATACAAGAAGGGTCAAAAGGCCAAAACACAGACGAGACTACCTACAGAAAGAAATCACTGCAGAATCAGCCTGTAGCTGCAACCCAACACAAGGTGGGGGTATTCAAAAAACACAACCAGAAAGAAAGATTTAGCAAAATTTGCTAAAGCATCCACAACGGTATTTGCTTCCCTAAAGCAATGCTGCCAAGTTATTTCCACATCAGGGGAAGGAGTTCTCCAAACAGAGTCAAGCACATGCGCCACAGGATGATGAGAGCTACATCCGTTCTGTAGAAGTTGTTTGGCAATTTTTTATTTTTATTTTTTGGCTTCAAAGAGATAACCCAAGAAAGTGCATGGGAGAGGGGAGAGGGGAGAGAGTGGAGAACAGAGAGCCAGGAGAGAGAGAAAAGAAGCCAATTTTTATTCGAAAACTCCTTCCCCGACTTTTTTAGAAAGCTACTTTTGCTTCTTTTCTTTTATAAAAATTAAGTTGCTTCATTTTTTAAAAGTTTTTCAAAGTATTTAGCCCAGCTTATCCTTTTTTAATGATAAGAGAAGCCCCAAGAAAAGCTGGGCAAACACTACTTAAGAACACACACCCATCCTTGTGTCAAGAATAGACTTCATTAGCATTGTCGTCTCAACCAAAAAACTAAATTTAAAAATCCATTTAAGATTTAGGAAATATATAACTAGTTCATATATTTGGTTTACATTAGCGCAAAGTATGAAATGAAAATAGAATAAACTGTGTAATAACATAACAAATACAAAATCTGTGTTATTTATCACACTCTATGGTTATGTGAAAAAGGCCAAGAAACTGAGAAAGTCAACAATTCACTGTACGTCTGTACCATTGGAAATGGCAACATCCATAGGTTCACAAGTCAAAAGCTTGCATGTAGCTAACCTTTGTGATGGTAATCTCAATCCTTCTAATACAAGAAATAATATAAAAGAGAAAGACCTAATTCAGAAAAAAGTAATCCAATTAAAAAAAAGAACTGTAATACTAAAGAATTGAGCAAATCCTAGAAATGTCATAAAATTGTAAATGATAAAGCTTTTTTTACACTGTTATCTTATAACAGAGTTGCTATGCTAACTTTCCTAAATGTGATAGTTCACAAATGCATAATACAATATATTAGGGTATTGTGCATTGTGCAATATAATAACATATGAAGGCACAAAAAAAAAAAAAAAAACTGGCCAGGTATAGCCCAAGAAAACAACTCAAATAAAATGTTTCCTCAACTTAATAATTTTTGTGTGTGAGAGATTTCAAGATATAAGGAAAAACAATTATCCCTGACCTTTGAATTGCCAAGCCAAACTCCAAAACCATAATTGCCTCTACCAAATAGCCAACATTATTGGTACGCCAGAATAACTATACAAATAATATCACAAGAGGTGAAAAGAGGTCAGAGCATTCAGCATTGTATAAATATTTAAATGCTAAAAATTAGTTGTCGTATATTTCTAAAACACGAAGATGAGTAGCAATTTTACAGATCATACACAATTCTGAAGAATGAATAAAGAATTTAAATATAGGAATTCTTGTTTGGTTTTAAAATTGAGAAAACAAACAAATTCAATTATAAACTCCCTTATCACACTTAGTTAACAATTTAACATTATTTATAAATAAATAAAAACTACAGGGTGAGTAAAAGACTTAATGAGAAAAACCCAAGCCTCACATCGCTAGAGATAGTATCAAGATTGTGTATTAAGTGGGAGCAACTCTCACCCTATGAGCTAGCTTTTGGGATTGAGTTAGGTCCAAACCTAGATCCATTAACGGGCCACTCACCATATAATCCACGTACCAATCCCAAAAGTGCTGAAAATGAGAGGGTGCATTGGGGAAAATCCAGGTCCCACATCGGCTAGAGATAGTGTCAAGATAGATATATAAGTGACGGACAACCCTCACTCTATAAACTAGCTTTTGAGGTTGAGTTAGGCCCAAACCCACATTCTAAGAAGACTCATGTTTTAAATTCAAATAAAACAGTTACAAAACAAGAAGCATTCAATAAATACATTTTCCCGGGAACAACATCAACAAAATACAATAAGGAAAACTCTTAGAAGTTAAAACCAAGTTCAATGTTTAAATTGAGCAACCAGCCTGGATCACTCCCTACTAAAGCCATGATTGGGCTTCCACTAGAAGAAATGTCAATAAAGAAAAACAGTGAGTTATAAGAGCGGAGGATAAAATATAAATTTAAAAGGAAAAAGAAGACATAGGCAGAATTGACAAATCAACTTTCTGCCAAAAGAATTCAACACATCAAATAAGAAAAATCTGGTCCAAATTTCTGCATATTCCACCATTGACAACCTTAACACCTAACCATTATATCTCGTCGTATGTCTTACTCCCACTGCGGCACTCCCTGCCCCCCACCCAAAAAAACTAGGAAAATATGTAGATTCACGTGTAAAAAAAAAAAAAAAGATAACAAGGATAGAACCCCTTTAAATTATTTTTTACCAATGTGCAATACAAAGAAGAAATACATAAAGCTTAATACAACATACCTGGACCAAAATATTACATATCATTGAAAGCAGCTCCTCACCATGCATGCTCTCCTGTGGATCCAAATCTTTTGAAAGTGGAAGGTTTTTGCAATACATTTCAAACATTTGAACACAATAGACCTCAAGATCTGAGACAAGTTTAGAAGAGTTTGTATTCATTAGATTAACACTCGATATGGAAGTAAAAGCTATGACCTACAAGCCAAGCCACGAGCTCAAATCTGGATAAGTTTATTTCCACCCTTACGAGGGAAACAGAAAAGAAAGAAAAAATATCGAAATAAAATAATTGGGAAGGGGCAGACATGGTTTAATTCATAAGGTGAGAGCTCAGACATGATTTATATCTCTCTAACAGGGCAGAGCATTGGAAAATCGAGAAAATTTAAAATCTAATGCATACTCGTGCAGAAATACAACACTCACCACTTGCAGAAGACCTGGACATGTCCCCTAGCAATAATTGTTTAATTTTGAAAAAGCTTATAGACAGTCCAAGTGTCTTGGTTGGTGGAGCTGATAAAGAGTCGCTGGTTTTCATCAACTTCTCCAAGAGTTCTGTCTTCTTATCAGTAGTGAGGACTTCAACAAACATCTCAACATCGGAAGTAAAGCAGGCCAAGTGACCAAACCTATGAAAATTAAGCAGAGTTCTCACTAAAACAATTGTAAAGTCGCACTTTCACAAGCATGCTTTAAAAGTAAAAGGGACCAATTTGCTAAAGTATAACTAATACAGCTAGCTAACCTAAAGTTGAAAATCATGTTAAAACCTATTAGAAAGTAAAAAACGGCACAGAATTGAAACATATCTTCAAATAGAATAAAAGTAATACAGACAAAAGAAACTAAAAACAGTGTTTTCACACTTCACAATTATTAAACAAAGTAGGCCCTGGAATAAATAGATCTGCGAACCCATAAACCTAGATTTTAAATTCTATTGGATTTTTTCCCATAAGCATTAGCCAATATGAAATGTCATTCCAGCCACCTAACAAAGCACTTTAAATGCATATTTTTTAGAAGAAAAATAAGAAAGTATAGGAATGATAACTTCTGTGCCATAAGGTACCTGCAATAGTATTGCACAATGCCATCCATTAAATTGTCATCGTTTCCCTTCCCACGTAAATGCTTTCTTCTTTCAATTTCTATAGTTGCCAGGTATGGACACCTTATCAAGTTATTGACGGTATCTGCTTGTAACTTCTGCACACAAGCTGATGCAATTGATATTTGACTGTCAAACTGCATTCATATAGTAGTTTGTAATTATACAAGAATCAAGTTCTGTGCAAATAATAAATGGTCCCTCTGCATAAATTACTCACATAAATAAAGGCTACCATAGACTAAACATTCACCTGTTCATCTGTCAAGTGTGAGACTTTGAAATTGACAAACTTTGGGGGATGAACTGGATCATTAGCAACCTCATCACACCAAATGCTGTCATCTTCTAGCAAACAACCTAGGTAATGAAGGAAACTCTCCCAGTCATCTGGACTGCCAAATGATGAAACAATATC